>QLNU02014176.1:148520696-148530730 GCA_006491805.2 Dysdera silvatica
TGTCTAAAAAGGTCTTCAACCAGTGTGTATTGCCAGTCCTCTCTTATGGATCAGAGACATGGAGTCTAACAGTTGGAGCAATACGAAAGTTACAGACAACGCAAAGGAGCATGGAGAGGTGCATGCTTGGAATAACTAGGAGAGATCGAAAAAGAAACACTTGGGTGAGAGAGCAAACTAGAGTAGAGGACATCATTGTTAAAGTAAAAGGACTGAAATGGCGATGGGCTGGGCATATTGCAAGAAGAACTGATCAACGATGGACAACAGAAATTCTGAACTGGATTCCAAGAGACCACCGAAGACCTAGAAAACGTCCTCAAACTAGATGGGTGGATGAAATAAGAAAACAGGTTGGGGTGACGTGGAAGCGAATTGCTCAGGATAGACTTGTGTGGAAAGCATTTGGAGAGACCTTCATCCAGCAGTGGATAGATAATGGTTGAATATGATGATGATGATATATATATATATATATATATATATATATATATATATATATATATATATATATATATATATATATATATATATATATACTATATGCCCAAAAGTATCCAGACACTTTGGATTTTTTATTTTTTTCGAATTTCTAAAAAACTACTCTGCCAATTGTTCTCTAACTTTGGAGATATATAGAACATGCTTGAATGCACACTTTCCAATAAAGTTTCGGTGACTTGTGCATTTAGGGGACCACCCACATATTGACAAAGTGAAAAAATATATTTGATCACCCTGTATCATAAAAAGCTGGAAATTATTTGTAACTTTCAGAAAATATTTAACCAGCTATGCTTAATGCCTGTGTGCATTTTTGTAAAATAAACATGTATATTCATGAAGATAGAAACGTTTCTTTAAGAAAACCCAAATTTTGTCACATGTTTTTTGCTTATAATATCCACAATTTTCAGTCAAATTTCACGAAACTTACAGAACATTTGTCAACGTACAAGAAAAATATTATACTTAAATTAGAAATTAATATATTGAATACACGATGAGATATGAGCATTTGAAGAAAATAATTTTTTACTGCGCATGCGCGAAAGATATGAATAACTTTCTTTCATAATTTTGTAGTCAATAGTATAGGGAAACTTAAAAAAAATACCAGTGGGATATCTTGAAAATTCAGAAAGTTATCGATGATATAGTGAGCCGTATTTCTCTAATTCTCTGAAAGTAGCTAGATGATAAGGGTTTTTTCCACAAATTGTCATATTCCAAATTACCAAACACCCCTGTTCTGAAAATGAAATATTCCAGATTTATGCAAATAAGGATCAAAAGTATCTGGACACCTGCATGTTTTGCTTCTCCTTTACAGAAGTCAAAAACCTTGCTTGGTGCAGAATGACCATTGTTGTCCTTGCGCCATAAAAATACAACAAACCAACAAGAAGTCAAAAATTAGTATGAAGTGGGACCACCTTTTGTTGCAGTGATGACTGCCACTCTATCGGGGAGGCTATCTACTAGTTTCTGGAATTTTTCAGTGGGAATTGCATGCCATTCTTGCAAAAGAATATTAGTCAGCTCTTTCACTGATGTGGGCCATTTTGGCCTAGCTCGCAGTCGACGTTCTAATTCATCCCATAGGTGTTCTATGGGATTTAGGTCTGGGCTCTGAGCAGGCCAGTCCAATTCCTCAACATCCATGTCAGCAAACCAGCTCTATACAGCCCTTTCTGTGTGGATAGGAGCACGATCTTGTTGAAACAAGAATGAACCCACTCCAAACTGTTGTCACAATGTAGGCAGCATGGAATTGTCTAAAATGTCGAGATAGCCTTCCATCTTCAGAATTCCCTTCATAGGAAGCAGAGGGCTCAGCCCGAACCATGATAAACAGCCCCAAACCATTATGCTTCCACAACCAAACTTAACTTGAGACACAATACAGTCATATAAAAATCATGTTTGCATTACCTTTAGGTATTTGTAGGTTTCGCCCTCGTCTAAGATCTTCAGTGGTTTCTCGTCTTCGAGTTCGATGCCCGGTAAATCTTCTTTGCAACTCTTCTGTATTTTGCACTTATCGAGGCCGAATTCCATTCCTATGTCCTTGGAGAATGTCTCTGTTATACTGATGAGTTGTCGGAGTTGGGTGATTGTTGGCGCGTATAGCTTGATGTCATTTATATACAATTGGCGATTCTTGACTCATCGAAGGATTTGAAGCCTAATACCCTCAAACGCCTTGGAACAAGAATGAAAAATAGAATTTTTTGACTTTATCTAGGGAAATGGAAGTACAATTAAGTATCAAACAACAATATGACAAAACGTTTACTGCGTAATAATACCAGAGCCGATTGTATGTCGTGATTAGATAGTGAAATTAGATTGGCGGATTAGATGGTGATTTAAATAAATACAATTAAATATAATTTAATTTTTCCATTAACCATTTTCTATCTAATTATTTATTCTAAAATGCACCTACATTTATGTGTAAGATCGCATGTTTATTTTTCATTTCATTTTCCAAATTTACTTATAAAATATTTTTTTCCCTTGATTTACACCTTTTCTCTTGTTTTTGTAGGGATATATAATATAAATTATTATGAATAACGTACCCAAAATTAATTAAATTAATTTTAATTAAAATTAATTATCAAGAAAAAGCAAGGTGGACCTATAATTATGTGGAGCGGTGGAGCTACCAGTTTTAACAGCTTGGCTTTAATTTTCTGCACCTCTTTTCTTCTTGCCATTTCTCTGTTCCATATCGAGAATTTCTTTTGCGTGAACAGCTTTCAGAATGAATCGTTTCTGTTTCCGGAATGGTGCCATAAAATAACTTAACATAAAAACTTTTGAAATTTTATGAAACAGACAAACCAGAATTATTGAAGATTTATGCACAGCTTTAAAATACGAAAAGTACTCTTAGGGGATGAAGCAAAAAAGGGAACACTAATTTGTTGACAAATAATGTCATGGCCCTATACGATCCTGAGGGGTATGGGGATTCAGACTCCACCCGTTCCACGTGCACGTAGCAAAATGAATCGGAAATTTTCGATTTGTAGTCAGAAATATTCAGACGTAAATCCCGCCACGAAAGTTACGTCAGATCGGCACTGGCCACGTATTTATAATTATCTGTATCTACTCTAAATAATTATAATAATGATTGAAATAATATACACATAAATTACTTTTCAGTCACTCGTGTTTTTCACGCCATCGAAAATTTAAAAACAAAATCCTTGGGCAGGGGAGAGGGCACAGTCAATGCCATATGTAGGGAGAGTTCTGTCATGTATTGTTGTCGAGCTCAGGCTGCTTGATTGGTTAACTGATGGGCAAGTGACAGATAGCGGCCATTATGGCTCAATCATCGCGCGCTCTCAGTACTGTGTTAGCATACTCTTGGCTGGTACAGATAACGAGTGTTTTAATATTCAATATAATATGAACTTCATTGTGAAAAATGGTTATTTGTTGCACTGTAAATTGTAAGAATCGAAGTGGTCAAGGAGTAAAATTATTTATACATTCCAAATGGAAAAAATGATCAAGAACGGCGCAAAATTTGGTTAGCCAAAATAAAACAAAAAGATTTTAACTTCGTGAAAAGTACCTGTTTGTGTGAAGTAAGTTTTTTTTTTTTTTCAAATTTTTTTTCATGGTAGTAAAAAATATACTGCACACTATATAAGTTTTTGTTCACATCTGAGAGTATTACGATATGAGATAATATCGGGAATAAGTTTGACCCGTAATTTAACCATGTAAAATAAATGTGTCAATGCCTATCATTAATGTTTTAGGTAACTTTTTAGTTTCACATCTAAGTTTTTAAAATAATGGCAGCTTGTGTAGATTATCGGTATTTGATCGATAATGAAAAAATGTTTATCTATGCATTTACAATTTTAAGTACAAATTTAAAAGCTTTTATATCAGTTATTAATTTTTAAATATTAATGTTTGCTCATAAAATAACTGCAAACTTGAAATTGGATCCACCGTCAATTTATTTTATCTGTAATAAAAAAAAATATTTATCCATGCATTTAATAATTTAAGTACAAATTTAAAATATTTTATATGTTATTAAGTTTTAAATATTAATGTTGTTCAGGCACATTAATATATATTTAAAATAACTGCAACTCATTGTTTAACATTATTCTTTATATTAGCAATAAATGATTTGATGTATTTAGATGATAATATACTATTAGTTGCTGATGACATAAACTGGTCAATAGGTGGATCTAATATTGAATTGCTAACAAACATAATAAAAATTAAATTAAATTTGATTCAATAATGGCTCAATGATAACGATCTCATAGTAAATACTGAAAAAAAACCAAAAAACAAGTATATAATATTACATGCTAATAATAAAAAATCAATAACATAGAAAATCTTATACAATTTAATGGAAAAACACTAGAAAGTGTTGATGATGTTATTAGGTATTAAATTAAACGAAAAACTCCTATAGAAGGACCAAACAGATGATATAAATAAAAAAATAAGAATAAATGGACTTTTAACAAAATTAAAGAATAAACTAACTTTAAATGCAAAAATTGAAATTTACTGTTCAATGATTTATTACGGAAATTCAACACGGGGAAAATTAACTAAACCAAACTTATTAAAAACAAATAAACTATTACGTGACACAATAAATAAAATAAAACCATCATACCAATCAACCGATCAATTTAGACAAGAACATCAACTATTAGGCATAGAAAATATACACAAATTAAAAATATATCAATATATATACGAAAAAATAAATGAAGAAAAACACAATGACATAATAGAAATAATAAAGGAAGGTCACAAATATAATACTCGCCATAAAAAAGAAATTAAAACAAAAAATATTCGAACTAATTATGGAAAAGATATGGAATAATATACCAAACGAAATAAAAAATGTTACACACAAAAAAAAACAAAAAAAAAACAAAACTTATTTTTTATTTAACCAAACATAAACAGCCACAGTTTTCAGGTTGCGTGTGCGTTAATTTTTTGTTTTAGCATATAATCCATCATGCATGTCATCATCATCATATTCAACCATTATCTATCCACTGCTGGATGAAGGTCTCTCCAAATGCTTTCCACACAAGTCTATCCTGAGCAATTCGCTTCCATGTCACCCCAACCTGTTTTCTTATTTCATCCACCCATCTAGTTTGAGGACGTTTTCTAGGTCTTCGGTGGTCCATCATGCATGTATGTATACATAAATTGTACACATATGTATGAAAATAAAATTCATTTGTATTGTATCGTAATTTTGACACAGATGACAGTGAATCATTGAAGCTACTTTATTGTGCCGTTCCAACAAGTCTGTGTACGCGATCTTTTTGGCATCCACATATCAGGTGGTACACTGTTCCGTCTGTCTCTTTACATAAAAGGCGTTTGTCATTATGGGATAACTTTTCTATTCTCCATTTAATTGCGTTCGTATTTAATGCTTGTTCCTGTTCAGCCATTGACAGCCCTTCTGTTCCATTCTTCAATGTACTTTTTTTCGAAGCTACTGCCAAGTTTACACATCAGTGACTTTTCCTGTGGTGTTCCTAAAATGTTATCCATGGTGGGCTTTGTTGTTCTATTGCTGTTTACATCTCGAGATTCTTCTTTAGATTCTTTTTTAGATTCTTCCTTACAGATTCCTTGAGTTTCAATAGTTTTACTTTGCTTACTTTTCTCAACATTCTTTCTAAATTTTGGTTGATGAGTTCGGCCAGTTCCCTCTCAATCTCTTTTTTTTCTTCTTTTGCTTGCTTGACTTTTATAAATCATCGTCCATCGATACTTCTTGTCAGGTAAAGTCTGTCCTTGTCGCTTCGTTGTGGGGGGGTATAGGGTTCAATTTATGATCATAAGCTTACTAGTTTTTTCGATCAACAACATCCAGGTCTAATTGTGTCCAGTCAATAATTCCTGCAGAATACCAGATAATATGGCTTATCCAACCACTGGTGGATTTGATGATGTTACTAGCATTAAGCTTCGATTTCAAAAAAATTTCTAACTCGTGTCAGATATTTGAACCCAGGTTTTAGATATTTGTATTCTCCTAATTATCAAATTAATTATTTGTATTCTCCTATAATTATCTAATCATTAATTTTATTCTCCCAATTATCTGTGGACGTATTTTCTGCGTCTTGGTGGCCACAGTACTTACACTTCGTCAACGGTAATTCTTATGTATATGACACATATAATATATGACACACAAATATAATATATGACACACAAATATAATATATGACACACAAATATAATATATGACATATATATTTATTTACTTATAACACTGAATTAACTTTGTTACTAGTAATGAAAAGAGATCAGATTATGATCAAGTTTAGTGCGTGTCTCACGTATTTCCTACTAAACACTACGGACGGACAGGGCCGCTGGGAAACCAACCCCCGGGCCGTTGCGCCCTCCTAGACGATAGGACTTGCGCTTTCATGGGCTTTAGGACTTGCGCTCTCTAATAATCCACGGTATACGCCCTTTGAGAGGGCTCAGGCCTCCCCTGCTAAACACCCCCTCTTTTTATTAATGTTCCCTTTGTGTGTTATTATAGAAAATTAATAAATATTTGGTAAAATAAGAAATATAAAATAAATATCAAAAAAGAAGAAAAAAAGAAATAAAAGAAGCTTCATCAGCAAATTTTAGAGATAGAGGGTTTGAATCTGAAACTAGGAAAAAGAAAAAAACCGATGCAGTTAAAGTTAATCGAGTCAGTGAATGGAGATCATTAGAAAAGTGCTCGGGTTTTAGATTCTCTTCAAGAGCTATTGAAATCTGATTATTCCTTTGTTTTAATTAATGAAATACTCCAAATTATGAAGGTCCACAAAACCAATTAAAATAAGTTTGGATTTTTAAAAACATTTTTAAGTTGAAAACGAGGCCAAAACTGGAATTATTAAAAGAATGCATAGGTTTTCAAACCACGTCGACTAATAATAATTCATCCGACATCGTTGATAATCAATATTGGAAGTTAAAAAAAACTTACCGAGAGAAAATTTTTGATTGCCGCGATAAACTTGAGGACAGTGGTTCCCAACCCTTTTCAAGCCGCGACCCACTTTTATAGTAACCAAGTAATCCGCGACCCCCTTTTATAGTAACCAAAAGATCTGCGACCCCTCTGTCCGCCGCCGACACATTTGTATAATAAAAGCATTTTTAACAGAGTAAAGAAAACACATTAAATACAAAATTATATTATATTAATTCTATTATATTAATTTATATTACAGATATAAAATTAACAACCATTAGCAGTGGTGCCAGATTGGGCTACAAGTAGCGCACTGGGCGATGTTTTAAGTGCCCTCGCTACAAAAATTTCGAATTCGGCGACACGCTACTTTTTGGGATATTTTTAATTATATTCAGGCTATAAATCTGAAAAATACGCTACTTTTTTATTTTTATTATCAGATAATACAATAAAAATTTTGTTTGTTGAACATTTCTATTCGCAGTGAACGATAGTTTTATTAAAACATAACATGTTCGATACTCGTTCAATTCCTATGAGATCTCTGTGGTTCAATTCTTGTTTTGGTACTTTCAATCACAGTGATCTTACATGTACTCAAATGGACGTCATATGACTTCGAAACTCGTTTAATATTGTAGTTCTATACAAACCTCCGAGCGTATAGTATACGCTATAATAGGCTTGAAGGTGCAAACCGTGGAACGACATTAGTGAGGTCAATTTTTCTATTTTCCTGTGTTACAGTACGTAATTATAATCAAGCGTGCATACAGTGGGGAGGTCACAGGGGTCATGACCCCCAAAAAATATATTTTTTCACTGTAAAAAATTCCAACTTTCATGATAAATGAAGGGTGTTATTCCAAGACCATGGCAAATTCTGTCCCTCAACCCTGCTAACCAAAATGATAAAGTCTGTATCATCCGTTCTTGATTATAATGAAGCGTGCTTCTTATTCAAGCTTTCTAAATTGTACACTTCGGGATACTGTGGAAAATCGTTAACTTGGCAGTACTTTCCACAGTTAAACTAATGATTTTAGTTTAACTTGCATTCCATTCAATTTTCGTTCAGCAATGCAAGTATACAAACGATTATATTGACCTGTTTATATATAAGTATATCTGTTAGACTCAAAGATTGAAAATGCTCAGTGAGCGAAAAAAAAAGAGACTACAACGCATTGTGGCCATTTCAAAAATGCCAAATCCAAGGGTTAAAAAAATTTCCAGACGTGTCAAGGGACGTCCCGAATCCCCATCCTTTTTCTAGGCTGCTATTGGAGATACGACTACAATATTCCGTATTCAGTGAGTGTATATGAGGGTAAATTTGAAATGTCGTACGTCAAGGCCGTAATGGAGGGGACCGGAGCCACATCCTTTGCTAGGCTTCTAGTGGAGATACGACTCAACAACATTCCGTATTCAGTGAGTGTATATGAGGGTACTTGAAATGTCGCATGTCAAGGCCGTATCGGAGGGGACCGGAGCCGCATCCTTTTTCTTAGGTTTCTATTGGAGCTACTACTAGTAGTTGAAAAATAATTCTTTTTTTTTTTTTATTTGGGCTACAAATAGTTCAAATCCGCTACTTTTGGAGCACAGTTTGCTACTTTTTAATCTTTAGATCTGGCAACACTGACCATTAGTAGAATATTGCGATGTGTGTAGCCATGTTGAAATATAAAAGCGTTGGAAACATTTGGTATGAAATTCTTTATAAAAATAATTGCAACTAAAAATAATTGTGGCGACCCCCTCCCCAGAAACCAGTCGCGACCCCTTTGAAGGCCATGGCCCCCAGGTTTGGAACCACTTCTCTAAAATATATTACTAAAAACAGTTTAAAACGAATTTATTCAAATGTTTTCCCATCACATTTAGCATTCTCTTAAGAATACTGCTTGTGGTGGCATATTTAAAGCGAAACTTTTCCATATAAAAATTAATAAACAACTTCTCAACGACCTACAGCAATGCGTCATGAAAAGTTGTCCTCCTTGAAAATTATGTTTGTTAAAAATGATGTAGGTGTTAAACTTGATTTCCCAAATTAATTGACGACTTTTGTGATTAAATATCAATGGAGGTTCTTTTATAAGAAGAAATGAATACAGATAAGGAAATTAGTTTCAACATGTAAATTTGTTTTATGTACTATCTTTTCTTTTTAATTTCGAAGAAACTGTAGTGTATACTAGAAAAAAAAATTGTGTAAAAGGCGCAACAGAAATGGCTTATAATGCAAAGTGTTTATGAAGTAAGTACACAACATTTCAAAAAGGAAATTTTTTTCATCGAAACTGCAATAGCTAGTTACTTATTTTTGTTTTTAGTTATGTGGCAACAGTCAAAACCTTTTCTGCACAGATAGGAACTCTCCACGTGAGAAACAGTGCACATGCGTTCATAGAACCTAATGGACCCTATAACGATTGTGGTGGCATTGACAGAGGAGAAGGTTGCTTGTGTGCTATATGTTTTACGGAGACAAAATTACTAACACAAGTATAACGAAATTTCAGGCACATATATGGAGGAACACGCGCTTTATTTACAAAATAAACATGTATAACTTGATATGCTTAAAGAGCGAATTAGCAAAGCCTTCCTCACCTGTAACCCCCGCCATTTTACAACGAACGTGGATGACACTATACTCGCGGCAAACCTAATCTGGTACAGTGACAAGGTCCAGAGAAGTATGATTCCGCCACAGTGATATAATTCGCCCTTTCTTACGTTAACAGAGTTAATAAAAGCTACATTTCGGACATAAAACATCAAAAATAATGCTCAAATACATAAAACATAGGCATGTTTGTGTAATTAAAATCTGGTATTTATTAAATTTAGGAAAAAGAATCATTACATCGAGCGCTGATGTCATTCAAGTAACTGACCACTCAGATATAGGTATACGCAGAAAGTTCGTAAAGGGGGTTATGGACCCGATGTTGTGGGGGTTACAGAGTTACAACCATAGTCG
>QLNU02014176.1:148530830-148543830 GCA_006491805.2 Dysdera silvatica
ATCTTAAAATCTCCGTTTGAATGTGATGACTTATTAGTAATTTGAAATAATATGTAAATACAGACATTTTTAGCTACCCTTTAATATTTCGTTATTTTTTATTGAAATACGAAAGGGAATAAAACTGGAGATATGAGGATCGTTCAGTAAATGCAATAAGTCATTCTGCGCCTGACTTTCAATTTGCAAACCTTAATATGGAGATATCCCCGACTGATTTTATAGTAATATATCGAGTGATTTATGGTCATAATTGCACAAAAATTGAAAGTTATTTTAATTGACATGCAACAAATTTTTAGATCATATAAAAAATTAGTGCTGCTATTTGGAGTTTTGAAAATTTCAAATACAAGCTCGAACTTTTTATATAGCACAGAATATTTTAAAGTAATTCACTTTTTGTATCTGAAATACACCAAATTTCCATAAAAAAAAACCAGACCAAATTTATGTCCAAATATGTTCAATTTGTGTCCAGAACATATTCAATTTATTAGCTTCTGTCACAGTAATCAGCGAAGCAGAATTACGATTTTTATTTTTGGAATTTGATTTTTTATCGTCATTTTGAATATGAGTTCAAATAAAAGATTTGGTCTTTTTTGTCCAACTTTATGCACAAGTTTACACACATATAGACACAATATAGTTTACACAATATAGTTTACACAATATAGACACAAAACAACAAAATTATAAATAACCGAGAAGTGTTTTCATCTAGAAATGTTCTCTTGCAAACACAAGAAATCGATTCCAAATGCAAAAGAATTAATCAACGTCAGAAGAAAATTAATTAATCTCCCAATTTCTCGTTCCTTATTATATTTAATTAATTCTAAATTAATAATTCAAGTAATTTTGCTCTCAAGAATAAAACTCAATAATATCCCGGTAGTTAGTGCTCGATATTAATGCCATTTTTTAATTGCTCCCGGAAATTAATAGCAAACTGCTTTTATAATTAGAATTTTAATTAGCATTGTCGATATTAAATTCTTCCCCAGCTTTCATTAATTCCAACAAATTTTTGACTAATTAAACGGAAAAAAGGAAAGGAGGAAAAGGCCAGTTTCGCTAGAAGTGGAGCTTTAATATAAAAAGTGGAACTTTAATATAAAAAGTGGAGTTTAATATAAAAAGTAGGCGAGCAATCAGAATGTTCTCGGATGATTTGTCTAATAAATTTAAATTTAATACCTGGAAACCTGTCTTCTCCTCTCGCCAAAAACTATCGATTAAATGTAGTGACTTCATCGTATCGTTTTACATCATTTTTTTTTTCATTGACTAAGGTTCAGTTCATAGCTTCTATTTTTATACGATTTATAATAGCCAAACAACCGAAAACGATTATTTTCTAAGCTACATATGTAGTTACATCGATAATTTAACCGATAACATCGGTTGAATGTCTATATCAGTGCTGGCCAAATGGCGAAGAGCAAGCCACAATTAATTCGTGTGTTGATTTCGTGTGGCCTGCAGTAAAGTTTATAATATTAACATAGTTTTATTATTAATTTTAGCAACGAATTGAACAATGAATGCGTATAAATTTTCACACTTTTTCAGATAAGGTGCAGCACACTTTAAACCCATCTAAATTGGAACTAAATATCGTAGATAGAATGGACTGAGCGGAAGTTCATTCATGTAGGAATTTACTTTTTCTATTATAAAACGCAGTGAAATCACACATGGATCACATGTGTGATTTCACTGCCTTTATAATAGAAAGCAGTGAAATCACACATGGCTTAAGCATTCACATGGCGGTGAAATCGTCGAAAAGGAACCGGTTGATCGATAACCAATAAAAATATCCACCATGTAATTGACATCATGGAAAATTGACCTCTTCGTGAACTCGTCACTTTTCATGAGCAACCACATTGTGCTCTTTAATTTGTGTTACATTTTGCATCGTTAATATTTTATTAAAAATTACAGGAACTTGCGTACATCTGTAAACTTACAGTTGGTTTTTTTATTATACTGCTTATAGATCTTTACGAAGGCAATTTGATGTAACTGATGTTCCCAAGTAACTAGTGTTTATTTCTAATTCCAAGAAAAGTTTTTAAATATTGGCGCAATAACGTATATTTTGCGTCCCGCGAAGCAAATACCAACAGCATATATTGGCCCTCCTACATGCAGCAATTGACCATCGCTTGTCTACATCAGAATAACAATAATTTTATTCAACCCATTTAGAGTTTATTAATATATTCTATCATGAATATCTATGTTTTATTATGTATATATTATTATTGAATGTCTATATATTTTATTATGTGTATATTGTTTTGGCAAAAATTATAGTATAATAAAATTTCCCCACGAAAACTCAAAATTCTCGCCCCAGAGGCTTTCTTGTGTTGACCATATTTGGCAATTGTGTTATCCCTGCGGAGGGTAATAATACCTTAACACCTTTACATACGGAGAAAGAGAGCGTTATTACCTGTCCTCATTCGTCTAGCGGTCCAAGACACTCCGGGCTAAACGGAGGGACCCTGGTTCGAATCCAGGATGGGGAAAGCGTCTCTTTTTCTCCAAAATTACACAAGCTCTAGTTTGAGCTGTAATTAATACGTGGGTGGCAAAAATTATAGTATAATAAATTCCCCCACGAAAACTCACAAAAATCTCGCCCCGGAGGCTTTCTTGTGTTGACCATATTTGGCAATTGTGTTATCCCTGCGGAGGGTAATAATACCTTAACATCTTTACATACGGAGAAAGAGAGCGTTGTTTCCTGTCCTCATTCGTCTAGCGGTCCAAGACACTCCGGGCTAAACGGAGGGA
The DNA here is from genome assembly GCA_006491805.2 of Dysdera silvatica. NCBI lineage: Eukaryota > Metazoa > Arthropoda > Arachnida > Araneae > Dysderidae > Dysdera > Dysdera silvatica. The sequence continues at coordinate 148,533,648 of QLNU02014176.1, forward strand.
CCCTGGTTCGAATCCAGGATGGGGAAAGCGTCTCTTTTTCTCCAAAATTACATAAGCTCTAGTTTGAGGTTTATTTAACACGTGGGTGGAAAAAAAAAAAAAAAAAATTATAGTATAATATGTGTATATTTGTTATGAAGGTCTATATATTTTATTATCTGTATATGTTTATTGAAATATCTAATATATTTTATTATGTGTATATTATTATTGAATGTCTATATATTTTATTATGTGTATATTATTATTGAAGGTCTGTATATTTTATTATGTGCATATTGTTATTGAAGGTCTATATATTACTATTTGTTTATATTATTATTGAATATCGTATTATTAGGAACTCATTTCTTTCTTTTAATCCATTGCTTTTAATAACATTTGATTTTAAATGGTTAAGCAAGTTAAAGTAACTTTTTCCCGATAATATCTGTAGTCATATCGATTCTTTTATTAATGAAATGTATAATGATACATTCAAACAAGTAATTCAATATGTGTGGTGGCCAGCTCATTAAATATCTATATATCATCGATTGTCTTTATTATTATCGAACGTCGTAGTATTATGAACTCCTTCCCTAGAAGAAACAGCGAAGAACATGGAAACAGAAACATACTGGTTGAGGATATAGTTTAATTGATTAATTCGATTATATATATATATATATTCCATTAATCGATTAATTCGGATTATCTATATTCCATTAATCGATTAATTCGATTATATATATATTCCATTAATCGATTAATTCGATTATATATATCATTCCATTATCGATTAATTCCGATTAATATATATTCCATTAATCGATTAATTCGATTATATATATATATATATTCCATTAATCGATTAATTCGATTACATATATATATATATATATATTCCATTAATCGATTTATTCGATTATACTAGAATTGATAAATTGGTTGATTCGATTATACTAGAATCGATTAAATTCTAGTAAATAAAATATCCGTAGTTAGAGATTTTTGTGTACTGAATGGGTTTGGCTCTACATGTAATCATCAAAAGAAAAAGGGCGAAATCTATCGTAATATGAAATTGGAACGACCAGGACTCATCTACAGAAACAAACATTAAACAACAATATAAATCAACGTTTATTGGCGTAGTGATACCAGCGCCGATTTTGAAATTGATTGAAAAGCCCGTTGCAGAGTATGTATTTAAGTAAATTTTCTCGATCAATTTAATACCAGTCTCTTTGCAATTTGGTTTAAATAGTAGTCTATGTACTACACCATTCTGCGAAATAACTGGCAACAGTAAATATATACGTTCGTAAAGAGATTATATATTGTCCTTCGTAGCTCAGTGGGTAGAGCCTCCGCCCGGCAAGTGGAAGGTCGTGGGTTCAGGTCCCACCGAAGGCAGAAATATTTATTTTCTTTCGAACGTTTCACCATCTAATCACGCCATAACATCGGCGTTGGTATCACTACGCCAATAAACGTTGATTTATATTGTTGTTTGATTTAATCTGCGTAGTGTTCGATTTATTTAAATAGAAACAAACATATTAAAACTGTGATGATATAACTAACTTTAAAGAAATTCCGATGCATTTCAATAAAAATTCATTTTTCCATTCACGAAGGACCTCCTGAAAAAGCATTAAAAAAAACAAGAGGTGGGGGGGGGGGGAGAATCAATTCTACGAATTGAGTATCTTTAATTTAGAATTCGTAACTTCACTCTGAGAGCAGGCAGCCCTGTCTGACGTTGTCCACAAGGTATGCAATCTAATTTAGGTTAAATGTTGAGCAGCTTCTATGGTCCATATCTTCCTCCACACCTTCCAAATTTCACTTTTAGTTTTCGCTAAATAACCATAAATTAGTAGATCAAATATCCTTTCGAAGTTGTTTGCAGGTTGTTTGAAAATGCGAAAAAACCGTGAGGCGTTATGCCCTCGTGTAGGTCAATTTCAGTTGAAAATGAAATCCATGAAAGTCCACGGACGTGTATGTAAAATGTACATGGACATGTATGTTTCTGATATTAAAAGGTCCGTATATCATTGTACGTCGTGAAATCTCAGATGTTTCAAACAGTTCAGTGCATGAAACAAAGAACGAGTTTTTATACCACTACGCAGATTAAATAAAGCAACAATTTTTATCAATTTTAAGTAACTGCAGTAATATTAACGCCGATGTTATGGCGTGGGTAAATGGTGAAACATTCGCGAAGAAAGAAATGTTTTTGCGTTTGGTGGGACACAATCCCTCGACCTTCCACTTGCCAGGCCGGTAATCTACCAACTGAGTTACGAATGACGAACATTCTATCCGAACGGAAATTTCCAATCAGTACTGTTGTAACTCCGAGCAGATAAGACGCTGGTTTTGGTATCAAACGACAGATCTAGATTAAATCTTTTCGATGCATGTGCATTCCAAAATATTTAATACGTTTTAGTAAGTTAAATAAATTTCAAATAAGAAAATATAATTTCAAGATGTCGGCCAAAACTCGCGCAAAAGTCAACATGAAATATATAAGACGCATAGCATCAGAAAAGTGTCTCAGTAGCTATTCGGGAATGTACCATTGCCATTGTCTGGCTGAGAAGGTAGGAGGCACAGGACGCGCAAAAATGCAAACGTCGTAACGGCGAACTCAACGATGTGTTCTGTGTAACAATAAACGTATCAATCCATGTCGAAGTCCGATTGAACCCAGCTGTCACAAACGTCGTTGGATTGGAAACGTATTCATGTCAATTCCTCGACTACGTATCCCGTCACAGTCGCACATTTTTTTTCTAATTTTCTGAACGCGTTTTTCGGCGCGGATAAAAATTGGGAGTCTGCTGTTTTTATAAAACCTTCATAAAAAGTATAACACTTTGTTTAGAGGAAATGTTTGCTATGATCTAACCAAAGGGTTAAATTTGATTTCGATGTTCATGGGTTATGAACAAACAGGTTCCGGATTTGCTTAGTTTATCTCGATTTTATTCTCGGATAATAATGATTCTTATCATAATGATAATTAATGATGTTTCCCATTAACATGCACGTCAGCTCTCTGTCCGAATAATTATAAATAATAATTGATTAGAACCATCAATATCAATACTGGGAGCTGATGTCAGAAATGCAATCATTATGTTATATGCTAAACATCGCTAAGTATTTAAAAGATAAATGATATATGATGTCAAAGAGAAAACGTTATATAATTCTTATTCTCGGATAGGAATAAGCAAAATTCGTTTTCGTCTAAGGGTACATTATTCGCGCGTTGATGTAAGTTATTTACTTCCATTTGGACGTCATCACTGCCGCTACAATTCTTTGATTATATATATATTTGGCGGTGGCAATATTCCCAGACGTCCAAACGCACTCATCATCTCCAGGTGACTGAGCTTTTTCCTCTTCCAATGTGTTTACATGCATTCTGGATGGATGAATAAATGAAGGGCAAGGCTATTTACTTTTTCCTCCTGCTTTTCGGAAGCCAAACTTTTTCTCCCAGCCTACAGAATCAAGCTATTATCTTCCACAAAAGAAGTATGCATTAGTCATGTTACAGAATAAGATGGAATATTGCGAGTTGTGTTGTCGCAATGGTAGAGAAGAAGCTAAGAGAAAATAAAGGGATTAGAATAGAAAGGAGATTATTCTATATTAGAAAAACATAACCTTTCATCTAATCGTAATCTATAAATTCAATAAATAATCTTATATTTTATAGTAATTTATTATTAGTTAATTCTGCGAATGAACATATGGCCTTAAATATCGCCAATAGAAGTTACGGATTTTGAGAAGGAAATATTTTTAATTGCGTTTATATGCACCTCATGTTTAAAATGTGAGATCACAATTATGTAACTCAGTTGAAGCTACAAAGAACAAATGGAATATTGAGGAGATGTTCTCCTGGTGTGATGTCTTCCGGCAATTGACTCAGTGATAAAGCTACTTGTTTATGATATTAAAAAACGCCTGTTCATAGTACCGCGACCTATTTTCTAATTTCATCTATTCGTTTTTCCATCTCATTCGCTTTTTTTCAGTCTATCATTCTCTAGGTTTTGGAAAATTCTGGGATGATTATAAGTATGCTGATATAGAGAGATTATAAACCTAGTTGTGTAGAAATATGGCAGTATAGGGTGATCAAAAATTTAAGTTATTTTGAGTACCTTAGATTTTTTTTATTTTAGAAATAAATCACTTTCAACAACTCGAAGATAAACTTGTCTCTTTTAAATGAGATCTAATAAAATCCCTTGGATTCATTGATTTTACCTAGAATTTATTTGAATTACTGTTATTTATATATTTATTATAGATAATTATATTTGCTAGACATAATGTATATTTGCCGCTTAACCTTTTAGCTGCAGGAGGCGCATCTACTAGACGGTGTTTTTTCTTTGGGGTGTTCAATGTATCTTAAATGGGTGGTAAGAATGGAAATTGATGAAAAAATGAAAGTCTAATCATTTGCATATTTGGCCAAAAGTCTTGACATACTAACGTAGACTTCTATGAAAAATTAATCCTGTGAAAAAGAATTCGCACAATATGTGTATATCATCATATTTTACTCAGGTTGAATAAATGACTTTATAGTTTATCCCAAAAGCATTTACATACCAAATTTAGTATTTTTCTCTCTTTCCATTGCTTACAGGTGCATCAACATTATGTTGCACATGTGCAACATGTGCATAAAAATATCAGCATTATTGTTTCAATAATACTGACAACACATTATCTAAATTAGGATTAATTAATTATTTATTTTTTATTATTATATTTTATCATTAATTGATTTAAACCAGGATAAAGCTGATTTTGCGATGAAGGTTAATATATAACGATGTATATATATATAAAAGATTTTTTTTTTGTATTCGAGAGGAGAAGGAGGACGAAGAGAGAGAGAGAGTAATTTTTAATGAACTCGGGATTTGGAATGGTTCACAAGCCGATGACTCCGCAGTTGAAGTCACGTGTATTATGTAGTCGATATCACGTGTCTGTTCATAGAACCGACTCTTGTCATGGGTCATTAATTTTGATTTTCAGGCGAATCACGTGTCGTGAAATGGACGATCACGTGATTGTTGATGAGTCGAATATGGAATACAATGGTGCATCACCGCGACATTTACTACTCATCCATTCATTTATGGACGAAGTCGATCGCGTCAGTTTCATACTTAATTTCCGTCGTTTCACTTCGCTACTTTCGGTTACAAAGAACGTGGATCGCCTCTCACAGCTCTCAATTTTTGATCGCTCCCCTGTGACGTCACCAAGGTCAAACTTAGCGTATGTTTTATCCAATCAAACACTTGCTATGATGAAAATATTTCTCATTGATGAAGAAAATGTCAGCATACTAATATCTTAATTGGAATAAAGGTTGTTGATTTAATGTAAAAATGTTTGGTGCTTATATATTGTAATTTTATACTTTTGGTCTGCTTTATTCAGGTCTATATATGCATTCATTGCATATTATTATATGTATCGTATATTATATTCATTGTATATTATATGCATTCATCGCTATATCTGTATAATAATAATAATAATAACTAAGGGGCCGTTTTCCCCTCTTACTAGGCATAATATACAAAACGAGCCATAGGGGTAAACTAAAATTAATTTAATTAAAAATCAAAAGTGCTAAAGTAGACATTATGTGATATAATTTCGTGGTGATCAATCAGTCAATCAACAGATAGATAGATGGATGGATAGATGGGTGAGTGGAGGAGTGGGGTGGATAGGTATGTAGCCAGCTAGCTAAATGCAGTATTTCTTCCGAAAATTAGAGGGTAGAAATTATTTAATGAATGTTCATTTTAATTTTAATAAAATATGTATCTTAATTCATCAGTGCCGATTTCATGATAAAGAGAAATTTATCTATTTCTGATACGTGAATGCGGTGGTCATTTTCCATTAAACGTTGATTCACGTTTACAAAGATGGCAGATAAAAATATAGTTCGGCTAATCCGTTTCAAGAGAGATCAATGTCAGCACCGGACTTTCCAAAGCAACTATTTCAGCACTCTTTAATTGTAGATCATTTTTTATTACTTTCCTACATTTACTTTTTACTCCGTTGCTGGCAAAAGTACGATGGAAACAATTTCTTTACGGGCTAAAGGGAAAAACGGCATTTTTCTCGTCTAATGTTTACAGACTCCAAATCGAGCGGAAATCTTTAGGATTTCCCAGGGGACAAACCAGAAGATATCCCAATGTTTTTCTTCGGGACAATAAACTTTCGCGAAAGCCGGAGAGCTTGAAATCCGAGCTGAAACGTTACAATCATTCTTTGAAATAGCAGAGAGGAACACAAAGAGAGAAACTGTACAAAAAAAAAAGTTTAAAAGAATTTTTCTTCTGCGCTTTTTTCCGCTTCGGACGTTAGAGTAAGCTTTATAAACAATGCAATTGAAAAAAAAGCCCAATTTCGCCATATCCGTACATTATGAGCTTCCTTAAGGCGTATATCCACCATTAGAATCGATATAATCAATCTATTATATCGATTCTCCATCGATATAATAGATATACCATCGTTTGCAATAACCATCAAACGCTTTCACAGAAAAAAATGTTTTTAAAATTGATCTTTTCGATTAAATCGATACTAGTTTATAAACCAATATTATAGTTAAATCTGTTGACGATTAATTGATATTATAATTAAATATGTCTTTGCTTAAGACGTAATTGCTATAATCGTTGAATAAAGGCATCTAGCTCTCTCTCTCTCTCTTTTTATTCACTTTTGTACCTTCTCAGATATGTAGTAATTAGAATATTATAGAGGAGGGCACTCTAGTATATTTTAATATACGTATTATATTACATATTGTACTCTATTATATAGTATAGAAATACTATATGGCTAGGGGTAGAAGAGAAATAGGTGCCTCAATATATCGTGGAAGGGTCTTGAATTACCCGAGACTCCCCACCTGTCCTACTCCACTGTAGCCATTTATATTCGCAAATTAAATTTCAAATAAAATCATTTTTTTTATTTAAGTGAATCAAATACAGAGATGTATGAAGTATAAGTCATGACAATTTCAAAATAAACTTGATCTGCCTGGGTGGCAATGGGTAAAGACTAATTTGTTTGATTGATCCCATGCTGCCGAAAGTGAGAGTTCTAATTATACTTAAAACGATTATCTGTTATTCCGACAGATCATCAGTAAGATATCTTTAAAATAAAGAAGATGATTTGCAAGCAAAAAACAATGTTATAAGCGTAAGTAATGTAAGTAACATTACATTACTTACGCTTATAACGTTGTTCTTTGCTTATAAATCTAATCTGCGTAATGCTACGTCAAATTACCTTAAATAAAGAAGATTAATTTAAAGATTGGAAAATAGAAGGACAAATTTTAAGCATGGGCACAATCATAAATTTATTGAACCGAAATTTTCCTTTCTGATTATAAAAGCAACCTGATCATTTTTTTTTTATCCCAAATCTCTATCCATCTACTCATGGTACTTTTCACAAATGAGACTTCTAAACGTATGGAATTGCTGACAACATTTGACTAAATCAAACCAATGTACTTACTAACTTTGAGAAAATGTTAAAACAATAAATAGGATACTCTGGACTTCTTATTATCAGTGACCTGTGTTCTAAAATAAAGATGAATTTCTTCCTGTTTTTTATATCCATACTAAGGGTTGTCGAAACTGTCCAATGACCGTATCACTAAACAAGATTGCTCGTTTTTACAAATGGAAAAAATCATTCATTAATCCTTCATCGTCCAATTTTAACAGATGGGAAAAATCGTTCATTAATTATTCATCTCTCAATCAGTCGTTCATTAATCATTCATCGTTCAATCAATCGTTCATTCATTATTCATCATTCAACCAATCGTTCATTAATCATTCGTCATTAAATCAACCGTTCATTAATCATTCGTGGTTCAATCAATCGTTCATTAATCATTCACCGTTCAATCAATAATTCATTAATTATCCATCGTTCAATCAATAGTTCATTAATCATTCGTCGTTCAACCAATCGTAATTCGTCGTAATCGTAATTCGTAAATCGTAATTCGTCGTTCAATCAATAATTCATTAATCATCCATCGTTCAATCAATCGTTTAGTAATCATTCTTAGTTCAATCAATCGTTTAGTAATCATTCTTAGTTCAATCAATCGTTCATTAATTCAATCAAGGAGTTGACACATCTATAATCCAAGCCTTTATGAGGACTTTCCACTTCCCTTCACTCCAGAGCTTCAAGAGCTCCCTGAGCTCTTGAAGTTTCATCCTCCATATGAAAGAATTTCATTTTGCTGATGCTGAAATCCGTGAATTAGTCAAATTTACGGAGATCTGTATCACACAGACTTGCTTTTCTTTCCGTGATCAATTATTTTCGCAAACTGATTACCTTGCAATGGGAAGTCCTCTTTCACCCATTTTATGTGATATTTACATGCATTATGTCGAAGAGGATATTCTCAATCACATACCATTTAAACTGTGGATTAGATATGTGGATGACACATTCGCTATTCTTCCAAACGATTGTTCAGATCTCTCTACAATTCTCACCACCTTAAATTCCGTCAACCCTCACATACAATTCACTTTGGAAGAAGAAAACAACGGTTCATTGCCTTTCCTGGACGTTTTGGTACATAGATCGCCGTCCGGGTTCCAAACCAGCGTATATCGGAAACATTTTGCTATTAACCATATTCGTGACATCGCTCGAGATCGTGGTTACAATCCTACCATTATTGACGACGCTTTGAAGAAACTCACTAGACCTAAACTGTGCAGTACACTCTTGATTGATTCCTCTCCTTGTAATTTTATCAGCATTCCTTTCGTTCCACGAATTTCTTCAAAAATTGCTTCCATCCTCCGTAAATTTAATTTCAAGGTCACTTTTACTCCAATCAATAAACTCGGTTATTCCAAACTCAAGGATATTATTCCTGATTGCAATTATTTTGGAATTTACTCCATTCCATGCCAGTGTAATCGTGTTTATATTGGTCAAACACGTCGGGCCCTTCGATTTCGGCTTAAAGAGCATGAAGCCTACGTGCGTAAACAACAACTGGAAAAATCTGCTTTGGCCAAACACGCCTGGGAAGCTGGCCACAAATTTTCTTTCGACAAGGCCCATCTAATAGAGAAAGTTTCTTCACCAGCCGACCTCAATTTCTTTGAAGCCTTCCATATTCTTTCGCATTCCTCTTCTACTGTTAACGATCAGCTTCCGTTCAATTCCATGTCCTCTATTTGGAGAAACTTCATTCGTCCCATAGCAAAAGACGCGGCTACGGACCCACAACTGGTTTACCCGAACTAATTTTGGACTAGCAATTTGGCATCGATAGTTTTTCTAGCACGTGTGTCACATTAGTGTAACTAGGGTTCTGAAGAAGGAAGCCTAAACGCGCTTCCGAAATAGCTATAAACCATCGTATTTATTTTAACTGTGTTAATGTGTTTTATTTAGTGAAGGAAATGTGGAAACGTTCATGAGAATTTTCGATTTACTGGTTTTGAAAACAAGTACCCTAATGAAACACCGCGAGGAACAAAAGAAAAGTTAAACACACACCAAATCAAGTTTTCAAAAATGAAAACTTTTGTTTTATTAAAGCTCGGGTACTGTTTCATTACAAATTACTACACGCTTTCAAGTCATGGAAAAGATTCATTCCATCACATTAATGGATATTAAGAAATTTGTAGCGCATTTCAATAAATTTTCTAGAAATAATTAAATAACTTAAGAATATGCTACCCTAATATATTCAATGATCTCCAAAGATTGGAAGATGTTTACTATCGCATGTAATGCCTACTATAACATGTTTGTGTAAATGAGAAGTACAGAACTATGGAATCACAAAAGTTCATGGGGAATTTTAACTGAAAACGGGTACATTTTCAAAGACGCTTGTAAACTGTTTTGTGTAAGAGTGAAAATTCCATCTACTGGTGTTTCCGTAAAACGAAGTAACACTTGGGTGAGAGAGCAAACTAGAGGATATCATTGTTAAAGTAAAAAGGCTGAAATGGCGATGGGCTGGGCATATCGCAAGAAGAACTGATCAACGACGGACATCTGAAATTCTGAACTGGATTGCAAG
>QLNU02014176.1:148557298-148576128 GCA_006491805.2 Dysdera silvatica
TTATTTATTTATTGTGAATTAAAAAACTTTTTTCAAAAGGAACAAAGTTTAGATTACAAAAATGTATGTGAAAGAACACCCATAAGAAGAATATTATCTGAGAAATTGATGACTTTATTTACAATGTGGCTACTAGACATACAATACCAATCGAATCATTTATTTGGAAAAATAATTGTATAAGTGAAGTTTCCTCATAGGTTGTCTGGTATAAAAAATGGGTTAAATCACATACAAATTTCAAGAGCATTGCAGAATACAAAAGAGATTTGAAGGATTTTTATAAACGCTTTATGTTATTGAACATAGATAAATGTTTTTCAATATATGCCACCATGTGCAAGTGGTTCTATGCTTCAAACTTACAGAAATTACTTGAAAATACAGAGCAATACACAAATATGGATACAAGCTATACTCCTATAGAAACAATACAGAGTTTCACCAGGAGATTCCATAACAAACAGTTATTTTGACACTGGCGTAAGGTTTAAAAACACGACGTTTCGGGAGCCAACTGCTCCCTTTGTCAAGTGAAGGCAGAATGAAGAGTTCGTGAAAGTCCTAAGCTTATATACCCGCATGTTGGGAATCCCCATCTGACGCCATTTGGTGCGGAGCATTTCCAGCTGGGGAAACCCCAATCGGGGAAACCCTCGCCGGGAAAGCCCCCGCACCCGACGATGTCAGATGAACACCCCCAACTCGAGGTTTTGCAAAAATCCTGTAAGGTTCTGGTAGAGGTTTTGCGATGTTTATTGCACGACTCCTCAAACCGTAGGTTTCCCATGATTCCAGAAAAAGTCTACTCCCCAGATTCGTCACATTCTGATGTAATATTTTCATCGAATGCCAATCTGGTTCGTGACCCTCCCTGAAGACATGTTCAGCCAACTGGTTTGAATCGTCTCCCCTAGCTACCGCACGCATATGCTCCTTCCCTCGTAGACGTATCGATCTTCCCGTCTGTCCAACATACACCTTGTCACAGTCTCCACACGGTATTTGGTAAATAGCACCAGATGTTTTTTTTACACTACTCCTATCTTCAAACACATACAGGGTGCTTTTGAGAAACTCAAAGCTATCCAATCTCCAATCAACTTCCCATACATGACGCTTACTGTTAAATTTCATAAAGATCCAATTGGTTTTCGCACTGTTAGATGTGCTACTAGCTCTTATAGTGTTAGAGCTGTTAAACTGCTTCTTCGAACACATATAGAGATTTATGTTAAAACTGCCATTTAAGGCAGTTTTAACATAAATCTCTATATGTGTATATTTTTAGTTTAAAAAATAGTTTTCAACTTTTAAAGACTTTGAACTCCAGTGATAGGAATCCCACTTTCATTAAGTGCTTTGATTTTGTGATCAATGTAAGTTGCATGAATAAATTTAGAAGCAATGATTATTTAATTGCAATTAATGCCTACTAATATTTATAAATATAACATTTTTATAAGTGATACATATTTACATTTAATATGGTTTCCTTCATAATTACATTCTTTTACATTTGTATCATACTTTTTATTATATATATATATTTCAATTCTATTATTAAAAAGTTTGAAAATTATTTTTTATTAAAACATGTTTTTTTTGGAAAAAAGAAGGATATCAGTTTGGTAATTTTTCACCAGAAACTGAATGTATATTAATCAAGATTTCAAATGCAAAGAATTCAATTAAACGTTACTAGGCTTAAACTTTTACGTTTATTTAAAAATGAAATATACAGGGCAAGAGAAAAGAAATCATACTTTAAAAATACTTAAACTACAGATAAAATGTTTTGTTAGAAATATAAACTAATGCAGGCCTATGTGAAATATATTAAATAGCAGCGTAAACGTTTTAGGGAGTAGTTCAGTCGATTTCTGACAAAGAACCAACACTTGTCCGACAAGGGTGCATATAATTTATTCAACATAAACAAAAGTGCAATTTTCAATGTCGACATTCATATTTTAGGTGTGGGCATCGTTTCGTCACTTCATCTGTTCTTCGATACTGTTTTTCCTTCCTTGAATATCTGTTATTAAATCTGTTATTATTAAACAATACAGAGTTTCACCAGGAGATTCCATAACAAACAGTTATTTCGACACTGGCGTAAGGTTTAAAAACACGACGTTTCGGGAGCCAACTGCTCCCTTTGTCAAGTGAAGGCAGAATTTTGTGTCGTGTTTTTGAACCTTATGCCATTGTCGAAATAACTATTTGTTAATATCTGTTACTCTTAACGAATATATGCACTTCTATTTGCTTATCTACTATTTACTTATATGTCTCGCTATTTGTTTATGTGTCCCTTTCTCTCTCTTTGTTTCTTACATATCCTTCTGTTTGTTTATATACCTTTTTATGGAATATCTTTATATATCTATCTATATATTCTGTTATTTGTTTGAATGTCCTGCTATTTGTTTGTATATTTTGCTATTTGCTCATATATTCTGTTGTTTGTTCCTTACTATTTCTCCCCTACATACAGTTAGTTAATATTATGGTTTAGAATAAGCTGTTTTTAGTGAATTTTAATTTTGTGGATTTACTCAGGGGCGTATCAGTTAAAAAATTATGGGATTCGAGTAGATTTATGATAAACCATGGGATATGGAATTAAACAGAATAATGTCGCTTTATATCTAATGGGGGGAAGGGGATTTCTTAAATTTAGCCCCTCCTTTGTACGCCATCTAACTCTTACAGACTGATTGGTTATTACAAAAATTTTCACTGCTTTAATAATAATAATATTTTTATTTATTTGCTTCAAACGTGATATACAATATTATAAACCATTTATTTTTCCAATTATTAAGTACAACGTTATTATGTACAATAATTTGTTTAAAGATAATATATATTTAAAGTAGCTATCGAGTAAATATACATTAATAGATATCTCGACCAAGACCCTAATTTCGAATTTATTGTTTAAATTCTTATGAAATACTATTGGATTAAAACGAAATAATATTGTTTGCTGTAAACTACATGTATATAAACCAGTCTATTGCATCTGACTGTAAGAAATAATGCGAATTTGTAAAGTGAACATATAAAATATAGTTAAGTATACAGTTATTGTTTAGTAAGTATAGTTAATATAAATTTAGAGTGTTTCCACTTCATGGCTTTTAGATTATACTAATCTGCATATTTTCACTTTTTTTTCTGATGTTTTGAAATAGAGAGGTGTATCGAAACGGATTCTCTCTTCAGATTACGAAAATGACCTTCAAAAATCGGTACCATGTAAGGTTTTTTTCACAAATCACGAAAATGTGAAAATGTAAAAAAAAGGTAATTGTTTAATGACATCAATACATCACAACGTTTGTAACGCATGCAAATGTTCTCTTGTGGTACGAAATGCTTATGTAATGAATAGATACACACAAATACATCGCAGATTAACGGCAATAAGTTATAAACAGGCATGAAAGCGAGCAAAAAAAAAGGCTGGAAATTTTTTCAATTTCATGCGCTAAATTTTAAGAGAAAAAAATGGGTGAATTCTACTAGAGTCAGTTTACAGATTAGTGTGCAGTTTTAAATTATACATAATATTGTAGACTTTTTTGAAAAATCGGGTCAACCCGAATCCAACCCGCAAGAGTCAAATCCCAACACGAAACAATTAAAGTCAACACGAACGAATCCGACCTGCAACGAAAAAAATAAGTAACCCAATTTTGGATGTAGTGCCACATGTATTGCCGTTATTGAACAAACGGAAATCTAATTTCATTTAATATAGTAAATGCATTCATCTTTTTTCCCTATGTCCAGATATATGCATTAATCCACTTACGTAGAAATTATTTCTGAAAGTAAATTTTTGAAAATATTCCTGAGCCAATATTTCTCAAACAGCGATTTTTCAATGAAAAAAAATAACAAACAGTTTAAGCATAAAAATGAAAACTTCTCTAAAAGAAAGAAAAAAAATCCAAAACTTTGAGAGAGACGTATGTCAACCTTGGAACATGCGCAGTACAAACGTCATGAATGCTCTTTGTACAGAAATTTTAAGATGATCGGAATACTCTTCGACCAATAAAAGACTACACGAAATTTCCTTGCCTTTTGTGTGAATGGGACTTCAGAGCAAGGAAGGAACTTTGGGTTTTGGAAGCAATGGCCAATCAGAAGTACTTTCACACATTGCAAACAAAACCCATTGTTTCAATTCCATAAGTTTATCCTTAGAAAATACTTTTGCAACTCTAACGCACTAAACTAAATTTAATAAAACAATTCATAACATCATTAAGCACGGGCAATTAATGCTGTCAGTATCTTGCTTTTAAGCTTCCATAGATTATATAAGATTAGATATAAGATTAGATATAGACATAGATTATATATAGATTACGTAAGGAAAAAACCACAACTGGCAGTTTTATATGCCCATAAATACGAAAATTAATGGCGGATACCATATTGGAGAACACTATGCGAACTGCGAGCATAGACTGAATTCAGGAATGTGGTGCATAACTATTTGGGAAACATAAATACTGAAAATGACACCACTTTAGTAGACAAGATGTTGGAATCTTACAAACAGCTAGGTTGCAAGATCAGCGTCAAAGTTCATTTTCTTCATGTGCTCATCATCTAAATTACTTTCCTGGCAATCTTGGTGATTTTATGGAAGAACAAAGAGAGCGCTTCCACCAGGATATTAAAGTGATGGAAAAGAGATTCTAAGGCAAATGGACTGTATATGTGATAGCCGAAAATTTTTAAATGCTGAAAGGAGACTGTACGGCAGAATATGGAAGAAAAAACAAAAAGACGAAGTTTCAAGAGGAGCACAGTGGTGAATGTTTGGTATGTTTGTATTGAAATATGTATTTGTGTTTCTCTATTCGTTACACACGCTTACTTTTCTGCCAGAGAACATTTTCACACGTTACAAACGTTGTGAAGTATCAACTTTATCAAAAATTTAACTTTTTTTATAGTTCACATTTTTGTTATTTTTGAAAAAATCTGACATGGTACGGATTTTTCAAGGTCATTTTCGTAATCTGCAGAAAAAATCCGTTCTGACAGACATAAAAAACAACAGCCATTTCAAAACAACAAAAGCTTGGATATTAGTGCTATCGACATGGTTTAATAATATAATATATGAATATATTTTAATATAATAAAGGTTAGAAGAGCAGCAAGTTTTGAATAAAATCAATATTGTTAGAAATAGAAATAATGCCACTATTGGTCATATCAGAAGGGCATTTGCTTCTAAAATTATTTATTTAGATATTTCATTTAAATAATTGGAAATAGTTTCTGCGAATTCGATGTGTTTTTGATTGAAAACTTTGACAATTATTCTCGAAGTACTGGAAGCTTATTTGTTATTATTAGCAATGTATAATTCGGGAATATGAGTTGACGCAAGTTGACATTTCTACGGTTGACAATAATCCATGCGTAGCAGTTGACAGTTGCGATAACGAATGACGTGGAATGAATCTTTCCAATAAATTGCGAGTGTCACTTACAGCTGGCATTGCACTCACACATTTTCATCACTTGCCTGCTTCATTGAGGACATCAAATGACTGTAAAGAAAGTTATTAAAATTCCATTCATTATATTATAAATAATATTAAAAATATTAATTACTAAGTAAATTTCCTTTATAAACTTATTATTATATATTAATATTATTTATAATATATATACATATATATAGCAAATATAAGCAAAAAATAGCCTCCACAGAATTGTCAATACCGATCCATATATTAATATATATATAACAATGTTATATATATACATAACAATGTTTTATTTATATTCAATAGCAAGTACACTCTCATATACATCATCATAGATGTGATTTTGGGAAAAAGCCCTTGAAAACTATTTTAAAAGTATATGTATACATTTATTAAAAGTAAATTAAATTTTATGGATTTTTTTATATTGCCTTGCCATTTGGTTAAATCAATTTTATGTTTAGACCCTGCGGTGGCGCTGCGTGGTAACGCTTTCGTTTAGTGCGCCATTAACTCGAGTTCAAATCATAACGGTGCAAAGAAAGCTTACTCAGAAATCTCATAAAAAAATCCAACTGCTCACTGTAGTCCAAAGTTTGGCTCCCTAGGCATTAAGAGGTTTGGATTCCTCGGAAAATCGTGGGTTCAAAGGTAAGGATTCCTCTGAAAAATTGTAGGTCTAGAGGTACGGATTCCTCGGAAAAAAGTAGGTCCCGGCGTAGCATAATCATTGTAGTTCTTGAACCATAAAACCACAAATAAATAAACAAACAAACAAACAGAAAAACAATTGTACATTTAGTATTATTAAGAAGGTTTTTTAAATGCATAATATTAAGATATAATTTTGATTATTTGCAATATTTCATGTCATTATCATCATATTCGACCAGCATTTATCCAGTACTTGATGAAGTTCTCTTCAAATGCTTTCCACACAAGTCTATAATGAGCAATTCGCTTCCATGTCACCCCAACCTGTTTTCTTATTTCATCCACCCATCGAGTTTGAGGACGTTTTCTAAATCTTTGGTGTTCTCTTGGAATCCAGTTGAAAATTTCAGTTGTCCATCGTTGATCAGTTCTTCTCCACTCTAGTTTGCTCTCTCACCCAAGTGTTTCTTTTTCGATCTCTCCTAGTTATTCCAAGCATGCACCTCTCCATGCTCCTTTGTGTTGTCTGTAACTTTCGTATTGCTCCAACAGTTAGACTCCATGTCTCTGATCCATAAGAGAGGACCGGCAATACACACTGGTTGAAGACCTTTCTTTTTAGATGCAATGGCAATTTTCCCTTCAGAATGAAACTGTTTCTTCCGAATGCACTTCAGCCTAGTATAATACGTCATTTGAGTTCTTTCATAACATTGTCTTCCATTGGAATTAGATGGCCAAGGTAAATTTATGAATCAGAAATTTCTAGTTTAATGTTGTCAACTTGTATTTTTGTTTTCTCTACGAAATTATTGAACAGGATTTCAAGTTTTTGTAGGTTCATCTTGCATCCACCTTCTCTACTTCTATCTGAAATCTCCTGCACCATGTCTTGATGTTCTGTTGGGTTCGTTGAGAAAATAACCATGTCATCAGCGAACCGCAGATGATTTTAATATTCACTATCTATTTTTATTTCCTTGTTATTCCAATTTATCAGCTGAAAATTATCTGTAAAACTGAAATAAAATGTTCTGGAAAAATGGCATCTCTCTGCCTCACAACTTTACCAATTTTGGCAGTTCTGGTATCTTAATGTAACCCAAATTTTTCGCTTGCATTTTTATACACAACTTTCACCATGTCAATGTACATATTTTCGACGTCTGTTGATCTTAAAGAATTGATGATTGCTGATGTTTTAATAGTGTTAAAAGTCTTTTAACAGTCAATAAATGCCACACAAAATGGAAGTTGATATTCATGTGTTCTTTCAATTAGTTCTCTTAAAATTTGAATATGACCAATGTGCTGAACCCAATTCAAAATTCAGCGTATTCTCTTGGTTGAGCTGCATCTAATTTTTTCTGCAAGCGATGTGTTAACACTTTCATGAAGATTTTATAAATAGCAGGTAACAAGCTAACTGGCCAGATGGATATTTGATATATCGCATATTAAATTATATATACATAATATAAAAAATGCAGTAAGATTTTATAATGATTTGTCTAAGAGCATATAGAAGGTATTCAAAGTTTAAAAACGCATAAGGGTCCTTAAAAACTTTTAAAAGACATAAACTATAGTCGCGGAAAAGTAATAATAAGATTTTGATTTGTATAAGTTTATATACTTGACATTTTGCTTATTTTTTTTCTTTTTCTTTTAAGATTTATAAGAAATCTTTTTTTTATAAAAAAAATCTCTGTTTTTATATCTATCTTAAGAATCTTTAACTTCCCTTCATGTTCTTTCTTACTACCTTTTTGAATTTTTTTAATGCTTGTACCAGCGTTTTAATTGTTGTATCTCTTCTGGCTTTCCCATTATCATTTTGCCTATTATTAAACTGGGCTCAATCATAATCATTTCAAACGTTCTTTTCATGAACGTTTGTTTCGAACTTTTTTCTGTTCTTTTTACAATTATTTCGATTTTACCTTCCTCAGGAGTCGATTAAATGAGCGTTAAAAATATACACTTATATTATATATTTAATATGAAATTTATTATATAATATTCATTTTTATGCACATGTTATAATATAATTAATAATTATAGTTTTCTTAGAATAGAATAGGATAAGAATAAGCTTGCTGAACCTCTGTACAGTTTTTGGTGAAAGGTTTTTCTCTAATATTTTTTTTTATTAGATTGATATTTTTAAGGTTAAAAATATGTTAACTGATTAGGATAGAAATGATGGAGGAGAGTTGAAATCTATACTAGACCATCCTCCAGGTAAATAGCGCACTTCATAAATTAGATTTCACAATTCGGTATCTGTCTTCGATTTTATACTTTTTCAAATTTAAGGGTAGAGGGAGCTTTGATGGTTTGTTTGTTTGTTTTTTGGTTTTACGGCTCAAAGACTACAATGGTCATGCTGCGCCGGGACCTACTGTTTTCCGAGGAATCCGAACCTCTTATGGCCTAGGGAACCAAACCCCGGACTACAGTGAGCAGTGCGATCTTTTATGAGATCTCTGAGTAAGCGTTCTTTGCACTGTTGGGAGTCGAACCCGAGTTAACGGCGCACTAGGCGAACGCGTTACCACACTGCGCCACCGCAGGGCCTCTTTGATTATTTAGGTTACGAAACACGTTCGTGCGTTATAGACTCATTTGGAAAACTGCGGTATTGTGTTGGATGAAACTTGATTTAAAACAGGTATTTTAGTCAAGTGAAAATCGCAAGTTAATTTGGGGACCAGTTTTTTATTTGTAGGTAATTTTTTAATTTCGATAATTGGTATGCTTTTAATTATTTACTTCTTTCACCAGCATCTTCTATTATCGTTAGTAAATAAGGATGAAATAAGGCAAAGGTAAGGGCGAATCCTAGTAACCTAAATTGAAAGACTACAGAACTGTGATCAGTAGAAATTTAAATTAAGAAATAATGGTTTAGGCGCAGTAATAATAACGCCGATGTTATGGCGTGGTTAGATTATGAAACATTTGTACTGAAAAGAAATGTTTTTTTCTGCCTCTGGTGGGATAGGATCCCACAACCTTCTGCTATACGGGCAGGTGCTCTTACCAACTGAGCAGAAGGTCGTGAGATCTTACCCTACCAGACGCTGAGAAAACGTTTTTTTCTCTACGAACGTTTCACTATCTAACCATTCCAGAACATCGGCGTTACTGCGTCTAAAAAAAGTTCATAAATTTTTTTCTTAATTTAATCTCTGTACTGTTCGATTTGTATAAATAGTATCGACTTATTCAATTTTTTTTGTCATATTTCGAAACAAAAAAATAATTAGCCTATCAAAAATTGCATTAATTTTTGTGTCTTTTAAATGCTTAAAAATAAACTTCATAAATGGAACTGCTATGGAAAGAAGTCGAAAAATACACACATTTCTTAAAAAAATAGAAAATAAATAATATATTTCAAAAGAGTTTTGGACTCTTAATATGACTGTGGAGGCACCTATATTTGCGATAAAACAGGTATAAATTTAACTCAATTTAAGGCCACACATCGAGAGGAAAGAAAACAGGCCAACTTCAGTTTGAGTACATCTTTGTGAACTTCAAAAAAATTCTGGCTTATGTCTTGTTTTGTTTTTATAGCTAATTTCTCACTGTTTTCTTCCTCATCTTCAAACACCTTTTGTCAGGTGTCATTACTTGTTAGTCAACAATGAAAACAGCAACGTATACAATATATTTGATTATTTCTGGAGAAAAAATGTAAAACTTTTAGTTTATTTTGGCAGGTTGTACATTACAGTCTTTGATATTTGAAAGCTGAAAGTGGCAACAATTCACTTCGTGGAACTATATTTAATCTATTTTTATCTGCTTCTTAAGTGGCATTATATCCTAACTTTCGAAAAACCTCGTGAATCAAGAACCATGGAAAGGTATTGAAGCATTGATGCTTTTATGAATTGTTAAAAAAGGTCCAAAAATACGTTTTTTCTAAAAAATTATGTTTCAAACATTGATCATCCCTTGCAACTTCCGTATCTTCTCCCATTCTTTCTCTCTCTCTTTCTCTCTATACCTCTATTTTCCTTATGACGGTTTTAAATACAATATTAAATTTAATATCATCTGCATATAATCTATACTCGTAACAAGCACATATTAAAGATTATATACCTACTCTAGTATTTTTTCCATATTCAGTTATTCAAGCTTTTGTAATTTTTGAGAACAAAGATTTTTAATAAAAGAAAATACGAATAGTTCCATAATTTTAATTTCATGTAGAAATTTTGACGTAATTAATAGAAGGAAAGGTCGTATTTGAAAACACTTAATAATGAATACAGACATTTCGCTATTGTTAATCATATTATTTTGCGCATGAATCCTATTTGAAAATTTGATTATATATTTATAAAATGAAAAAAAAATGCATGAATTGAAAAAACTTTAATTAATAAAGTAAAATATGTTATTTTGCCTAAATTCATATTATAACGCATTAAATATTTATTGTGTTTCGGCGAAATAATTTACCTGCTAGCAAAATAATTTTTAGCTATCTACTAGCTGCTGCCGTTTCTTTTTCAATAGATAAAGTTACCATCAAAATTAAGTAATGATTTTATCGTAAAAATACTTAATATGCTTACAAAATTATCAATTACAACACTTAACAAATCCCTAGAAAATAAAATAATGAGGAAAGACCTTTCAAAAATTATGAAAATGAAGCTTTTTTGAAGCTTACTTGAAATAGACTTTGCTTCCTGTAGCGCATTTATGAGAAAAATTACAGCGTAGCTAAGATAATTATCGTACGATGAGATTATAATGACGAAAAATACGATAATTTTTGAGCTATTTTCTTGTACGATTTATTTTTCTTAACATTTTTACGTTATATATTTATATTTTATACGATATTTTACGCATTCATGATTGACATGTCATTATCATTTCTTACCTGGAGTTGTGATGCAATTTGGTTTTAATTAGTTACTAAAATTCCCTTATCAAACATTGGGACGTTCTTATCGTTGCAATAAGATGATTGAAAATCTTTTAAGCTTGTGCTTTTAATACAAGTACTCAAACTCGATTTGAAATATACGTGTCTTCCGTAAAGTATATTTCCGATATTTGTACAGATCTTGGATTTCTACCTTACAGAATTTCATAACTTTGAGAACAAGGAAATCGTAATCCTTTCATTGAACAGAAGCAAATAGGGATAATGGAGGATCAAACAGAACCTGAAAGCAATTTTGAAAAGATGAATTCAAGGAGAACTTTATCACTATGAACACTTAGAATTGAAAGAAAAAAGTTTAAAAAAACATATTAAATTTTTCATATATTTTTGAGAAATAATGTTTAAAAATTATTTGGTGAGTGAAAATTATAATACATAAATACAATAATAATGATAATAGGACAGCTAACATTTACAAAGATATGTGTAATTATCCGTGGTTCTTGGAACAGGTTTGATAATTAAAAGAAAAATAAACTATTCATATAAATCCGGGACTATAAAATTGTATAATAATATTAATAATAATAATAATAAAAACGCAATAGCTATAAGAAAAATTAAGGAGAAATGTGGTCGCGTTATTAATGTTGAAATCCTGGCAAAAGAAGAATTAAAGACGAAGAATATTGAAAGGGGCCAAAGCATATAGTGTGATTTATTAATGGAACTTAATTAACTTCGGTAAAAGCAAGCAAAATATACTCCAATGGCAATTGGTGCACGTGGCGTTATTATAAAAGACATTGGGAAATATTTTGATCATTAAATATTACAAATATAATAACAAAAAATTCAAAAGGTTTACACGTTGAGAAAATCCTACATTTTAAAACGATGTATAGACCAGCAGTCTGCCAATCCAATGACTGAATAAATGAACAGGTCTTCTCACATTTGATAGGTGGGCAGAACCGGTCATTAATTCGTTCAGTAAGCGGTTTTAAAATCCGTAGTATGGACAATAAGCTTTCTGGGTAAATATCGAACTGAACCGGTAACTATAGATGAAGATAAACAAATGCGAAACGATTGATAAAACGCAACAAATTTGACGAATAATATTAAAGTATGCAGTACCTAAATGGTACTCACATACTTTTATATATGCGTACAATCAGAAAATTTATATACAAAAGGTTAAATACTGGTAAAATAGCAAATGAGAACGTTCACCTGAGCTTTCTGACGCGTCAGCAGCAATCCTTCACCAGGAGTAAGTTTGAGTGACCTTTCTCATTTGCTATTTTACCAGTGTTTAACCTTTTGTATGTAAATTTCTTCCCTGGTACTTTGTATCTTATTTCTATTGTACCAACCACGGGTGAAGTTCTACTTCATCCTTTAGTTTTCAGGTTTTGCGTTCCATTATTTCTAATGAAGGACTGCTGCTGGCGCACCCAAAAGCTTGAGTGATCTTTTTCATTTGCTATTAGATACATCAGTGTTAACTTTTTGTATGTAAATTACTTCTCTGGTACCCGGATCTTATTTATATACTATTAGGAAAGCTAGAACAGGAAAATGTGGCACATGACCTAAAGGTTACAAATATCAGTGCCTCTCTGAGAAGAAATCGTGGGATCAAGTAAAATGTAAATTTTTTAGTTAACACAATTATAAAAATGTGATTAATACAAGAAATTCTTGGGGGCGGTGTTTTTATAATTCGTCCGAAAATTATTTAATTTGGAAAGATGTTGAGGAACTCACACCTACAACTTCAAATCAATCAAGTCAAACCTTTCTTTCTTCCTTCCTCTCTCTCTCTATTTCTCTCTCCTCCCTCTCACCCCCCTCTCTCTCACTCACACACATACACACATAGAGATAGAGAGAGGGACGGATAAAATAATTTGGAGGAGTAGACAATGATTTAAAATTTATTAGTTTAATCCGTTCGGGCAGCAAAATGTAAAGGTCGTGGAGTTTGATAAAACTCCTGTAGACCAGAATCGGCTATAATTAGTAGAAGTAATAAATAATTACTTCTACTAATTAGTAGAAATAATAAATAATTAAATAAAATAAAAGATATGTGGTTGATTAATATAGGTATGAAATATATAAATGGAAAAAGCTAAACTAGAACTCCATGTATGATAAACCCTTAAAGGTTTTATGAGCCGTCAGCAAAGAAAAGAGCAAAGTTACTAGCAGAAACCTTGCGATGGTGGATTGTACTTATAGCTGTAGTTTGAGATATATACACACATAGGTGAACACATAGGTGAACAGCTTTCGAAACGTTAAGCGTAACTACTTTGCCGCTACAACAAGTAAAATTTACTCTGCCACGACAAAAAATTAGTGATTTAAAAAAAAAACGACAATTATTTCGCACTTTGCTATTAGTTACATCGCTGTTGGTATGCTCTTATTTAACATCTGCTATTAGTGCATGCGTTAAGCAAAATTATCCTAAAATTAAAAACTCGCTGGAAAGTGGCGCAAAATTCTTAGTCAATGACAGGGCTCACGTGATTGTAAATTACAACCACATCTGCTATTAGTGCATGCGTTAAGCAAAATGATGCGAAAATTATTTGCTCGCAGAAAAATAGCGCAAAATTCTTTTAATCATTGACAGGGCTTACATGATTGTAAATTACAATCACGTCTGCTATTAGTTCATTAAAATGATGCGTTGAAATGATGAGAAAATTATTAACTCACAGAAAAACAGCACAAAATTCTTACAATCAATGACAGAGCTTACGTGATCGCAAATTACAATCACAACTGTATGAATACATAAAAATGATGCACTAAAATGATTCAAAATTATTAACTTGCAGAAAAATAGAGCAAAATTTTTATAATCGGTGACAAAGCTTACGAGATTGTAAATTACAATCACATCTGCTATTAGTGAATAGCATGAAAATGATGCAAAGATTAAAATCTCGCTGAAAAGTCGCGCAAAAGTCGTACAGCCAATAACAGAGCTTACGTGATTGTAAATTACAATCATATCTGTATTTTTGTGCATGAAAATGAAGCACTAAAATGATTAAAAATTGTCAACTCGCTGAAAAGTGGCTGAAAATTCGTATAGTCAGGGACAGAGCTTACGTGATTATGAATTACAATAATTAAGATGATATTGCGCCTCATACATGTGAATGACATTCGATTTTATCATTGTTGCTATTGATTCATTTGGCGATGAATTTTTCATTATTGGCGCGCGCCAATTCGTTTCTTAAAATTGATTGTGAAAACGACAGTATCTACTCATGTCTGACCGGCCGCTCATCTAGCGACTAATTTATTATTAACAGAAAATAATAAGTTTCGTCAGTAATCAATATATTCATTAAAATAATATACATTAATTTCACTTTTTTTTTTATAAATTATATTTAATTAATCTTTTCTCGAAGTTAGAGCAAGGGGTTTATTCCTTTAAACGTTTTATAGTTAAATGTACATTACATGAAAATCAAATTTTCAATATTTCGCCAATAGTTATAGACGAAATATTTTTTATTTATGTTTCTATATACATTTTATTTAACACTATTTATGACTTGCTTGATTTAAAACTCCTTATATATTTTTCCATCATGACCAAATTTGAGCTGCTGCAATAGAGAAAAATACTAATAGTTATTTTCAAATATCTATATTTAAAATTTTCAATTATTTTTATTAAATATTTTGTAATTTTTTAAGTTTTAATTTAAATTCATGAATCGAATATTAGGAAAGCACATTAAAAATCGCACATGGATGCGCCGTGGGATGTATTCGAGAATCATTTGCTCCTAAAATTTGTTTTATAAAGTTTTAAAAGTATGGAAGCACTGATGTACGCAAGGGGGTGTTGATGGGAGCTGTAACCTCCATGACAATGAAATTTTGTATATTTAACATAGGAATATGGGAGTCGTTGATCTTTAACACTCCATTTAACCTATAATCGCCCTTTACGAATTTTAACTGCGCCTATATATGGAAGCATCATGTTATGATAAAATGTGACTTTTAATTATTTTTAGAAGTAATAAATATTTTAATCAATCATTCATTTTTAAAAAGAAAAAATATTTGTGTACCTCAAAAACAGACATTTATAGAGACGTGGAAATATTCGACGAAACAATACGCAATATAAATAAGACACAAAAAACAACGTTTTAGAAGCGTATTTATAAAAGTTCGCCCTTCTTCGGGAGTGAACACGTGGAATATCGTCAACAATGACGATATTCCACGTGTTCACTCCCGAAGAAGGGCGAACTTTTATCGCCCGAAACGCGTAGCTTGAACTCAATCTTGACATAAATACGCTTCTAAAACGTTGTTTTTTGTGTCTTATTTATAGAGACATCACATAAATGAAGGTACATCCGATTTTAGTATGATAATATATTTTCTTTCATTATGATTTTATAAAACGCGTTTTAAAAAAGTTTTTTTTTACATTTCCTCAAACCAAAGGCAGAAAATACAATTTTTTTTTTCATTTGTTCCATACTTATCATCCTATTAAGTGTTTCAGTGGCTTGATCGTCACAACCACTGCGTTTAAATATACTGTTCCAGATTCAATCTCTATTAGTCTTGAACATCTTGCATTATTTCGGCGATTTTAAACCAGATGACTTAAATATACAAACAAATTCTTTCTCATCACTGCTTATCAACGAAGTATAAGAAATTTACGGGAGACCATTTTAGAGGGAGGGAGAAACTAATTCCTAACACCAAAAGAAACATTAAAATATATCCTAATTAACTTCTTTCGGTTTCACCTTACCAGATGATAAATGTAATCAAATGTGGGGTTTCTTTCCATAGTGGAGAAAACGCTATTTTCGTAGGTTTGGTGGAAATTTTTGCTGGTGACTTTTTTGAGCATGGGATTAAGGTGAAGGGAATGTTGGGGGAAGTGAAGGTGCATGATGGGAAGGAAGACTGATGACGTCAAAATTAGACTTGATGGCGTCATCATGGGTGTGTTCTTGCTTGAGGCAGAAAAGAAAAGCTGCTTGGCTTAACAAGAGCGGGCTTGTTAAGCCGTCCATTAAATGGGTTTGCTCAAGCAGAAAAACTCAACGATTGGATGATGTCGAGAGGAGATT
The DNA here is from genome assembly GCA_006491805.2 of Dysdera silvatica. Classification (NCBI taxonomy): domain Eukaryota; kingdom Metazoa; phylum Arthropoda; class Arachnida; order Araneae; family Dysderidae; genus Dysdera; species Dysdera silvatica. The sequence continues at coordinate 148,573,555 of QLNU02014176.1, forward strand.
GGATGTTGGGGGAGAACCTGAACCCGCAGTTGTGGAGTGAAGAGGTAGGGAGAACGGAAGGGGGGGGGACATGCACAAATTATTTAATTGCTGCACCTTGAGTGCTTCTCTAATTTTAGATCTCTTTTTTTCCTCTGAAACCGATCAGAAATTCTTTAGACGCAGACTTTTTTCTCGTTTCCAGTTGAAACCCTCCCCAAAATTAAGTGGTTTTGAATCGACAATGAAAGGAACCAACAAGAGCTTTTTTAGGGTCGTTAGCATCGCATTTTTGTAAATGACTCCAATGACGTCGTTTTAATTTTTAGCGGCTTAAATTAAACCCTACTGGAATAATGAGTAGTGGCGCGTACAATGTAATAAAGGTAGTCTCGTATGTTTGGGCACTTTGGGGACGTCCTCGAGGACATTAACTCCTTCGACCTGGTTAAATACATCAGTGGCCGTTTGACTTGCAAAGGGAGCAATAACGGGCTGAGAACATTGCCTGGCTGTAACCATGGGAACATAATTTAATATTAAAGGGGTATCAGTTGAAGTTTCTGCGTCGAGACGTCTTTATAAATTAATTGCCACTTAGAGGATTGCGCGTTATATAGGTCCTTATTCGATCGGATTTCCAAAGAGGAGTTTTGCAAGGCAGATTTAAAATGTCAATTTCTCGAGATATGCCTGTTTCAAAAACATTTTAAACCATTTTTTTGGGAATTGAATTACTTTTCAAATGTACAGTCTTGGTCTGACTGCATTACATCGAACTGTATGCTTATACAACTAATTTCAAAAATAAAATTCCAAGCTGTATTCAAAAGCAGCTCACAGTTGTGAAAACCCATGATGTATATATATTCTTTAGCATTAGCAAGACGCCAGTTTCTAGGCGTTTTTCCGCCCTAGGCGGGAATTGAAAAATGCCGCCCCTAGCCTTTTACCACCACCACTCTTCCGCCTATATCCCCCTCTCTACTACCGCCAACATCCAGCGGTGTAATAACGTAAATAGTTTGTTATACTTTGAATCATTAAACCCGTTAATTATATTTATATTTTAGACATATTAGTTATTTTGTAATATTAGAATATTGTGAATAGTAAAACAATTGCTACATGTTATAATTGTTTAATTTCAACATTTTATATTTTTGAAAACTGTAATATTGACGGAGTAATATTTCAAAACACAACGTTGTATTATCAGAGCTAGAAGGCTTAAATGTATTAGATATGAAAGAACTTGTGTGTAAAATTAAACAATGAAACACATCAAACATTTTTACATTCGTCAAAGTAAAGACTTATTAACTAATTGCTTCGCGTGCTTTCGAACACAATTGGATATTTTAATATGTCCTCTTTTTCAGTTTTTTTCCTAATTATCTCAATTTTTTCTTTATTTGATTTAAAATTAATTTTTTACGCCATTTTGCCGCCCTAGGCGGTCGCCTATCCTGACCTAATAATGGTTGAAACGCTCCGGCAAGACTTACACACGATAAAAGAACATCATGGTGAATGAATACCAAAAACGGGTCTAAAAAGTACATCCTGAGTGGCATATAAGAATCATTGATCGATTGCTACATTAGTTTAAACTGCTTCTGAAACACCGTTGTGTATATCAGCAAATGGGTGAGAACACTTCTGCTTCCTTTTCCGAAAGGATCGAAACAAAATTATAAGCAAATTCTAAAAATTAGCAATATTTCTAGTACACTGGAAATGTGCCCCAATATTTTTCATATCTTTTTCAGTTCCCTAATTCAGTAATACTGATATTAAAAGCGATTTATATTCCGATATTAAATTCCAATTTATCAAGTAATATCGATATTAATTTGATATAATACCTTCTGAAAACTACATCTCGATAATTAGATTTGAGTTGATTACTTTACTTTCATTTTATAAGTTTAAATATTTCAGTGCGTTAGGATATTGTCACTCTATTTAATGATGTCGCCAATTTGTTTGATTTGACGTACCTTAATTATATTTCTGAAAATTATATTACAGATATCTTACTTATGTTATGATGTGATGGGATGCCTTACTGTACACACTTGTGAAATAAACTTAGGTAAAACAAAAAACTTAGAATTTACGTATTCTCTAGAATACCTTAGAATTTACGTATTCTCTAGAATACCTTAGAATTTACGTATTCTCTAGAATACCTTAGAATTTACGTATTCCCTAGAATACCTTAGAATTTACACATCCTCTAGAATACCTTAGAATTTACGTATTCTCTAGAATACCTTAGAATTTACATATTCCCTAGAATACCTTAGAATTTACATATTCCCTAGAATACCTTAGAATTTACGTATTTTCTAGAATACTTTAGAATTTACGTATTCTCTACTCTTTTAAAATTGGATTGGTTTTTACATACGTTTCTTAGTGTAAAGTCAACATGTTACTTATTAGTCAACGGCTACACTTACAAGCATGCTTTGAACGACAAGCCATATCCAATAGTGCAGATTATATGTGGTTTTAGTATTAGACAGTGTGTCCAAAATGTCTCTTTACAATTTCAAAAATTTATTAGAAAGGCAAATGAAAAGACAG
>QLNU02014176.1:148576228-148586925 GCA_006491805.2 Dysdera silvatica
ACGTATAATATTATCATGTATTAAGAGACGTATAATATTATCATGTATTAAGCAACGTACAATATTATCATGTATTAAGGAACGTATAATATTATCATGTATTAAGGAACGTATAATATTATCACGTATTAAGCAACGTATTATATTATCATGTATTAAGGAACGTATAATATTATCATGTATTAAGGAACGTATAATATTATCATGTATTAAGGAACGTATAATATTATCATGTATTAAGAAACGACCAGAAAAAAATTTAATAAACTTAAAAAGCACGAAAAACATATGAAAACACGCATTAGAATTGACATTTAAGTGGATTTTTCATAATTTTCGATTTTTCTGTTCCAAACAGTATCGGAAGTATCATATATTTTAGTTCTACGTCTATATATATATAAAAAAATATCACCTACTTATATGTGGTTGTTGTCTCACCTTCTACTTCTGTTATTACTATATTCTACTTCTTTTAATACTATATACTAATTTTTTGAATGCTATATTCTACTTCTTTTAATACTATATACTAATTCTTTTAATACTATATTCTACTTCTTTTAATACTATATAATGCTTCATTTAATACTATATACTACTTTTTTTAATACTATATATACTACTTTTTTTTTTTAATACTATTACTATAATTTCACACTATTTCTTTTATACCATTATTGCTATTTCTTTTTCTAGGCTGCATTGGGGTAATGAGTTCATTTAGCCTTCTTTTAATCCGAAATCTATTCCCAAAAACAGAAGTCCTTACTAACTGCCCACTCAGGGGTGGACCGGGTCCTCTCAAAGGGTGCGTACCCTAGATTTTCGGGGGGCACGGGTCCTATCGTCCATGAAGCGGCACCGACCCGAATGTCTGCGACCCTCTCCGCCCCTGATCTCAAGTACTTTTTTAACAGATTATGCGATTTGGCGCCAAACGAAACAATGTATTTTGTTACGCAATGGAGGATTGAACCACCTTTTTTACACCACTGATTAGATATATAGCAGAATCTCGATTATTCGAACTTCGTTTAACCGAAATGGTCAACTGTACTTATTATTATTATTATTTTAGTAAATGCTTGTTCAATGCTTTCTGTAAAGATGGTCGTATTGTCTTTCTAAGGTATTCCTGTCTTAAGAAGGAAACCAGTACAAATAGTAGGTATTAGACATAAAAATACGTATATTTTTTTATATATATACACCAGGAATATACAAAGATATTGGACTATTAACATGAAAGTTAATCTTAACGCATACATATACTTTGCGGCGTTCTTTACTTTCAATATAGGGCCCTGCGGTGGCGCAGTGTGGTAACGCGTTCGCCTAGTACGCCGTTAATCCGGGTTCGACTCCCAACAGTGTACAAAGAACGCTTACTCAGAGATCTCATAAAAAGATCGCACTGCTCACTGTAGTCCGGGGTTTGGTTCCCTAGGCCATAAGAGGTTCGGATTCCTCGGAAAACAGTAGGTCCCGGCGCAGCATGACCATTGTAGTCTTTGAGCCGTAAAACCACAAAACAAACAAACAAACTTTCAATCTTTTTTCATATATTAATACTTACTCTACTTCTTTTGTATTTTAAATATGTTAAGATAATAATAATAAAGTAAATAAATAAAAAATAAGATGGACAAATCATATTAATAAAAATAAAAGGATTTGGTTTGCAAAATTCGAATTCATCCAAAAGGAGACATGCGATCTTACATGCGCCGCCGCGTGTTATCTCGTTGCACTGTAGGAGAAATGGCGAAGAATGTTGCGGCATAGCATCATTGGCTTTTTGGAACATTTCCGAAAATATCGCTGTAGTACGTTTTTTACAAAATTCATACCTGAAAACCAATTACCCTTACCTGTATCAGAGAAGGGTTAGTGGGGGAGACCCCTAGACTCCCCCGCTTCGGATTAAACCTCTCGCTGCCCGTTTAGATAGACTTCGAGTTACGCCTGGATTAGTTGAAATGTTGAATCCCTGATTATTACTGATGACGACGTCATTGCTCCAGATACCAAACTGCGGAAATGCGACAAAAGTAAACATACCTATCCGCGAGTTTATCGTTTGTTGACCAAATGAAATTTGTGTTTGGCAAGATTTTTTTTTAACTCTTATTTTTTTCGACAATACAGCGTGACGTAGTTTCGATCACAGCCAATCAGACTAGCAAGTTTCCCCTGTAATGTTAATTCGGGATACGAATTGAAATTTCGTGGGCCTGAGGCCCAGTTCGCCCTTGTGCTTACTGTAGTCCGGAGGTTGGTAGCCTACGCCGGAAGAAGATTGGTTTCCTCGAAAATTGTGGCTCCCGACGCAGCATGAGGCTTACTGTCTTCGTTCTGTAAAAATATAAGCAAACAAAATTACTTTTTCCTCTCATCCTCATTGTCTTGCACTTGAATGTTGGTAATTCATTGTGGATCGGTGATTTTACTTTTTTTAATTTGTCCATTGTTTTCTTTTCTCCCTAGGTTTGTTTCTTACAGTCATTCATTTTATAGTTTTTAATTGGCTCATTTTTTCTTGAAATTGATGACTTGCGCTCGTCGAATAATATTGTTCGATTTCTTTTTGAATTTACGTTCTGCACCTGGTAATGAACGTAGGTTTAAAGAGACGCCATTGCTCTTGATTTTCATCTTTCGTAATCACAGCTTTTGCTTCACCACCTGTTTAGATCATAACATCACATCACTAAATTCATACAAATAGAAAATTAAATTGGATTAAAATTGAAAAATGTTGATATTAATGTTATAAAAATACCATCAATTATATATTAGTACTTAAAAATAATATTGGGACAAAATGATGTCTAATAATTATATGTATTAATTTACATTAAATATATAACAACTATTTGTGATCACATTGAAATTAATTGATCAAACAATATTAATTTCAATAAAATCAATTGATAGGAATCGCTCGACTATAAGAACTAAGATCCGGATTTTCGTGCATCAAATTTAGCCCAAATAATACGCAAATATTCTCCAAATTATTACAAGATGTGCAAAAATATGCAAGTGTATAGAAATTCTGTCCCTATTTATAAGCAGTATTTCGAAGTGCACAAAATGACAATTTTATAGTATTTTTGAAGTGCATAATATATATGTATAATATTTTTGAAGTGCATAATATATATGTATAATATTTTTGAAGTGCATAATATATATTTATAATATTTTTGCAGTGCATAATATATATGTATAATATTTTTGAAGTGCATAATATATATTTATAATATTTTTGCAGTGCATAATATATATGTACAATATTTTTGAAGTGCATAAAATGACAATTTATTGAAACAGTGCAAATGTTCTTGAAATTATTACATAACATGTGTTGAAATGCACAAAAAAAGCAGTTAAGATGGAAAGAATGCAAGCAGTATGTTCGTACCCCTTTTATTAGGGATCTACTTTACTCCCACTTGGACCACATTTAAAATCTGTCTTTCAAGCCTGTAATTGACATAATAAGTACATACATCCCTAATTTGCCAATTAAGCCTTCCAGAATTATCTATTCACATACATAGGTTTCTACATCATAGGTGGCCAAGAAATGGATGTGCGGGGACGCGATCTCATCCCCTTACACGAAAATTGTATTTGTTCCCCCATAACGGATTTCGGTACAACTCACAAAAGAAATGACGCTTTCGATCTACATCTTATTTTCCCTGGATGTTGAAAATTTGTGTGACCCTTTGTATGGACAAAGAGAGTCTCTAGTATGGACAAAGAGAGTCTCTAGTATGGACAACGCCGCTGTTATCATAAATTATCAGTTCCAGTTTTCAAATTGTTTTTGTTTTTGTCTCAAAGAACTAAAAAAACATTGTCTCCTTCACTGCGTTGTATTTTACCTCAAACAAGATGTAAACAAACTAAAATCTGTCCAATAATTTTAGCAGGAAAGTTCACCCCGGGAAAAGAAACACACAAATATTCCCCCATCTCCTAAACTGACCAATAAAGACATGAGATAATAAATTCTTAATAAAAAAATTAAATGGAATAGCAAAAAAAACGCCATGAATTAGAAAATACACACTTTTTTGAAAAATTTAAGAAAATTTTGCAGGAACATGCAGAAATGTTCGAAATATGAAAAATACGCGCACAAAGGCGGAATATGCAGAAATATGCAAGTGCATAAAAATTCATATCTTGATAATGACTTACTGACACAAAAATATGGTTATTTTATTAATTAAAATTATTCCACAACCCTTCCCTTGAAATCGTTTAAAATATTATCAATTTCATAAGAAATAATAAAAGAATATTTACTTTTTAAAAAGCAAATTAATTTTCCATGAATAAATTACCAGAAAAAAAGTTTGTGTTAATTATAAAAACCTCTAATCTTACGAAATAAGCAACTTTAGATATTTTATTTATAAAAAAATTAAAGTCAGTTTTTGAAAAATAGCTTAAAGAAACTGAACGAGAAATGGATTTCTTTTTTTTCTTTTAAAAACAAGGAAGTAAAAGTTTGAGGGATTTCATTTTTCAAGCATTCTTGGATACAGTTTATGAAAAATGAAAAATTTTGCCTTATTAATAAGAAATTTAAGCCTCTTTCTGCCCCGCTTCCGGAAAAGCTAATAACTTATAAAATTTTCAGCCCAGCGAAAATTTCGGAAAATCAGTTTTGAAGTTTCGGAAATTTCGCTGCAATTTTGAAAACTAGGAATAATTTATTGTTCTTTGGGGATGTGTTCGTTGTTCGCTTGCTCCCAATAATCGTTAATTATCATTGCGCAATTTTAATTAATTTTATCAATAATAATACTAATTATTATTATAAGACGCGTTCCGCTAATTTACGTTGTTTAAAATGTTTAACTTCAATGAAGGCTTGTCATTAAACAATACTTTACCATAAAATATTCAAAATTAAGAATGAGGGAGTACTCTATAATTAAGCTTCTCAAAGAGAGAGGAATTATTTCATTGAAGTAGGGAAAACTTCCTAAATGAAGAAAAGAGGAACTCCCTTAGTGAGAAGAGGAGATACACTTTAATTGAATGAGGAAAAAGAATTGAGTAAAGAAGGGAAAAACTTCCAAATGGAAGAAGAAAAAAAATGAAATGAAGAAGGAAAAAAAAGAAGGAAGAAACTTCCTAAGTAAACAAGAATAAAATCTCTGTGAAAAAAGGAAGAAACTCTCTAATAAGGAATAAACTTCTTAAGAGAAGAAGCAAGAAATTTTCTACCTAAAAATGAAGAAACTCTCTAAGTGAAGAAAGGAGAAACTACTCAAGGAAAGAAGGGAAAAATTTCCTAAGTGAAGAAGGAAGAAATTTCCTAAGTAAATAAGGGAGAAAATTTGTAAATGAAAAAAGGGAGAAACTCTCTAAGAAGGAAGAAATATCTTAAGGGAAGAAGCAAAAAACTTTCTAATTGAAAAAGGAAAAAATTCTTTGAGTGAAGAAAGGAAAAAATTCTTTGAGTGAAGAAAGGAAAAACTACTCAAGTGAACAAGGGAGAAACTTCTTAATTGAAGAAGGAAGAAACTTCCTAAGTAAAGAAAGGAGAAACTCTCTAAGAAAGAAGAAATTTCGTAAAGGAAGAAGCAAGAAACTTTCTAAGTGAAAAAAAGGAAGAAATTCCCTAAGTGAAAAAAGGAGAAACTATTCGAGTGAAGAAGGGACATATCGTTAAAATTTAATTTTCCACACTCCACGCTATTCTGATTCACAATAGAATCTAACTCATAAAAGTCTAAAGAAAAGGGAATTACCCATACACCTGAGTTGAGTTCGAACTGGTGATCTTTGAGTTTGTATTCCAAAGTTTTGACCGTTAAGCTATTGAGCATAGCAAAGCATGGAACTTTTCTTGAATTTACGTTTATCAGGGGAAATTCCCTCATTTGAAGAAAGGATGTTATAAATAATTGCTTTCAAATTTAATTCCTTATGCTTTGCGTTTTTCGATCCAGTCTAAGGACACTTTTGACTCGTTAAATGCGTAACAAGGGGGGTTTAAGTCCTTATAGTAAAGCGAAAATTATACACTGTGTCCGTAAAGTCATGGTGCACTTTTGACCGGTCACAGGAAATCAACGAAACAAGATAGATACGTGAACTCTTCACCAAATAAAAGACAAACTCTCCAAGTTTCCGTAGTATTATGTGCAAGCGTGTGCGCACACAGGTGATGACGCAACACCACGAACTGCGCGGCAGTGGATCAGCCCACGCCAGTCGAGATGTGGACGTTACAGAGGAAAATTCAGTGTGTTCTGTGGCTTGCTAAATTCGAATCCGTGACCAAAGTGCAACGTGAATATTGTCGCATGTACAACGAAGCGCCACCACATAGGAATAACATTAATCGGTGGGATAAGCAGTTGAAGGATACCGGCAGTTTGTTGGACAAACCCCGTTGTGGTAGACCATCGGTAAGTGACGAGTCTGTAGAGGCTACATGGGAGAGTTACCTAAGGTGCCCTAAAAACTCTGTGCGTGCGTGTGCTCTTGTGATTTCCTGTGACCGGTCAAAAGTGCACCTTGACTTTATGGACACAGTGTATATGAATGCTGAGTGCTGAGCTATAGCGCCCTCTAGACAAACCTCAAGAATAGCAAAACCAATGGTCTGAGCAGAAAAAAAGATTTACCATACACTTGCATTGAACTCGGACTACCCACCTATTGATTACGTTCCAATACTCTATCTGATAAGCAATTGAGTGCAGCCATGCATGGTCTCTTTATTATAATCATGTTTACAAAGGAGAATGAAAGGCACTAGTTTTTTTAATTAAAACAGTAAACAAAATCATGAACCACAAAAATAATAAAAATATCAAGACGAACGATGTTTTGTGGCGTGTACAGTGTAATACACTTAAGAATATAAAAAAGTATTATGTGTACCGTTGTACAATAATTAAGCTGTGATGAGCAATAAATGAAGTAATACAAATATTTCAAAACCTTACAGGCGTCTGTACACAAATCTAAACAAGGAATACTGAATTAAATTTACACACCGGACTTAAATTCTTCGAGATTTGAAGAAATTTAATCTATGGATATCTAATCCTTTAAACCGGTGTTTCTCAAAGCGTGGTCTGCGATCCACGGAGGCTTATTAAGTGATCCACAGCATCGTTTCCAAATTTCAGAAGAAAAAAATAAACTAGAAATTACTAAGTAGCTAGAATTTAGGTTCGGGTGAGATTTATGGAATTTCTCATAAATATTACCTGTTATAAACCTTACCTTTCGGCGATTCGTGAAAGTTTTGACTCCTCTGAAAATACCCATGCTGTGTACATTGCTTTTTATTATTTAATTAAATTAAAAATGTCATTTTCATTGTAAATTTGACAAAATAAGATCGTAACTTATACTCTCCTTATCAAATAGCATTAGTCTAAAAATTATTTTGTTTCAGGTGGGTTTGGCAACCAACCCATATTTTAAGAACATGGTCGGATATTTTAGAGATTTTCTGCCAAAAGCTGGTGCTTTTTTAAAGTAAAAAACCCAAAAAGCTTAAAAAATTTACCATAAAAGAAGTTAAAATTAACTACAAATTATATTTCAATGAATGAATAAGTCTCTCCTGCCCGAGCTCCTATATACATAGCCGACATAAGCCTACGAATAAATTACATGAATCAAGAGTTACTTTGGTTATGTCTTTCCTTGGGAAAAAGGGGGGGGGCGAGGGGGGTCAGCATGACGGTGGCTAATTAGGGTTTAATATTATTAACCATAACTGACAACCTTAATTTCAGGCAATGCATTTTTAATGGGAGGGAGAAATCACACCACCCCCCCGGTGGTTCCAGTAAATGAAGGAATTCTAAAAGTGGTTCGTGAGCAAATAAAGTTTGAGAAACACTGTTCTAGACATTAACGTATCTAGACCCGAAGTCTAAAGATGATTATAGTTCCTTCCCTCAATGCTACATACAAAGCGCTCATTTGCAATTATCATTTCTCTACGGGGGGGGGGGGCTAAGCCCCCTAATTACATCAGTGGTTTCAGAACAATGCACACATTACAAACAATGTATTTTATTCTCAGCGGAGAAAGTCAATGAATATTAAAACAATATTTCGCAAGAGGATGACGTCATCTCCTGTCATGCCAATTTCGAGTTCAGACGAAACACTTCACCAAGTTCCAGACATGCCAATTTCAAGTAACAGCCATGAATGCGGATTTTCTATATTCAGTCCCGCCAAATCCAATTTGAATCTACATATGCTTACGTTTCTGTGTTTTACCCGTATCTGATTAGATCAATATCGACGAATTTTTTTGCCAATTTTAATTCCAAGATTCAAAGACTGCGAGTTCCCTATTTGACATGCAGTAACTTCACCTAAGCCTATCATCACCAGAAATCATCTTCCATATCGAAATTATATATTCATAATTCCAGTTTATTACAAATAGAATATTTCATATTTTTCAGTGATACGGTTTTACGAAGCGGAAATTTTCTGTATATAGGAAGATACCACTTTTCTTTGTTGAATAAAATTTTTTATGGTCGAAAAAGAACGATGACTTACGTTTCTCAAATTTAAAAAAAATCACATTACGAATCTCAATAAATACAATTCTGTGACGTTTATATAAAGCATAAAACCATGAAGTTTATGTAAAGCGAATATAAACCTTTCTTCGGGAGTAATTTATCACTTAATATTAGAACATCAACCACTATGGTGAGTATTGTCTAACTTAAATAAATATTCAGCCAATTTTTTTATTAATCATTAATTCAATTTGTTTACTAAGCGTAAATTCAAATTGTTTACCAGGCATTAATTCAATTTGTTTACTAAGCATTAATTAAATTTGTTTACTAACCATTAATTCAATTTGTTAAATAATCATTAATATTTGTATATGGAATGTTGTTAGTTTATAAAAAACGTAGGAAGAAAAAAAGAAATAATGAATTACGCAGATTTCTATTGCTTTAAGAAAATAATATTTATTAAAAGTCCCCAATGAGCTATAGCTAATTACCTTAAGTGGGTCTGATGCAACTTTTGGATCCAAAAATCAATTTTTCATTTTTTTGCATGAAAAAAATTGTATATAGTCCCGTAAATTCTAGAGTATTTTTGATTTTTTCCTTAAGCACAGGAAAATATTTTTATTTTATCAAAAGTCAAATAATATTTTGAGTCATATCAAAATGCTGGACATTAGTTTTTCGAGTTCTTCAGGTATTTTGATTTGAACAAACGAACAAAGTAACATAGAATAGTTTTGGCTATATATATATATATATATAACGTTTACGATTATGTTGTATTTATTACAGAAAAATAATAAAAAGTATATCTTCAAAAATAATTTTTGGTGCCAATGGTTCCGTAGATTATGAATTTGTTTAGAAATTCGAACGTAAAGAAAAACATAAAAAGATCAAGCTCAGGTGGAAGCTTTAAAGTAGAGCCACACTTCACCAGAAATTACAAGAAACGATTTTGTTGCAAAATAATCTTAGACTGGATGACGAGTTGTTGATTTCGCAAACCATGTTCCATCTATAATAATAATATATAATTTCGTTCGTCTAGCGGTCTGGGACACTCCGGGCTAAACGGAGGGACCCTGGTTCGAATCCAGGATGGGGAAAGCGTCTCTTTTTCTCCAAAACGATAAAAGCTCTAGTTTGAGCTATAATCTATACGTGGGTGGCAGAAATTATTGTATAATAATTGATTGACATGAAACAACGTTTGAATATCATTTATGTAGTCTTACATAGCACATCGAAATAAAAGAAATTCTAGGAACAAACTGCGTTTCAGAAAACAATTTTTAAAGCTCAAAAACTTCCAGTGGACAGGTTTATATTGGACAAACAGGTCGGTATACTATGTGCCGAAGACGTAAATATGAAAGCTTCCTAAGAAACAAACAGATCAATACATAGGAATAGCAGAGCATTCAATTTTAAATAACAGTATCATTATTTTGACCATACAAAAGTACTTGTAAAATCAGTTAATATTTGGCCCATATTATATGGAGAAACAGTAGAGATTTTCAGATGGTCTATACTCGCGGGAATGCTAACCTGGTGCACTATTAAGGCTACGGTGACCTATTCACGTGTGTGCAACGAGTATTCATTCGCGAATTGGCGAAAAATGAGATAACCCTCAACATTATTAGGCTATTTATCGCCTAATTTGGAATGCAGAAAAACGCGGTTGCCAAAATTCCAGGCGCCAAATTTCCAGCCAAGCGAACAAAGTCCTCTGAGTGGTTAGTTACTTGAATGACGTCAGCGCTAGTTATAATGATTCTTTTTCCTAAATTTAATAAATACCAGATTTTAATTACACAAACATGCCTATGTTTTATGTATTTGAGCATTATTTTAATGTTTTATGTCCGAAATGTATCTTCTATTAACTCTCTTAACGTAAGAAAGGGCGAACTATATCGCACTGGCAGAACCATACTGCTCTGCGCCTTGTCAGTGTACCAGATTAGCTTTGCCGTGAGTATAATCATTTTAATAGAGACAGTACAAAAAGCATTCCCGTTGCCTGGTTACTTATCCTAACGAAATTGTAACTCGTGAATCTTCGTTTTTGTTTTCCTATTTCATTTTCATTATTTTGGGTGTTAATTCCACCCATATTCCACCTTTTTTATAATA
>QLNU02014176.1:148587025-148604303 GCA_006491805.2 Dysdera silvatica
ATAGAGGTGTCCTTTCTTTAGAGTTACATGCGTCCATTCATACATATACTGGTGATTAGAGAAATTTTCCCTTAAATGGAAATGTTCCTTATTGGAGGTAACTCGCTATACTCCTAAGAAATTAACATATTAAAAGAAATTATATACCGGGTGATCCAAAAGTAACGAAAAAAGTAAAAAAATTATAATTCCAGAAGTATAGACAGTAGCATGATGCAGTTTTCACAGAAATGCACAAAAAAGATACTTTTTTTAATAAAGTAAAATTTGATTGCTAGAATAGTTAAATTTTCCACCGCCAGGTGGAGCTGTAACAGTCCCGGATCTACTGCCTGTCGCTATTTGAATAGATCTGCCGGCCATTACACCTCAAATAATAATGAGCTACACCACTGAACAAACTACTAAAGCGCCGCCTGGCGGTGGAAAATATAACTATTCTGCCAATAATTGTTTACTAAAGCGCCGCCTGGCGGTGGAAAATATAACTATTCTGCCAATAATTGTTTTCTTTATTAAAAAGAATACAACACATCTTTCTGTGCATTTCTGTGAAAACCGCATTGTGCTACTGTCTGTGCTTCTCGAATTATTAATTTTTTACTTTTTTCTTACTTTTGAATCACCCGGTACATTCTAAATGAATTAACATATATATGTTGAAAGAACTGGCATATGTGATTGAAAAATTCGCATATACATCATGCTTTGTTATACACAGTCAAGAAATTGAGATACGTTATAAAGAGGTTGATGTTATGCATCGAAAACTAGACAAGCAATCGACATCATAAGTAAAAATAAAGGGACTCCATTATCCTTTTGTGATATTATTTAACTTTTCATATATCGCAAATCGTTTTAAAATGATCGCATTAAATTTTCATAAAATTCTTGTATATTCATTACTCCCTCTTTTATAAATCAGGACTTTATGAAATATAGCAAAAACTGGTCAATTTTTTACATTTTTCATTTAGTTATATTTTATATATGCATTTCATGAAGTACCAACGATGTCACACTATCGCCATGCGTATTGAAGGTCTTAAAGTTGATGATTGGGATATATATTCGGTTTAGGATTAGTTAAGAGAAATTCGCACAGATTATTGTCCAAATTTTATTTGTTGGAAAGCACTTTTTGTACATTTTTTTTAAACTCTGTGCACATTTTCACATTTGAAAACTCGGTGTATTTTATATACGTACGCAGAAAGTTCATAAGGGGGAGTTATAAGCTCAATGGGGGGGCTACAGAGCTACAATTCCCATATTCCTATGTTAAATATTATACAAAATTTCATTGCAATGGGAGTTACAACCCGCATCAACCCCCTTGCGTACGCCAGTGCTTATTTTATACAAGTATATTCTGACACTATTTTTCGGCGTATTTTAGCTTAGCATGTTTAACAGTTAATGTGGGTGTGCTGTATGTTCAGTTTAATTTTGTTTTTCTTTTCAGGGCTAGCTCTATCTCAAAAGTAATATATATATAACACTGTGAGCTTAACATTGGGCTCTTGTAAGAATAATTTTTTAGTGATGGAAAGGGCATGTTTCAATTTCCCCGTCATTTTCATTTTTTTAAGGGAGGTCTGGAAATTTGTATTGTGTATTATCTAGGTTTCAGGAACTTTTAGGAACTTCAGAACATTATTGCTGACGGTCTGTTTTCAAGAAATATGGTGATTTGTAAAAATATTTATCAGGAAAAGTAAATTTAATAAATTATAAATTATTCTATTGTACAATCCATTTGGCAATTAAGTTTAATTTTTGGAAATTATCTGTCAGAGAATTCTACTGCATGTTCGATAATGTGTTCAAATACATATTCAGCTATGTATTCGACTACTCATTCGACGATATATCCGACATATTGCCTCCTATAAAGGACATCTTCGTATAAGGGACACCCTTATTTAAAGGACCCCCAGTATATGTAAGTATCAATACATGTACATTAGAAGAAATACTCCGTATAAGGGACAAAACGCCCGGTCCCGCGAGTGTCTCTTATTATGAGGTAATATTGCATATTTAAAACAGTCTAATGCTACACAATACTTTAATGTAAAGGATAACTACCATCAATCAGAGATTAACTATTACAGATAACAATTACATGCTAGTAAACGATTACGATTAATCTGGAAGACGATTAATTTCTTTGTTGTTTACGATTAATTCTATTTCCCTCTGCGTCGTCTTTAATGGCTAAAATTTTTTTGGTCCTAGATGTAATAAATACCCTTTCCCTTCGAGGGAAAGAGAGCTCAAAGAACAGAAGTTATGGCACCTAGGGTGAAAAATGGCACTCAATTTACTTTAACGAGCTCAAAAATTTATATCTCTGAGAGCATAACGGCTAAAAAAAAGAAATGATTCTTGTAAATCTGGTGCTGGTCTTGGGAATATTTGCCGTTTGTCAATTTCTGGCACTTTTATGAATATTACAGATTAAACAAAAATGGATGTGGTACGTTTCCAACTTCTTCTGATCCCTTTCGATTTCACACGAGGTTAATATGGCATGCGAGGAGAAAAGAGCATTGTTCAAAAGTCAGAAAAAGAAATGGAAAGAAATTTTTCTCTAGAAAAGCCATAATTTTATCTGTCAATGGAACATATTATCCCGGAATAAGATGTACACCATGTGCACAAATATATTTGGGTAGTAAGCTGGGTCATAAAAAAAAATGTTTTCTTTAAAGGAAAATAGGTGCAATTTCCTCCTCCTCCTCCTCCTACTACTACTACAACAATAACAACAACAATTACACCACGTTGCTTTGGCCGTGTAGATTTGGGACGAATAGTACCCAGTATTCAAGGCTGCTTATTATAGATTATTCAGATGTTGTATCTAGGAACTTTCTGTCTGTTCGGCATGTGATTAAAATTGTAACCTTTTGTAACTCAATGTAGGTTTCGGGGTCAATTTCAAGTGTTTCCACGCTTCTGTGTAGTGTGGTTGGAATTAGACGTGTGGCTGGGAAAATTTCGGGTAGAATATCAACTCTTCCCAATGTGCCTCTTTGCGTTCTTATCGTTCTTTGCGTTCTTATCTTTGCGTTCATATCGGAGGTCTTGGTGTTTGGTAAGTTTTGTTGTGTATGTGGTCTGTATGTTGTTTGTATTGTTTGAATTATTATACACTGGTTAAATAACAATGAAAAAGGTAACTCAAGCTTTCGGACGCGTCAGCAACAGTCTTATATCAGGAGTAAATGGTTGATTACTCCTGATGAAGGACTGCTGCTGATGCGTCCGAAAGCTTGAGTGATCTTTTTCATTGCTATTTTACCAGTGTTTAACCTTTTGTATGTAAATTTCCTCCCTGGTACCCTGTATTTTATTTCTAATGTTTTGATAAATTATCTGCACAAATGAAGTTTTTTTTTTTTTTTTGCTTTTACTTAATTAGTACAGTGTGTCGCCATTATACCGATAATATGCTAAAATTCTGCGAGATTGCATATTGGCCAGCCTTTCAGGATAATTTTCATGGCAATTTTGAAGGTGTGTTTTGTAGGGTAAGACGATTCAATATTTATATCTAAAATTGATGATTTTTGTTAGACATTATTATCCTTTTCAGGGATAACACAGCTGCCAAACGGTCAACACACAAAGCCATTGGACAGGTGTTTTTTGTAATTTTTTTCTAGGGATTTTACAGATAGAAATCGAAAAATTGCTATCTGTAAAATTCCCCACGAAAAATTTACAATAAAAACTTGTCACGGTGGCTTTGCGTGTTAACTATTTGGAAAATGTGTTATCCC
This sequence comes from Dysdera silvatica, assembly GCA_006491805.2. NCBI lineage: Eukaryota > Metazoa > Arthropoda > Arachnida > Araneae > Dysderidae > Dysdera > Dysdera silvatica. Next base: position 148,590,820 of record QLNU02014176.1, read on the forward strand.
TCAGAAGGGTAATATCTAAAAACAAACTTATATATAGGAAGAAGGGAAGCATCGTTTTTGTGTCTTGGTGGCCTAGCTGTTATGGCACTCCGAATCTAACGGAGAGACTCTAGTTAGACTCCGGGCTAGGGCGATGTCTCTTTTTCTTCTATGCATTAAAACTCTAAAAATGTTTAGTTTGAGCCCAAGGGTGGGTGTCAAAAAATTAATCTATAGTTGACGATAAATAACAAATGACCTTATTAATGTACAATACATAACAGTTGAATTGATGATAAATAACAGTTGGATAGATGATAAATAACAGTTGAATAAATGCTGAAAAATAGTTGAATAGATGAGAGATAATAGTTGAATTGGTGATAAATAATAGTTGAATAAATTGTAGATAACAGTTTTATAGATGATAAATAACACTTCAATGAATGATCGATAACAGTTGAATAGATGAAAATTAACAGTTCAATAGATGATAGAAAATAGTTCAATCGGTGATAAGTAACAGTTGAAGAAATTATAGACAACATCTGAATAAATTATAGATAACAGTTGAATAGATGAAAAATAACAGTTCAATGGATGATAGATAATAGTTGAATTGGCGATAAGTAACAGTTGAAGAAATTATAGATAACAGTTGAATAGAAGATAAATAACCGTTGAATAGGTGAAAAATAACAGTTCAATAGATGAAAAATAACAGTTCAATGGATAAAAAATAACAGTTGAATAGATAAAAAAAGCAGTTCAATGGATAAAAAACAACAGTTGAATAGATGGAAAATAACAATTCAATAGATGATCGAAACAGATGATGAAACAGTTTAATAGATGATGGGCAATAGAAAAATCTCACTTCTAAACGATGTTATTCGTTTTAAAAACGGGAAAATTAAATCTTAACCACTTTAAATTTGATATCTAAGATGCCTCCTAGCATCCAACCGTGTTCCAAGTTTTGTTTTCTTCTATTTGATGATATTTTCCTTTTACCATCTGATATTCCGAGGCACGAAACTGGAGTAGAGCGGAGCGCTGAAAAGGATAAATCCCTAAAAAATTCACGTAGGTTAGGCGGGATCAAACACACTTTTCGGCAGATCAAATAGACCAATGTCCTAAAAGATCCGTTCTCCATTACCTGAACAAACAGTAGGGGTAGATGACATATTGGGATTTTTATTTTGAACAATATCTGAGGGACACTCTTAAGGGGTCGTCCAGAAATGATGGATCTGAAAATATGCAGTGTAGATCAGGTGGAAAGACTCTTTTAGATTCGAAATAATTTTCTTACATTATTTTACTAATTTTTGAATATGTTTCATCGATCCCGAAGTTTAATCTATGCTTTTTATTTTTTAACTTTAATTTAATTTTTTTATGAATTTTAGTTATTATGGAATTTATAGCTTTCTGCTTTTAATTTTAATTTGTTTTTTTTACGTATGTTATTTACTGTGGCATTTATAACTTTTCATTTTTAAACTTAATTTTCAGTCCTTCATTTTCAATTTAGTGGCATGATACTAACTAAAGGAATTAACATTTTTATTAAATAATAAAATAAGAAACGAAGAATTGAGAACTTGGTAAAAAATTAACAAATAAACAAGTTATAAATGAGTAATAATTTGTTACATAAAAACGAATAAATCGTATATTACAAATAGGTAATAAATAATACGTTATAAATAAGTAATAAATCACATGTTACAAATAAGTAACGCATCAAGTTACAATAAGTAATGAATCAAGTTACAAATAATTAATAAAATTCAATGGCGGATTTTAGAATTTGCCATCCTCAGATACCACTCCTTTTTCTCCTATAAAAAAAAGATTACTTTTGGAAAAAATCAAGGATATCACACCCATTCATTTTACACATTTCGATGATTTTTCACGTGGTTATTTAAACTAATAATTTTATATGAACCAAAAGCGTATAATAATAAATAACTTTTGGACTCTTAGTTGCTATACCTAATATCCACAGACGAAATTATTTGATAAGCTACGTAAAAAAGTGTTTAAACATGATATCGTAGAAATTTATTATATATTTACAAACAATTTATGTCAACACAGACATTAAACGCGTTCTTTCTGAATATGTACCTGTAAACTACAATACATCTCTTTCAACATTGTCTAATCTTAGAAAATTCATTTTTGAGCCATTTGCTGCGACTTCCTTGGCGTGTGCCTTGGATGTCTACATAGAAATCCGATCCTAATAAAAGAGGTTATATCTAAGTAATAAATCGATCTGTAAGTAATAAATAAATTAAATTATAAATAAGATATAAAGAGATTATAAATGAATAATAAAATAAACAAGGAAGAGGTCATACTACACATCGTCTAAAAAATTACAGACCCCTGAGATGAAATTACGGTAAGGACATATTTGTAAATAAAACAATGACGTCATGTGAAAGTGAAGATGATGATGATCAATTACACCATCTGGTAGTAGGGGTTTTGATCCAAGAGAGTACAGTTGGTTTGACTTTACTCAATCTAAACTCAATGGAGATGTGCACAATTTATGACAAATAAATATTGATTGATTCAATGTACTTCTTGGTCAAGTGATGATCAATGTATAGACCAGTGATGGGCAACCTTTCGTTCTTCACGTGTCATTCAAATGCTCTTGTATCGTACCGCTCGAGGCACCATTCGGCTTAACTCATTAGATCAAGATCAGATTTAAATAAAACGCAATTATTATCAGTGGCATAAGTTTTATCGTCTAGAGCATATTGGAATGGATAACACATGTTTGTAATGAAAATATAATTCATGAAATTTTAATTCAGCTTTTAAATCTGCATGTCTTTTACAATTTCCTGCAGGCCTGTAACTAGGATGAAGGGACAACTAGGGCAAGGCAATGGACGTATGGGGCACAGATATCAGGGGATTGTTTTATATTTATAAATAGCTCGATGGGGCAACTGGGACTATGTCCCAGTTGCCCCATTGATTGTCTGCAGGCCCCGGATTGTTTACAGGCCCGATTTCTTGTATATTTGGTTTTACTTTTGAACAGGCAAGCGAGATTCAGTTATTCAAGTTGGTGTTACTTTGTTTAAACCTTGGTTTGATTTAATCATATCCTCGATTAATCGAATATCGGTAATCGTGATTAATGTTATCATTAATCGCGATCATTAATGTTATCATTCGCATAATGTTATCGAGTTAGAGAAATACAAGATGCATGACGGCACCACGTAATACACGTTTTCCAAACAAAATATTATGTTTCCACGTGTCATTTTCAATAAAAACAACACATAGCAATTGTTGTTATTAAACAAATTAGGTACATTATATAACAGGGCCTCTTTTGATTTTTAGCTTGTGTAGTTATGAAGATTGCAAATGAGAAATCAAACACTTATACATCAAATCAAACTAATATTTCACTGCCATTTTATGCGATCGTATCCTAAATTTTATTGAAATATTTAGGACACGGAAATAAAAGATATTTTTTTAAAATAAAGCTCAAATGCTCCCCGAATTGCAGTGCAATTGACGAGATCAACAATCTATTTGGCGAGAATAGCAATATTTTTTCCAAAAAGTAATGATAATATACTTTAGAATGAACGGTAATACATTTAACGAGAATAATTGTATACTTTTACGAGGAAAGAAATATATATTGACGAAGATAGCATTACACTGGACGAGGATAGTAATGCACTTGGCAAGGATAGCAATACATATACGTGAAAATTGCGACACCCACGTTTATTAGCTTATAGTAGAGCTTTGTGTTTTAAGAGAAAAAGAGATGTCGTCCCCATCCCGGATTCCCTCTGCTGAGCTTTCCAAGCAAGTCAAAAGACTTCATATTTACTTCTCGTTCCATAAAATAATCCATCAAAATCAACTTGGATTCATTAAAGGCAAATCCACTGAGCAGGCCCCTCTTTTAGCTACTAATTTTATTTATTCAGATATAGACTCTAAACAATCTGCTGTTGGCGTGTTCTTGGATTTGTCTAGAGCTTTTGATACTATCAATCACAACAGATTGCTTTTGAAATTTGAACTGGCCGGTGTCCGTGGTCTTCCCAACACCCTTTTCAGAAACTACCTAACAAACAGAGAACAATTTGTGCACATGGGTGGCTGCCGCTCTGCATTACGTCATACACTCTGCAGTGTTCCACAGGGCTCGATCTTAGGGCCTCTACTATTCAACTTCTACATTAATGATATCTTCTACCTACCAACTCCTTAGAAACCTATCTGTTTTCCTGACGATATCAGTATCCTCTTTGAAAGCACTGAAATCAACATGCTAATCTCTTTGATAAATACAAATATAAAGAATTTTACTAACTTCTTCGAAAGTAACTGTCTAATACTCAATACCTCAAAGACTAAACGCCTTCTTTTTACCAACAAAAAAAAATATTGACCCTAATCATTCTAATCTCAGAATGAATAATACAACGATCTCATTCTCACAAAATATAAACTTTCTCGGTGTAACTCTTCAATCCAACCTTAAATAGGATATTCATATTAACAATATCTGTAAAATAATTAGTAGAAATATTGGATTGATTTCAAACGTTGGCTACTATTTATCCGACTCAATTCTTCTTGAACTTTACTGTTCTATGATTTATTCTTTCCATTACTATTGCCTTCTGATATGGGTAAACACTTCCAAGTCTAATGTCATCAGACTTAACAGACTGCAGAAAAGATTCCTCCGCCTCCTAAATTATCAAACTCACTCTTCCAGAACTACCGAATTAGCTTAAGATCATCCTATATTATTAATTGAAAAATTATTTACGTACAAAACTTCCATCTTCATGTTTAAAACTATTCGAAATAGCACTCATTCTGATTTCATTTCACTGCGTTTTCCTGATCATACCCACGTTACAAGAAATCTTAACGATCTGATTCCAGAGTATTTTCGAACAAAACTTGGACTCTCCTGTATTTGTTGCTTTGGCCCTAGGGTGTGGGATCTTCTTCCTAACTCACTTAAATCTATTTATTCTTTTGCTCAATATAAAACACTCATCCGCAGACATCTATTGGATAGAGAATTATAATATCACTACGTCTTTCTCTATTTATACCTTCCATACTTTTGCTAAACAACCAAGTCTTTTATCTTATTGTATTTAGTTTATTTATTGTATGTTTAGTTTGTATATTGTATTTATGACTTCCGCTTATTATATCCAATCCTGGGCAGCGGGGGCTTTGTCAGACCCTAAAGTCTTTACCCTTTGCTGTCAAGACGGATTAACCTAGCTGATCAATCATAGATAACCATCACTTTCTGTATAAAATAACTATGAATCCGTCTGAATAAAATTTGATTTGATTTGAATAATTGTGTTCCTTGTGATGACTTTTGATACTAATTACCCCTTTCAGTCCCTCTCGACTTTAATATTTTATTGCTTGCAATATCCTACACATTTCAAATAACCTTATGTATGGTTTATTAAACGCCGAACCAACGAAATTAGTAAAATTACTTAAATTAGGAACAAACCAAAGAACTGTTTTTCCCATCTATCATAAACAAGAAGTCTTGTTTATTGATTCTGCCATAGAAAAACTTGCCATATCAATAATTTAAATGCGTATAAAATATCATTTTTTTTTTATAAACGTTTTTGCTGTTTCGAGATTTTTTAGTGTTTGACCCCTTCTCATCTATTGTTTTTTATCTTTGACCAAAGGTCGGTAAACCAAAGTATATGTACATTCTGTAAATGAACTTTCTCCTCCCCTCGATTTCACCTTTCGAGGATTTCAACTCCTGTATCGCCCCCTGTTGTTAGTGTTGCGCAAATTCGAGTATGTTGCTAGATTCGGTTGTATCCTCTTCATAGTATTTGCCTAAAAGGGGATTGGGCCACATCCCGGAAGAACCTCGCCAGGAAAACGTTCCGGTATATCCTTAGGGGCATTCCTGAAGTGCTCTTTATTTGTAGTAGGGTATTGAGTGCGGATGTATCTTTAGATTCTGTTTTCCCGTCCGCAGTTGGAGAATCTCCTATCATTCTACCATTAACTGGAGGACTAGTAAAGAATCAAGCGAAATTGAATGGTCGAAAGAATACGGACGCTGTGGATTAGGATGATGATGAGGAAGATGAGAAAGGGAGGGATAAATGATGTCTCCATCACTAATTATGTCTAAAAATTGTTCCAGAGAAGAAAATGTTTACAAATAAGTGATTTACATTATTAGAAAGTGGCAAAATTTTATTTTCCATAAAATTTTGTTGGTTGTGAACAAGTTTTTGCTCAGTCGAAATTGCTGTTATTGTTACATTAATTAGAGACTTATTTAAGTCAGTGCGAGCGGTTCCATTTCATAGTGTGCCAATCAAATAGGGTGCACCAAATGACGTTGATATGCCGGAAAAATCTAAGTTGATCATCAAATCGCTCATTATTGAATAGGTTTCAATGAATAAAATCGACGATTTATAAGTTCTAAGAATGCAATAGTTATGTTAAAGATATATTTGCGATAAGAAATGGCAGATAGGAGGTCATCAATTTCAGCTGTTTTTTCATTTGAAAATGGTATCACTCATTGAATAATCATTATATAAACGATATTTTCGTTATGTTCAACTCTGCAAACAACTAGCTCATTGACTGCAAAAGTAAATGCCCGAAATTCAAATTTTAATTAGAACGTTCGACTATTTCTGTATTTTCCATTGCTAATACATTTAAAAATATTTTACTTTATTATTTTTTTAAAAAAATTTCAAACCTTATTCTATTTGTCAATAAGCTAATTACCCAACCCTTGTATAAACTGTTTCTATAAATTTTACTAAGTTTAGTAATTCATTACTGAAGATTTTACTAAGTTTATTGATTCATTACTAAAGATTTTACTAAGTTTAGTAATTCATTACTGAAGATTTTACTAAGTTTAGTAATTCATTACTGAAGATTTTACTAAGTTTATTAATTCATTACTGAAGATTTTACTAAGTTTATTAATTCATTACTGAAGATTTTACTAAGTTTATTAATTCATTACTGAAGATTTTACTAAGTTTATTGATTCATTACTAAAGATTTTACTAAGTTTAGTAATTCATTACTGAAGATTTTACTAAGTTTAGTAATTCATTACTGAAGATTTTACTAAGTTTATTAATTCATTACTGAAGATTTTACTAAGTTTATTAATTCATTACTGAAGATTTTACTAAGTTTATTAATTCATTACTGAAGATTTTACCAATTGTTTAATTAAGTCCCTGCGTATGAAAGTGACAAGGCATTATTGCGACAAAATCGCAATATGGAATTACAAGTAAAAAATTTGGAAATTGAAAATAATAAAATGGATGAACTTGTTTAAATATGCAAAAGGCAAATGTCGAATTCCAAGTTACTAAAATCCACCTAAGGCTTTAATTTATATGTAAAATTGTTGTAAATTTTAGCTCTTCAGTAAAACTGTTTGTGGTTTGGTTGCAAGTTTTTGTCTTGTTGTAAGAAAATTTTAATTTTCTTCGTGGATATCTGTTTTGGTGATAATTTGGAGATCACTTTGCCCTGTTTCGAAAATCCTTTAAAAATAACCTTGCATCAAAAGGAATTATTCAAAACATAAATAATATTTAGAGGCGAAGGAGGCGCTTGATTTTGGTTTCGTTCAGGGTGCCATATGATCTAAGTCCTACTCCGTATGGGCATAATTTTAAAGCTGCTGATTTTAAACTTATTTATTAAGTATAAAACCGTATGTAAGTGCTAAACCTAGAGAATCAATTTCAAATCAATTTTTAATCCATTTCACATGATATATACTTTTTTTATAATTTCGTTATTTTAATCGCCAATAATTTTCTTTGCTGGTATGCTGTTTTAGTCCTAGCTGTTTTTATCCTTGTATTTATTTATTAATTTCTTCTTACCATAAAATTAGTTTTACAAATTAAGTAACACTGCTCACTTTTCTCAAAAATTTTTAAATATCAATTATTTCCTTCGTTCATATTTTTGTAGGGGGAGACTAAGGATGTTGGTTTTTGTAAAAGCTGAAAAATTATTATTTAAGGAAACGGTTTCTATTTTCTCCACCACTCCGTATTTCTAGGTTTCTTTCCTTAGACGAAAGATATACGGATCTCCCGAAAAATTGCACATTTTGGGGCAGCAGGGTCTTGGCTGTGCTCATACCACAAAATACTAACATACAAACGAGTAATTTTTTCTTTGCCATTATATTTTCAAACTATTGTATTTCATCTTAGATTTATTTTGAAGTACAAAATTTACTTCTTTAAAAGAAAAACCCCTTCTTTTAAATGTCCTAAAATAAAAAAACTGCGATGATTTTATTTATTTTCGTAAAAATTTTGTTATTTTACAAAATTAATATAATTGAAATTTTATTGTTTTGTTTTACACTTCAGCTTTCGTTCCGTATCTTTTAGGTCGTTGTACCGCGGTGAGAGTAAACATCATGGCCGTCTGTACCAGGGATGAGCACGCACGAGATCAGTGAGAGACGCATTCCGGTTTCTCATATATTACAAAGAGCTATACCATAGTTACATAGTATTAAAAGCACGAATTCAAATTTAATTTAATTAATATGGTTACATATTCAACATGTTTTGAATGCTAAATAATTATTTTTATTTGCTATTAAATTCAATTTTTAATGGCAGCACACTTAACTCGACAAAGAGCCACTTGTGGCTCTCAGAGCAGCATTTGCCCACCTCTGGTCTATACCGACGCAACAGGAAGCTTTGCACGTGTATAATGAAACCGCGAATACTGTTATTTTTGGGTACACGATGCTCGCTGAGCAGAAAACGACAAACAATTCGAAACCGACCATGACTCTGACGTCTACCGGTAAATAATATACTTCAGTTCGCAAATGCTCAACGGAATTTGAGTCAAGAAAAAATTTAATAGTTTTAGAATAGAAGAGACGTTAGAGACATGATGTGTAAGTGCCGAATCATATATAATACTACATAATTTGGGACGCGGAAACTTGATTTGCTGGAACAGTATGAACTCGACGGCTTCACAATTTACACTAAAAGTAATATTGAGCTTAACCCTTCTCCTTGACAAGATTTCTACGGGGATAAGGGCGAGCATAGTAATGTTCAAGGAACCCGCCTTTGTTTCGTGTTACTTTCGTCACTTGCCACTTTGCGTGAGACGGGACAAAATGGTTTTCTGAAATGGGTTCTGCAAATAGGGTTCCCTACATTAGGGTTGCGCGAAGGGGTTTCCCTACTTCAGAGTTCCGCAAATGAAGTTTTCCGTTTTAGAAGTTCGCAAATAGTATCCTTTTAGGACTCTGCGAATGTCGTTTTCTACTTCAGGGTTCTGAGAATAGTGATCTTCGTTTCAGGGCTCCACAAACTGGGTTCTCTGTTTCAGGGATCCATAAACTGGGTTCTCTGTCTCAGAGCTCCATGACTGTGGATCGCTATTTCATGAAGTCATGGATAACTTTTTTCTTGCAAGAGCGCATTTTAATGAAAACACATGTCAATAAAATAGACCACTAAATGAAATAGACGCCTAAACAAAAATAGCTCTAGTTTGAGCTTATTTATACGTGGGTGTTGAAAATTATTGTGAAATAGACCGCTTTTATATTACATGCAGACAAGTGACTTTAGGTGTCTAATTTTTATGACTATTTCAGTGTGAGAGAATATCGACATGAAGTAATTTCTAATTAATGGAATTAACATAATTAATTAATCTATGCGTTGTTTCGTTTGTTTTTGATCTAGTAGCGCAGCTTGTGTCTTAGGGAAATTTTGGAACTTGGCGGGAAATTTTCATTAATTTTACGCATTTCCACCGACATTTGCATCAGCCACATTGCCGTCTTCTGGAGTAGATTACCCGGAAAAACTTGACGAACTTTAGTCAAATTTTAAATCCACGGCTATTCTGAAATTAATTATGGCTGACTCTAATTAGTGCCGGTTTTAATTAGTGCGGTGTGCAGGATCACTTAATTATTTCGCCATAATTATGTTAATTGCTCAGCTGACTTGACAAATTGTCGCCAAGTTGTTAATAATATTATAGCCAAATACTCAACCAGTTTACGTAGCTTTGGCTTTAAAGTAACTAAGATGGCATCCCTCGCAAGCCAGGCATAATTATGATGTAATATAAACTAAGGGCAATTTTGTTGCCATGAAGTCGAGGTAAGGCTTCGGAAAGGCAATCTGGCTAAAGAAGGCTATATTGCTATTCAAAAGGAAATTAAATTTCCATGGGCCAAAGAAAAGCTGTCCTTTTCATCCGGGAAAAAAAAGAACTGATCTTTTTCGTCGCCTTTCTGAAAAGACGGAGAGTTTCCCGACAGTTGCGCCTTTGATTTCAATTTTGAAAGAGAGTTTATAAATATTTGATTGCGCCTTCTCTGCGTCCGTTTGAATAAAAGATACTCTTGTGTAGCTGATTTAGATGCCAGAACTATTTTTTCTAGCTGCTGATATAGCATTTCTCTAAGAGATTAAAGCTTTCTTTCCCATTCCATTTGTCATTGCAAAATGACAGCGTCCCTTTCCATGCCTATTTCAAATTTTTGGATAACGCAAAAGCCCTTTCATTATTAAATCTGGCATCATACTAAGTACGTCTTTTCAGAGGTTGTCAACTTGTTGTCGTATTTTCAAATACAGTTACTTTATTACGTAGTCTATAATTAATGGTTTAGGCAGTATAGTGAAATAAAACTCACTGTCTTTCGCCCTCTCAGCTCGGGTTGCACTACGATGGCGTATCGGTTACGCGTTCGTCTATCACATGGTTAACCCGGATTCGATTCCAATGATACTGTAACACGCATGCTCTTTTACCCAACCGTAGTCCTAGGTTTGGATTTCCCAGAAAGCTGTAAGTCCTGGCGTAACGTGATCCTAGCTGTCCTGGCGCAGTAAAACAAGAATAACAAAACTCAGGTCCAATTCTAATCTTGCATTCAGATCCAATTCTAATCTTGGATCCAGATATAGCTCTAATCTTGGATCCAGATCCAGTTCTAATCTTGGATCCAGATCCAGATCCAGTTCTGATCTTGCATCCAGATCCAGTCCTAATCTTGGATCTAAATCCAATTCTAATCTTGGATCCAGATCCAATTCTAATCTTGGATCCAGATCCAATTCTAATCTTGGATCCAGATCCAGCTCTAATTTTGAATCCAGATCCAGTTCTAATCTTGGATCTAGATCCAGCCCATAAACTGGATCCAGATACAGTCCATGATGGATCCAGATCCAGCTCTAATTTTGGATCCAGATCCAGTTCTAGTCTTGGATCTAGACCCAGCCCATAAAATGGATATAGATACAGTCCATGATGGATCCAGATACAGTCCATGATGGATCTGGATCCAGTCCATAACTTGGAGATACGTTAAATATAGAATGAACCTTCCATTAAATGTGAGCAGCGGTCGAGGAGAGCTAAAATCGAAATACTCTATAATCGTATCATATAATCATAGTTTGTTCATCGTTTAGATTATAGTTATAAGTAGAGTTTTTTATTGTGCAAGAACAGAAAACGTCATGCTGCGCCAAGAAATATATGTTTTGTGAATAAAGAATTTCTATAAACAGTTCCAGTCGGTCCCATTAAACCGGGTTGTGGAAAATCAAATGTCCACTTATAAGAATAGAATCTATTTGAACCAAAAAAATTCTCCCTGAAATCGATCTTAAATCTCCCCACTTAAGAAATAATTTTTACGAGTCGTCCCCGGATAATCGAATAAAGGTGTCAACCATAGCATGAAAAACACTACTCAAACCAGGGAACAAAATTGTGTAGAGGAAAATTTGCCTTGCAAATAGGCTCCCCTTCCCGCCCCTAGTTCCAGAATTTTCACTGACTCGCTATTGTATACATGGTCTTGCATAAAACTCCTAAAATAGAAACTAGCGCATCCGCCATTTTGATGCCATTTTTGGTCATGTGATCTCATTCACTGCTGTATTAAAGTTGAGTGATTTACAAGTGCGTTATTTTTAATAAAACAGGCTGAAATTCACTGGCGTACGCAGAGAGGTGCTGATGGGGTTTGTAACTCCTTTGCAATGAAATTTTGTATATTTAACATAGAAATATGTGAGTTGTAGCTCTGTAACCCCCCACATTGAGCTAATAACGCCCCTTACAAAATTTCTGCGCACGCCTATGGTAAAAAGGGTGGGTGTGCCGCTGTAAATTGTTCAACTCACTCGATATCCTTCCGTACAATGTGAAGAATAAACATAGAATGTTTAGAATTGCAACAAGTCCCGTAAGAAGAAGAAAATAGATTATTAATTTTCCAATGATAAACGTTGTTATGAAACCGGAAGTGTACAAGAAAATGGCAGCTGATGCGTCTGCCCAGGAGTCTAGGAGCTCTAGCCTTGTGTTATAGTGGAATACAACATTTTGACGTCACACTCGTAGCCCCACCTTTTTTAGAATTAGTGATTTGGGACTTTTCATTTCTGAACAATTGCCCTGATTTCAATCAGAAGCCGTCAGTCTTTTCCTGGTGGAAAACGCTTTGCAAATGTGAACATTGAATTACACGATAAGCGAAAGATTTTAGGAACACAAAAATCTAAAGAAACGCATGTTAGAATTGCAAAAGGATTTCAAACTTCTACACAATTAAATCCGTGGGTATGATAGTGTGCGATTTTTTTTTTTCATTAAAAAATACAAAAGCACGTAAGTGTCTATCTATTATTTATTATTATTATTACAAAAAACAAAAACAAAAACAAATATTATACGTATAACTTTTTTAACCTAGTGCATTATTTTTTCAATGGTGTTTCATGTGTATTATGTGTGTATGTGTACTAAGATATTTGAGTATATATATGAAGCTGTGCATTTATTTCGTCAGTTAATCGAAAATTGCGAAATACATAAATGAAATTTCATATTGCATACAATTGTACTGATATGTAGGAAAATAAAATGTGCAAAATAACATATATGGCCCGCAAAAAGGTTACAGTATCTAACTGGAAGGAGACCCACACGCTGAACGTATGTGACGATGTGTGGAACCGGCCAGGCCAGTAACCTAGTGTCCTACCCCGCCTTCAAGTGGTGCAGGCTGAGCTTTCTATTTATGTGGCAAATTAATATTTGCTGCACGGATAGAAAGGCGGAAGGGGAGGGCTAATTCACCAACCCGTCTAGCCAGCGTGGTGAAATTATGGCTAATTCCTCCATTATGTTGACACACCAGAAACCATGGCCCCTAGTCTCCAGGTGCTGGAGTGCTCCTGATCAAGGCAGCGGTCAGTGTGGCATGAAAGCAGGGGGTGCTAAGAATCACTGGAATGGCCCAGGCTGCCGTTTGTTATTGACCTTGGCTACGTTTAATGGACGATCCCTTGCTTCTGAAGCAAAACTTCAGGAATTGGAAG
>QLNU02014176.1:148612036-148624617 GCA_006491805.2 Dysdera silvatica
GTGGTAAAGATAGATCAAAACACAATATAAAACACGGTTAAACTAGAAATTCTGACTACAGATATTTCAAAGTATGTCAAGAAATCTAACTTGACTGATGGAGATAAGAATACTGGCCATTGTAAAATTGTACAAACATAATCTACTTCTAATTATTTAAGTATCTTGCATTATAGAATAATTATATGTGTTCCATTCTAATGTATTTTTCAATACTAATGCTCTTAAAATTATAACATCAACTCTAAAAGATTATGTTAAATTTAATCTTATTCATTTTAACACACCTTAGAGATCTAACTGGATCGAATTCTGAAAAACGCATAAAATTCATAATTTTTATTTCACCTGTGTTACTATTCCACTTTATTACATATACCTTATCCATTTCTGTATCATCGTTTTCTCAAATGAGGCCCAAATATCGTATATATATGTAGCATGAATTTTAACATATTCAGACTGTCAGCTCACGGAAATGCTATTTAAATCAGTTAATGAATTATACAATGTTCGATATTTCGGATATTTAAGAAAATAACAAACCTCAACGGAATTGTAAAACCTTTTCGGAAGAGAATCCCGTAACAAGCTTCGGCTTCCTATTCTTTTCCAATTCTAACCCAAATCTTAAATATAAAATCTAAAAGGGTTCTTCTATGTTTTCTCAATTGTTTATGATATGTATTTCACAAATCTGTATAAAAATTTGGGTTGAATAAACAATTTATTATTAATAATTTATTAATGATAATGCACACAAAAATATGTTCGTAATTGATATGGCGTCTCAGCCAAGTATATTTCCAATTAAAACTTTCTTTATATACTACTGGCCTCTTCCCTTGGGAATATTCTGGTGCCTATAATGTTATAACTCTCACCTTTTTATATATTTGTTAATTTAAAAACAAAAAGGCACAGGAACACGATGTTTTTACCAAACACGCTTCAAATACTAAATGGCGCACCTTTGGTATTTTTTGCAGTGTCATCCCACAGCCCGTTTCAAAACTAGGGGGAGGGGTGCGCAGTCTATACCGCATGCGGCATGCAATCCTGATTTACTATAATAGTGAGTAATCGGGGCAGCATTTGCAGTTGTTTCGTTCTTAAGAATAGGAATCTTACAGCTCTCACATGAATGTGAAAACATATATTTGTCCCTAAAACTCGTTTCATCAGTCCTTACAGATGTGAGACGATTCAGCTTTGGTCACGCAGACAATGGAAGTCCAAGTTTCTTAAAAATTTGCCGATTCAGGCTACGGTCGAATTTTTAGCAAAATGCGACGAATTAATCTAAAATGCGAGAAAGAAAATTGTGTCCGTCGCAAAAAAAGGGGACAGTTGTTTAATGTCCTATCAACAAACTTTGCTCCTTTTTTTAATAACCTTGATTTATGTTTTACTGTCTTCTTTTAAATTTTAAATCACTAAAAAATTACTTACAGTAATCCCTACCGCTATTCAAAGCGGTATTGATATAAATAATTTCATTGATACGATTTTTCGAGCAACGAAAGCAACTAATATTTTTAGCATTTTGCTACAACTTTTTTTCCCATTTTAGCATTTTTGCGACAGCATGTTTTGAGCCAGCTTAAACCCTGATTCAGGTGCTTTTACTTTTAAAAAAAACTAATATTTTAATTATTTTCCCTGAAAGAAATTACGCGGGGTCTGTCTCTCAGATACATGCTTGATTTTTTTCCAGAATATAATATTTTTATGTTAAAAAACAGCAGGGGCAAATAATGACAAAACACATGCATGCCAATTTAAGTGAAAATATGTAAGGCTATTTAAAGAGAGAGAGAGCTATGGATTTCTAAGATATTAAAACAAAGGGTGGCGTTACTCTTAAAAATACTTTGTTGTAGGTGGGTTTGGTAACCAATCCATATTTTAAGAATATTGTCGGAGATTTTAGAGATTTTCTGCCAAAATCTGGTGCTTTTTAAAGTGAAAAAAAAATTCAAAAACTAAGAAAAGTTAAAATTTACTACGAAGGGAGTTAAAATTAATTACAAATTATATTTCAAGTTATAAATAAATCTCTCCTACCGGAGCTCTTAGATGCGTAGCCAATAAATCATGTGATTCGAGGGTTACTTTGGTTACGTCGTTTCTGGGGAGAGGCTGGTGGGGGGATCAGTATGACGGTGACTAAGTAGGGCTTAATATTATTAACCATAGTTGGCAACCTTAATTTCAGGCAATATACTTTTTTATTGGGGTATAAATCACCCCAGGTGTTCCGCGATAAATAAAGTAATGCTTAAAGTGATCCATGAGCGACCAAAGTTTAAGAAACGCAGGAATAAAATGTCAAGAAATGGCAGTCTATTATCACATTCAACCTCCATGGTAAACTTAATTTGTTGGTGGATGTTATTGATATGTATTAAACATTCTTGTAACTTTTCTCTTCCATGAGGCCAAACCACAAAAGTATCATCCATATATCTAAGCCATTTAGTGTGTTTCAATGGTGCGCTTGACAACGCTAACCCTTCAAATGCTTCCATGAAAACATTAGCTATAGGGGGACTTAAAGAATCGTTTGATCGTCTACGAATCAAAAAAGCCAAACTACTTGTGGACCTCGCATTTCTTTCTCGTTTCTGGGATCATAACTCTGTTCCAAATGCCATTAGAATTAGGGAAAACTTTAATACTGAGAAGGCTAAACGCATTTATTCCCGAGCTAATTTTGCAATACTACGTAAAAGAATTCAAGATACTCGTCATTGTTTAGACCAGATAAGTAGATTGCTTTATGTTTTACACATAAAACTTTCGCTTGTTCTGTGTCCAATGATATGGAATGTTCTTGATGATGTTTCCTTTCAAAAAACCTCATAAGATAAAGAGAAAGCTGTTTCAAAATAAATTTCTAAATTTCGTTCCATACAACCTAATATAAAACACAAGAATTCCAGCAAAAGATTTACATCTTTGGCAAAAGAACGTAAGGTTGTTAACTTGTCAAATCAAGTTCTTTCAACTGACGCCATATCTGTTCTTTCCAAAGTGCTTAATTTCGCTGTTACACCAAAACGGATTCCTACTAAAGATATTATTGCAAATATTGAAACAACTATTCACCATCTTCCTCTCTCAGATAAAGAGGAAATTGGACAAAGATCATCCGTTATATTAAAAAAGCCTTCCTCGCCCAACAGTAATGCCACAAAATCTGAATTTTTGGCTTTAAAGAAAATAAAAAATGATTTGTCAATTGTTGTTCTTACTGCAGATAAAGGCAATGCTGCCATTGTACTCAATTCTGTTGACTATGACACCAAAATACAAGATCTTCTAAATGAAGGAAATTACAGCTTACTCAACAAAGATCCTACCTGTTCTTTAGAACGAAAAATCAAGTCAACTTTACAAACTTGTGTTTTAGATAAGCGATTGGTGGATGGTCTTACACCCAAGGAATCAATACCACCTCGTCTGTATAGTCTTCCTAAAATTCACAAGAAGGATATTCCGCTCAGGCCTATTGGGTGCTCAACTGATTCTCCCACATATAACCTACCCAAATTTCTAAGTTAACTTCTTAAAAACCACATAGGAAAAACACAGTCGTTCATAAAAAATTTGGACCATTTTGTAAAAATCATAAAAAAGTTTTCATTATCTTCCAAAGATACCTCAGTGAGTTTTAATGTGCGTTCATTATTTACCACAATATTCCTATTCCGGACACCATCATAATTCTTAAAAACTTATTCAATGATGATATATAGTTAAATTATTTGACATTTGCCTCGAGGGAGTAGCTATTTCACCTGGAACAACAAATTCTATGAGCAAATGGATGGCGTAGTCGTACGGGGAATCCTTTAAGTTCCTCTATAGCTAATCTTTTCATGGAAGCATTTGAATAGTTAGCGATATCAAATGCACCATTAAAACCCACTAAATGGCTTAGATATGTGGATGATGCTTTTGGGATTTGGCCTCATGGAAGAGAAAAGTTAGAAGAATTTTAATGCATCTCAATAGCATCCACAAACAAATTAAGTTTACCATGGAGGTTGAATGCGATAATAGATTACAATTTTTTAACGTTTTAGTCATTAAGCAAAGAAACAATAACTTACTTTTTTCAGTTTACAGGAATCCTACGCATACAAACAGATACCTTCATGCTACATCGCACCTGCCCTGCGGTGGCGCAGTGTGGTAACGCGTTCTCCTATTGCGCGGCTAATCCGGGTTCGACTCCCAGCAGTGCAAAAAGAACGCTTACTCAGAGATCTCATAAAAGATCGCACTGCTCACTGTAGTCCGGGGTTTGGTTCCCCAGGCCTTAAGAGGTTCGGATTCCTCGGAAAACTGTAGGTCCCGGCGCAGCATGACCACTGTAGTCTTTGAGCCGTAAAACCAAAAAACAAACAAGCTACATCGCGCCATCTCCCTTCCCCAAAACGGACGGTCATTGACATATTGTTCAAACGAGACAATATTATTTGCAGTAACAAAACAGTTTTACAGAATGAACTCAATTTTCTTAGTGACATTTTGGAAGAAAATGGTTACAATCAACATTATATTCCAAAAACTTTCAAGTCCAAAACTGAAGCCCATTTTTCATACCTAATTCCTGATCATATTCCTTTTAAAAGAAATGAGCATAAAGCCTTCCTGCCATTTATAAACCATATCACTGACTGTATTGATCGACTACTTTTGAGACAATATCGATACAGTATTTATTCCAAAAAACAAGATTTTTAATTTCCTACGTTCTGCTAAAGAACCTGTGGATACATTCAAAATTCCTGTTGTATATCCCATCCAAATTCCTTGTTCTTGTGGACAGGTATACATCGGGCAAGCAGGTCGATCCACTGCGTGCCGAAAACGGGAGCATGAAAGCCTCGTGAGGAATAAACAGATAACAAAATCGGCAATAGCAAAACATTCAATTTTAAATAACCATTTAATCCTTTTTGACCATACTAAAGTTCTCGCAAAATCAACTAATTTTTGGCCCAGATTATACAGAGGAGCAATAGGGATCATCAAGCATCCTAATAATTTTAATAGAGACGATGCAAAAACCATTCCCGTTGCTTGGCTACCCATTCTAACAAAATTGTAACGCGTGAATATCCGTTTTTATTTTTTTATTTCATTTCCTTCTGTTTTGGCTTTTATATTCGTCTCTAAAATTTCATAATAATTTATTTCAACGTATTTATACTGTTTCCGCAACTTATGTATATTCTACAATTTTCTCAAAAGTTTTTCATGTAATTTAACCTCTTCTGATGATGATTCGCACAGCTCGAATCGAAACGTAAAGTTTTAGCAATAAATAATCGTTTTGCTATACAGCTGACTACCTGAAAATTTGTTGTCAGTTATAATAAAAATACTTTTAACAAATGTTGTGGCGGTGGACAGAGGAGGTGGCAGATCTTTTGGTTATTGTAAGAGTGGGTCGCGAGTATTTGGCTACTATAAAAGTAGGTCGCGACTTGAAAAGAGTTAGGAGCCACTGCTCTAATGTATTCAATATCTATCATAGCGGAAAATCAGAAAGTTCTTACATAAAACAAAGCGAGAAAAAGGAGTCATAAAGAATTTTATTTGAAAAAAATATGAGCTCTTCCAATATGCTAACATGTACTAGTTTTATGCAAATTAGACACTTATAAAATTAGAATATTGATTAATAATTAAGGGATTGGGTATGCATGATTTATCTTGAGTAATTTTAGTTAAAAATGAAATGTGGACTTCCGAACCTAAAACGTTGGAGGATTATTTTCGGCGTCAAAAATTTAAAAACCCCAACTTTTCCGTTAAGAGTTCCCTAATGAAGCTTTATTAGTATGCAAATGACTTCGTTGGTGGCTACTTCGTTTCTCATTTCCGAACCAGTAACGGCAAATAAAAAAGAGAAAGAGGTCTCTTTCATTTTTAACGAACTTCTAGGAAAATGATTTCGAGCTGTTGAAACGTGCATTAGAAACGGACAACTGTAAAGACCTGCTCTATTTCTTTCTGCTCCTTTTTCTTTTTATCGCTCTCTTTTGTTGTGCGGAGTTTCGGAGATTTCAATTTCGACTTTGGCAACACCCTGGAGACGAAAAGGACCCTGGGATAGGATCAGCCCAGATATGCAAATGGAATTGTCGTTCGAATCACAAACGCAGTCTCCTTTCTGTTTAATCGTTCAGGAAATTTCGGGCGAAGATTAGTTTCGTGATATCTTAGACTCCTACTTGGGAGTAAATGGGGGGCGTTTTTAGCAAAAGCCTTACTTTATTTTCCTTTGTCATTATTGAGATATATCGTCGAAACTTGAACTTCCGAGCAGAAGGGAATGATTTCAGAAATGTTGATGTATATCCATGTGAGCGTTGATACATTTTTTTTAATGGCGGCACTAAAGTTGTATTAAAATCCCTTTTATGATGCAAATATGGGAAATGGGTAATAATCCATATAAATTGCTTAAAATTATTAGCCTTAAGCTTGTGATTTACAATTTATTTTCTGTTAAAACGTGATTATATTAGGATTGGAATACTTTTACGATGGAAAAAGATGATTTACGAATCGTTCTTTGAAAAGAAATTTTAGCGACATAAATTTCGTTCGATACGCTGATATTAAGGTTAATGACACGGAATGTAAAATTGTATATTTTTGACTACATCAATATCATTGCTATATCAATATAGTTGTCAACGACGTCGATAGTCTTAACAATAGAGATTTTTTTTATTATTTAAAATTTGTTTTTAAAAATCGATTTAAAAATCGATTTACAAATCGATAAAAAGGGGCAACCCACCTGACGAGATGTAAAAGTGAATTTAATTCATTTTTTACTTTGGAATATACAAAGTAATAGTTTAAGGAAAATGCACTGTGCAAATAATTTAGATAAAAGAAATTCACAAATATTCGCAGCGTTGAGAAAGGTGAATTGTTTTTAATTGTTCCGGTAGAAAAATGTCATCATCATCTTAAAAACAAACTCTAACAGTCTGTATTTTATTTTAAAGATGGCGAATCAGTTTTCTGTTAAAATAATTGTTAACAACTCATTTTTGATACAACTGTGACTATCTATGAATTTATCATCTAAATAAACAGATATATATATCATTTATAGTGTTAGTTTGATTCTGAGGAAATAAGGGAGCTTGCACGCTTCCAAAATGGCCATAAACCGTCAAATTAAGTTTGAACTGTGACATTTTTTTTTTACATTGTAATTGTTTCTGCTCAGTGTGGCCCACGTTTTAGTATATGTAGATATAGTTGAAGATATCGATATGTTTAAAGATATCGTTGGCGTACATCGATACGTTTGCCTTCATCGATATCATCTTTGACAACAAACATACCTACCTACCCACCCACCCAACGAATGGCCCAGGATAGACTTGTGTGGAAAGCATTTGGAGAGACCTTCATCCAGCAGTGGATAGATAATGGTTGAATATGATGATGATGATATATATATATACATATATTTTTGATTATAAACATGGAAATTTCTCAGCACTCTTGGAAAGATTTTTCGTTTAGTTTTATGACGATATTTCTACTGTCGTTCTTTAATTGAAAATAAACATATGAAGACTCATTCAGTGTCTGAATCTCTGTGTAATTCTTCTTATCTAATTCAGATAAGAAATGTCATTCGTTGGTTAGATGAGAGTCCTATTTTGTATACTTTTAATTGGTTTGATAAATGAATAAATAGAGAGGGAGGTGGATGGATGGGTAGAAAGACAGACAGACAGGTATTTTGCATGTTTCTGAAGTGTGAGATTTTGGCATGATTTGGAATTCAAATAAATTTATTTTCACGGGGTGTATCCTTTACCAAGTTTTGTAGAAAAAAAACACAAAATTTATAGTTTAATTTTGTAGGTGCATTTTTTTTATCTATTGTCCAGTTGTTTCCAGTAATTCTGTATTTTCAATAATCCGTCCATGACTTCGTCGTATATATGCCTATTCGCCGAGAGCAGACTATATAGTGTTGTTATGAATTTTATATTTTGAAATATTTATTAAATATATTAACTTCTATGTAGTTAATTTAATTATTATTGTATAATAATTAAATTAACTATATTAATTTCAATGTAGTTAATTTAATTATTATACAATAGTTCCCATTAATTCGACTTTCAATCTACGGAGCCAAATCGTCGTTAAATACAAAGCGACATTAATTAAAATATTAAGAAAACTTCCTGTATTATTTTTATTATTGACATTATATTATCTTGTCTTTAGAGCATTGTCTGCCCTCCTCAGGTATTCATAAAATAATAATGTATGTGTACGTATGTATGCATGTACGCGTAATGCGTATGCATATTATGTGCAACCTATGCACATGTACTTTATATTTTCTTTCTACTTAATCACTTTTTATATTCTTATTAAATTCCCTACAATAACATAATACTTTATTTTTCATTTTCACATACCTAAAGGGGCTTTTGCTTCTTCGATCTACAAAATTTTCTCAAAATTTTAAAGTCGTTTTTTCCAAATTTCGACACCAAAAAAATCTTTTTTCAATGTGAATTTTATATTTTTTTTTAAATATCTAGAAAGTCAATCTTCAAAGCAAAGTCTTTTTTGCATTTCTGCGTAGTGTTTGAACAGCAGAAAGATACTTCAAAAGCGAAACTACAAATCAATAGTCACTTTTCCTTTTGGTTTAGGCAGATCAAAGCCTATAGAAGCCAGTGAATGCTTATATTTTATTATTCTATTGAAGATGAAATAGAAGGCGATATTTTTTATTCAAAACGAAAGCTGATTTTGATTTATCTGATTCATACAACCATTTCTTTTGAAGTATTTTTCAAAAAATATCTTCGACAAAAGTATAAGTAGTATTCTTCCACTGAGATCTGCGCTGACTCTGAAAAGGGAAAAGAAGAGAAATATGTCAAACTTTTCAAGTAACTATAAAAAATTCACTATTATTTCATGCATTTAAACTTCCGTAAGAAATGGTACGGTTATATGGGTTGCAATGGGATGTGGGAATTGTGTTAGTATTATTATTAATTAACATTAACGGGGAAATTAATGTCATTAAGTTTGTCGATTCTAGAAAATTTAGAGATATATAACTGATGTGAGAAAATTAACATCATAGATGAATGATATATAGATGAAAATTAACATTTCATCTATAAATATATTTATTTTTAATAAAGGAAGTCCTCACGTTTAGATATTCATTCATAAAAATGTTAAAACACATGCAACTGAAATTAAAACAAACTCAAGTTTGCAAGCTGGCACGTCGTTTTAAATGGCTTCGACAGGGGCACGTCCCACCATCGTCAAAAACTGGATGTAGGTTCTGAAGAAGAAGAAACGTATTCTTGTAGAAACAACCATAGATAACGCGTCAGCTTACAAAACTGCGCATGCGTTAATTTTGATTTGATGTATCACTGCTTAGTGCAACACTCACACACATACACGTTGATTTATGTATATCCAATTAAAACACTTTCAATTTATTTTTCAGTATAGTGTTGGTTCGCCATAAACACATCTTGAGTTATTCGAGGAGAAAGAATAAAATAATGATTGGCACTGAACAGGGTTTTTAAACCATTCTTCCAAGAGAAACCGGCTCATTTTGTCTTTGTTCTCCTTGAAACAAAAACCGTTTCCTGAAAGCTCGCTTTAAAATGCCCTATATGTGTTCAATGGAATTGAAGTCTGGTGATTGTGCAGGCCATGGCAAACAGGGAAGCTCACTGTCATGTCCCGAAACTCACTGAGCAATCACATTAGTTTGATGAATGGTGGCATTATCTTATTGAAACGTAGCTAGTGGCATAGGCGGAACTTTTGTTACCATAGGCAAAAAAAAAAAAATGATCGTTTATGATTGAAAGACATCGTGCCCTGCGGTGGCGCAGTGTGGTAACGCGTTCTCCTAGTGCGCCGCTAATCCGGGTTCGACTCCCAGCAGTGCAAAGAACGCTTACTCAGAGATCTCATAAAGATCGCACTGCTCACTGTAGTCCGGGGTTTGGTTCCCTAGGCCTTAAGAGGTTCGGATTCCTCGGAAAACAGTAGGTCCCGGCGCAGCATGACCACTGTAGTCTTTGAGCCGTAAAACCAAAAAGAAAGAAAGAAAGAAAGAAAGAAAGAAAGAAATGGTGCCACTTAACCCTCCGATGCAAAAAATGAATTCGAGTCAAGTGTATATGGACTCTACACTATTATACAACCACTAAAACCTTTCACAGTTGGAAATAATTATTTTGGCCGTCAAGTTTCCTGTAGTTGAAGCTACAGGCTTATCCGTGCAGGCCTTTGCTTGTGACCTTTGACTAGCGCATCCACTTAGGGGGGGCGCGGGGTCCGCCCCTCCCTTGATCTAACAAAGTGAAAAATTATTGCACCAATTAGACACTGAAATTATTTTTTTTAAAAAGCAGTAAAGTTGAAAGTAGTGACGATCCCAACGACATTTCCAAGATCTCCGATGACATTGATGAGACTGCTGTTGAAGTGAGCAAGGGTAATAGTTA
Organism: Dysdera silvatica; assembly: GCA_006491805.2. Lineage (NCBI taxonomy): Eukaryota > Metazoa > Arthropoda > Arachnida > Araneae > Dysderidae > Dysdera > Dysdera silvatica. Next base: position 148,622,605 of record QLNU02014176.1, read on the forward strand.
GGGGCTCTCTTCAAACGCTTTCCGGGAGATAAAGGTAGACCAAAACGCAATATTAAACACAGCTGAAATTCTGATTGCAGATATTTCTAATTATGCCAAGATATCTAACCTCACTGATGAAGATAGGATAACAGTGCTAAAAAGTCTTTGCGAACCATATGCAAATTGCAATTTTCCCACGACCGTCACTAGTGCTGTATAAAGTCAAGGAAAATCTCACCACAGTCGGAAGTTCTGCTCTTCTGAACTGAGTAAGCATAATTGTTTAGCTTACCTAAAGGCGGAAGACAGTGTCTATAGCAAATTTTGTGTTCTCTTTTCACCCCATGAAGCCGATTTAAGATTGACACAAGCCACACATCAACTTGTTTCAAAAGAATTTAATAATTGGAAGAAGCCATTGGAGAAGTTCAGCCAACATAGAACTTTTCTCTATCATAAGAATTCAGTTCACAAAGCCGATGAGTTTTTAAAGGTCGCAAAAGGGAAAAAAGGCTTCTGTAGATCAAGTAGTGGACAGAGGGCAAGCAAAAGCAAGTTTTGCACAATAGGGTTATTCTTAAACCTATTATCAAAACGGTAATTTTTTTGTGGAGAACAACGGCTGGCCATTGTAAAATTGTATAAACAAAATCTAGTACTACTTCTAATAATTTAATTATCTTACACTGTAGAATTACTAGTAATTTAATAATGATAAATTAATAAAAAAAAATTGTAATTGATATGGAACCTGGCCACTTTATCCACCAAAAATTCCTTGCACCACTGGGCCCCCCATGGGATTATTCTGGGTGTACCACTGGACTTTGGGCCCCTGGATGCGATGACAAGCATCAACAAGAGTGATTAAATAATCGTGTAAGGTAAACAGGTCATAAGATCAAAGTTTACTCAATTTCCTGTAATAATTTTGGTTGAAATAGCGTTCTGATGACCGCTTTTGAAACACAATTCTTAAAAATTCTATTAAACACATTAAAATTCTATTAAACAAATTAAAATTCTATTAAACACAATTTCTTAACACAATCCTTCAACAGCAACTTGCCTATTTTTTCTTGCAGTAAGCGCCTTTGGACACCACTGCTATTCTCCGACGCTATTTTTCCTATCAACTGACACGCTGGCAGAACCTTAAAGACTATTCATCAACATGCATTTGCAATTTTAGATGTTTTGGTCAACGATGCTCCTGCTAGCCTTACTCCAATAATGACCCTCAACTTATAACGAATCCATTACCATGTTTGGCGCAGTATAGCCCAGATGCTCTTGCGCCATAAAAAAGCCAAACAATTAATATAACGAACCCGTATTTAACGAGGAGAATATAGATTTTGTTGGATACATGATGATAAAATTTAAGTAACAAGAATCTTCAATGTCCTCGTATTTAACGAGAAAAAGCGGCAAAAGTTTTCGACCGAAGTGTTGAGAACTGTAAAACACATTGAGAAAAATTGATGAGTAATGAAACCTTGCTACTTTTGGGGAGAATAACGGCACACACTTTTCAGCATTTGAAATCAGAAAATTTCCGAATAACCTTCACCCTTTTCACAATAAGTAGTAAGGGCTTCACAATAAACTCTATTTTGAAGCAATAGAACTTTCATCCTTTTCGAAATACGTAGTAAGGAGTTCACAATAAACGCTTTTTTGAAGGAATAGAACTTTCATCCTTTTCACAGTACGTAGTAAGAAATTCACAAAAGTGGCGGCTCGTGACTTCAAGAACGGGTGAAGCGGCGAGCCCCTCCTCCACCCCCCAAAGAAACACGAAAAGTGGTTAATAAATTTCCGTTTCCTAGCAAAATAATTATATTTATATATATATATATATATATATATGGCCTGCAAAAGGGTTGCTGGTATCTAACTGGAAGGAGACCCACACGCTGAACGTATGTGACGATGTGTGGAACCGGCCAGGCCAGTAACCTAGTGTCCTACCCCGCCTTCAAGTGGTGCAGGCTGAGCTTTCTATTTATGTGGCAAATTAATATTTGC
>QLNU02014176.1:148633488-148645037 GCA_006491805.2 Dysdera silvatica
GATCGCAAGCACATTCTAGAATTTAATTTAAAGGAATCCTCAAAATAATATACACCATAACTGATCCAGTAATAATTTTTAAGATGGAAAATATTATCGAAGTGCTGCATTTCAAACATAGAATACAACTGGTTTAGTATGTTGGTTAGTGAAGTTAAAACCCACATGCAAAGATGAATTTCAAAAATAAAACAGTCAATAAATTCTACTCTTACCATGGGCCTTATCATACACATAAAAGCCTATGCTGTATAGGTACTTTTTGCACACATCATTTGGCACAGGACGAACAACTGAGTAAAATGCTTGACCACAACGAAATCTTTCAAACTCTTGTCTTCTATATTCATTTACTGGAGAGCCTTGAAAAAATGAAATGCTATCTATCCTTGGTATAAATGCAATCTAGAAATAAATGCAATTTTGTTATATATATATATATATCATCATCATCATATTCAACCATTATCTATCCACTGCTGGATGAAGGTCTCTCCAAATGCTTTCCACACAAGTCTATCCTGAGCAATTCGCTTCCAAGTCACCCCAACCTGTTTTCTTATTTCATCTACCCATCTAGTTTGAGGACGTTTTCTAGGTCTTCGGTGGTCTCTTGGAATCCAGTTCAGAATTTCTGTTGTCCATCGTTGATCAGTTCTTCTTGCAATATGCCCAGCCCATCGCCATTTCAGCCCTTTTACTTTAACAATGATGTCCTCTACTCTAGTTTGCTCTCTCACCCAAGTGTTTCTTTTTCGATCTCTCCTAGTTATTCCAAGCATGCACCTCTCCATGCTCCTTTGCGTTGTCTGTAACTTTCGTATTGCTCCAACTGTTAGACTCCATGTCTCTGATCCATAAGAGAGGACTGGCAATACACACTGGTTGAAGACCTTTCTTTTTAGACACAAAGGCAATTTCCCCTTCAGGATAAAACTGTTTCTTCCAAATGCACTCCAGCCAAGTTTAATACGTCTGTTGAGTTCTTTCATAATGTTGCCATCCATTGAAATCAGCTGGCCAAGGTAAATATATGAATCAGCAATTTCTAGCTCAATGTTGTCAACTTGTATTTTTGTTTCCTCTACGAAATTATTGAACATGATCTTAGTTTTTTGTAGGTTCATCTTGAGTCCAACTTCTTTACTTCTAGTTGAGAGCTCCTGTACCATGTCTTGGAGTTCTGATGGGTTCGTTGAAAAAATAACAATGTCATCAGCAAACCGCAAATGATTTAAATATTCACCATTTATTTTTATTCCCTTGTCATTCCAATTTATCTGCTGAAAAATCATCTGTAAAGCTGAAGTAAAAAGTTTTGGAGAAATGGTATCTCCCTGCCTCACACCTTTACCAATTTTGATAGCTTCGGTATCTTTATGTAACCGAAATTTTGCACTTGCATTTTTATACACACGTTTCACCATGTCAATGTACACATCCTCGATGTCTGCTGATCTTAAAGAGTTGATGACTGCTGATGTTTTAATAGAGTCAAAGGCCTTCTCATAGTCAATAAATGCCACACACAATGGAAGTTCATATTCATGTGTTCTTTCAATTAATTCTCTTAATACTTGAATATGGTCCACTGTACTGAATCCACTTCGAAATCCAGCTTGTTCTCTTGGTTGAGCTGCATCTAATTTTTTCTGCAGGCGATGTGTTAGCACTTTTGTGAAGATTTTATAAATAGCAGGTAACAAGCTAATTGGTCGGTAATTTTTTAAATCCTCTTTATCACCTTTTTTATGCAAAAGAATTACTGTTGCAGAATCCCATTGGTTTGGTATGTTACCACTGTTGAGGCATTTGGTAAAGAATTTTGCGAGTATGTCTTCTACATGTTCTCCAGCTTCTTTTAAGATATCTAATGTAATGCCATCATCGCCAGGGGATCTTCCTTTCTTCATACTTTTTATTGCAAATGCTACTTCTTCTTTTAAGATTTTAGGAGCTGTTCCTTCGACTATCTCAGAGTCTTCGTTTAATCCACTGTTACCCTCATACAGCTTTCTGTAGAATTCTTCAACTCTTTCTCTATATATATATGCGTGACCCGATTATATGAGCACATATTTAGCGTTATTCCGGATACAGCGAGGAAAATATGGATTTTATTTAGTACTATTAAGTACAATAGAATAAGAAACATGGTTACAGTGAAGCAAGAATATAGAATTATATTATAGAAGTATGATTAAGTGCAACAGAAGTTAATTATTTTTAATGAATATTAAAGACCCCAAAATTAAACGAGTAAAAAACGATGGTATTTTTAAACGAAATGCATAACATTCTTCAAGAAATAAGAATTTAAGAATTAAAACAGTATGGTATTAATGTAGCTTTCTTAACCAAGGCGAACATAGTGAAGAATTTTTTAAATTTGGAAACTTTCTGAGAACTGAAATCCCGTTTAAAATACATATTAAGGAGTTTTCAATAAGCGCTTTCTTTAGGCAATGGGTTACGTTGATGACCATTCACATTGCGCCAAATATATTTTATGACGAAACTTTAATTAATATAGATACTACAAATCAAAATTACACAGATTCAAAGTGTCTCTAAATAAAGCCTGTTTAAGAAATGATTATTAATATGGTTCTTTTATATAATGTTTTTATTTATCTCGTTATGTTGAAACTCAAGTGATATTATAATGTCTTTGCTCATTAAATTTAAAGCAAATTGAATGCTTCATATTATTGTATATATGTTACATGAACATGTGTTATCCATAGAGACTATATTCCATCTTTGGAACATTAAATTCCATAATGGATCTGGAAATCGATCGGATATTGAGAAAATTTTAGTTGGTCCAAGTTCCTCGTTATATGCGGGTCCTACTGTTTATATGCATCAGATTTGAGCAAAATATTCTTCATGAAGAAGGTGTTTTGATAAAATTTGTCTGCATACATAATTTCATTCCATAGTTAATAAATGACATTATTCAAATGGGGCAAAGGTTAACCTCCAATCTGTATGCACGACGTTTTATTTGTTTGTGTGCGTATAATGGAAAATAAAGGATATACCAAGCTGCATAGTTTTAGTTGCCAGACTGGCTAGATTATAGCTAGGAACAGCTTACGTTTACAGCTTTAATGACTTATTATAAGCCATCAATTTCTGACGAACTTTGTCGGCTGACAGAGCAAATTAGGTGGGGAAGTCAGATATGGCGAGTATTTGATGGAAACAGTAATGTTCGCAATTATATCAAGTGAAGGGGTGGATGATATAGCTTGTAAGGCCTCAGTTAGAGTTAATATGTGCGCAGCGTGAGAAGCTATCATAAACGGTCATTTCTGTGAAATGAGAAATACCAGGACAGACCGTCATATTCCACGCGACGTGTATGATGAAAATCGACTAAACGTCAGAATCCACCAATTTTTTTATCTTTTATGATATATTAAAAGTAAATTTACGTATATAAGTTTTATTGTAGATGGATGGATGGACGGACGGACAGACAGACAGACAAGATGGATGGGTAGGTAGGTAGCTTTCGCTTTCTTTTTGGTTTTACGGCTCAAAGACTACAGTGGTCATGCTGCGCCGGGACCTACTGTTTTCCGAGGAATCCGAACCTCTTAAGGCCTAGGGAACCAAACCCCGGACTACAGTGAGCAGTGCGATCTTTATGAGATCTCTGAGTAAGCGTTCTTTTTGCACTGCTGGGAGTCGAACCCGGATTAGCCGCGCAATAGGAGAACGCGTTACCACACTGCGCCACCGCAGGGCCGTAGGGTAGATAGGTAGATAGGCAGGTAGGTAAGTAGGGAAGGTAGTAGGTAGGTAGAGATAGAGATAGATAGGAGAGATAGGTATGGTAGGTGGTAGGTAGGTAGGTAGGTAGGTAGGTAGGTAGGTAGGTAGGTAGGTAGGTAGGTAGGTAGGTAGGTAGATAGATAGATAGATGGATGGATGGATAAAGTATTCAATCCTTATTGTTAAGTGATCTCTTTGGTGTTTTTTCATAGATTTGATACAATATATTTGATCTATTTCATATTTCCAAACAAGTAAGCAAGCAAAAACTGTAAATTTTGTACTATTAATAATTTTATTTAGAGAATAATGATGAATTTAAAATATAAATCTTAAGTTACAAAATGGTGCGTCAGTTCTTAAGTTAATTTGTTCTTTATGGTTAAATTCTTCGATCCAGAAAGGTAATTTCGAAAGAATTTAAAACCACAAAAAAAGAGGATATAAAATGTAAAAGAAATTTAATATACAAAGTTGACAGAAGTTAAGTGATGATGAATAGAAATAAATAAAATGTTGTATAACGAATATAGTTAAAGATGGATCAGATCATACTGGGATCGAATTCCATAGATTTGAAGAATTGACGAAAAATGGCATTTGGCGTAATTTCTTCCTTTCTATGTAAATTTCGATCCTTAATCAACAAAATATTAGATGTTCTAAAGCGAGTCACAGCAAATATCAAAGTTAAAAAAATAAAGAAAACTACAAAAGAAAGTGGATGTCATTAAAAATGAAGTGAGAAAATTACTTCAAAATTGTAGAATAATAAATGATAAAGTGTGCAAATTATTCTAGTATTGTACATACATTATAACAATAATATACAATGTACAACAAATAATGTACAACATTTAACAATATCGTATTTACAGTAAGCTTGGATGAATGTACTTTGACCATCATTTGAACGTCACATTAAATAATCGATCCCATCTGAAAAACAAAAACTAAAGCGACTATTTAGAATTATCTCCTTATTAAACGCATCACAACACTTGTGTTTTTCCACTGCATAGTCTTCTAAATCCGGTTGATTTTTCTATTCAAGATAAAAACAGCCGAAATCGCCAGAACATGCAAAAAATGGGCCAGTTATCAAAATGTAATAGACGATGAAATTCAATATGAAATACAATTATTCTCTCCAAAACGCAAACACACCGAGTGAGAAGAAAAAGGAAAAAGAAAGACTTTTACGTGTTTTTTCTTCATGTAACAGCTGCAAAAGTTTGAAAGTATATTAGTCAAAGTAAAAAGCATTCCACGTCAATAGTTTTACTGTGTGTTTTTAGGATCTGTTCGATTTTTTTCCCGGTTTTCCTCTTTTCCTTCTTACAGGAAACGTTTGGCTTTGTTTCAAATGCTAGTTCTTATTGCAGAAACCGTTGTTCACGTCGTGTTAGTTTTATAGGAAAAATCCACACGCTTTTCTAAACTTTAATAATATTTTTTGTTTAAGGCGGGCAAACACACGTCTGATAGTATTTTCCTACTATTTTTAAAGAAAAATTTTTCACGTTAATATAAAAATTCTTTTCAGTTTTGTGTTTCTATTTCGCGATTGTTAAATGCTTTTTTTTATTAAACAAATTTTCTTTAAATTTGAGATTGAAATATCTTTATATAAGGTTTCGTAAGATACAATTCCAGCTTTGTTTCTCGAAGAGAGTGGACGTTCGTCATATTTCTCTTCCTTTTCCTTAATTTTTCACTTTTTATTTTGCCCCCTTCTATGTCTTGATTCCAAGGTTATTGCTCTGGTTATTGCCCCTGATTTTGCCTCGTATAGGTGGATCGGATTTAATTGGATTAATTGCCATTTTTTTGTCCCTCTCTCTCCGCCACTTTCTGCCCACAACGCTTTTTCTTGCAATAGCCATGTATCTGCTTCCAAAGAATGCGTCAGAGTGTTCGGTAGTATTAGCTTTCCCCGAGTCCGTGGCTGCTGCCTCTGCACACCTTTTCTGTCTCGTATTCGTCCTTGCCGTCTAGGTTGTCTCTGCTGTTTCGGCTGTTGATGTCCTTCGCTTGCCGTGCTCTACCTTTCCGTCTCCTTGGTCTTCCACTCCAGGTACGCTCCTTCCATGCCGTTGTTTGCTTTTGTGTCCTATGTCTTCCGTAAACTGTTTACGATGGTCGCCAAATCATTGCTTCTGCCACAATTCATCAAATCTCATTTAGGCTCTGTCCTAGCTTTCCTGAATCATGGAACTCTCCCAATGATTCGAACCTCTCTCATACGACACCATTCGTGGGGCAGGAATGAAACCTCGTCTTTATATCTTTGCCATAACTTTTATGGAAATACAGGCTGCAGATGAGACCAACTTTTCCTATAACCTTCGCACACAGGAGATGAAATTTTATAAGATATTATTGCCTGGGGAACCAAACCTCTACTACCTAGAGAACAAAACTTAGGTTGGCCTAGGCAATTGTATTGGCCCTGAAAAGGGTAATAATATCTTACATTGCGTTTCACATCAGATGAGAAAATGGTAACCAAGAGCCAATTAGAGACCAAGTTGGAAAGGAGTTTTTGCTCAAGTGCTCCTGGCACTGACTTCTTCGTTTTCATATATTGATTCATTAAATTATTCCATTAAAAATTCCATTTAATAATTCCGTTTGGGTATGCTAATTCGATGTTAAAGCACTATCGTCTATTTGATCTAAAGTTTCATTATTTTTTCATTGAAGCTTCCGTTAAGTTCATGCGTATAGTGCAGGTCACGTGATGTATACTTACAAAAACATGCTTCACGTTTTTCAATTTTAAAACGGTCTACTTGGCTTTCGACCCAACGGACGTTATTTTGAAGGTCACATTAAGCTTTGGCCTTTAATTAATATGTAGATACGGGAAAAGAACCGTGCATGGCTGTACTGAGTGACTCAACTGTCGAGGCACCGGGATGTTAACCCAGAGGACGTAGGTTCGAGACCAACCTGAGTGAAAAGCGAATTTTCTTCTTATTGGCCGTTATTAACTAAAATTAAGTTTCTAGTACAGCCACGTTAGCTTTCGCAGAATGTCAATAAGAGAGAGTTACAGGCCTTTAATAGCGGAATGGGAGTTACGGAGCTACAACTCCATATATTCATATGTTTATATACAAAATTGTTTCGCAATGGAGGCTATGAACCCTATCAATCAATATCATCAATTAATACTGCATATCCATCAATTACATTAATTAATGTAGCACGTCAATTAATTAGATTAATATTGCACATCGTTTAATATTACAAGTCGGTTAATTAAATTAATTAATATTACTCGTCGATTAATTAGAATTATTAATATTGCACTTGATTAATTATAGCAATTAATATCACACATTGATTAATTAAATTAATTAATTTTATATATCAATTAATTAATGTTGTAAGCCTATTAATAGATTCCTATCACACGTTTATTAACTAAATTAATTAATATTACACATCGATTAATTAAATAAATTAATATTGCATATCGATTAATTAATGTTACACGTCGATTAATTACACTAATTAATAGTGCATATCGATTAATTAATCAATGTTACAAGTCGATTAATTATACTAATTAATATCCTACATTTACTAATTTAGTCGATTAATTACATTAATACTCTTTCGTTTGACCTCATTTTAGCGCTCCTGACCCCTAATCTAGTAAAAGTTTTATAGTCAACACTAAAGCTTTTGAGGGCTTCCAAAGAGGCAGCCTTTTTTCGTTTGATCTGAACAGGGAAAATAAATTACATCGATTAATATCACATCTTCATTAATTGCATTAGTTAATGTTACAATATGAAGAATTTTGGGCTTGAAGTTACTATCTGCATGCTTAGAATTAATTAAACTATTTTCGAAAATTCGTTTCGTTTGTTTCGAAGGCGTTTACGTTTTGCGCATAAAACCTATTTCTTCAGAAGCTTAAATTTTTAATTTCTACCTCATTATCGTCGATAAGGCGATCTTCTGAAACTGCAAATTTATGATAATTGCAATTTTTCTAAATTTATAAAATTTCTAATTTAATTACACGAAAAGTTTGCAAAATTCCTAAGGCCATAATTTGAGGTAGAAGTTTGGGAGAGTTTATGTAATTATCATCGTTAATTGCAAACTTTATGTTTTCAGAAATGTTTCTCGTCTGGTCATCCCAAGTGTTCAAAGTTAACAAAATTAAATGTTCAAAGTTAAGGAAATTACGTGTTCAAAGTTAAGGAAGTCAAGCGTTCAAAGTTAAGAAAGTCAAACGTTCAAAATTAAGAAAAATAAATGTTCGAAATTAAGAAAGTCGAAGGTTCAAAATTAAGAAAGTCAAGCGTTCAAAGCTAAGGAAAATAAATGTTCAAAGTTAAGAAAGCCAAACGTTCAAAATTAAGGAAGTCAAGCGTTCAAAGTTAAGAAAGTGAAGCGTTCAAAGTTAAGAAAATCAAGCGTTCAAAGTTAAGAAAGTAGCGTTCTACCACAAAGTATAAAGTACTGTGACACAATTATGTACGCCGATGACGCCACACTTACTCATTCGGGAAAAAAAATTACAAATTTTGTTAGTATAATTAATAAAGACTTAAAGAATTTAGATAATTGGTTGACAGCCAACTATATATAATTAAATATTGCAAAATCGGTTTACACAGTCTTCCGATCAAAGCAAAAACCTTTTCCTCCTCGTCCTCTTCTATTTCCTTGGCGCAGTATAGTCCAGATGCTCTTGCGCCATAAAAAAGCCAAACAAACAAACAAACAGATCTTCTATTTCAGTCTAAAAGTCTTGAGCTGAAAGACTCCTTTCCTTATTTAGGCGTGATAATGGACTCGCACCTCACAGGGACCTATTACATATCCGAAATGTCAAAAACCTTACATTCGTTTATAGATATCTTTGCTAAATTGAGGTACGTCCTTCCGCCTTATATTTTGAGCCTTTTATACTATGCACTTTTTTTATTCTAAACTTACGTACGGAATTGAAGCATTTGGGACTGCAAATAAGTCCAACTTGAAAATCCTCGAAATAGCACAAAAGAAGCTCATTCGAATAATGACATTCTCGAATTATTCAGCGCATAGCGTTTCTCGTTTTTCAATCTGGAACATTTTACCACTCGATCATCTAATAAAGTTCAAGACTGCTACACTTATGCGAATCACTGAAAAAAGCGCCGCGGAAAAAAGGGCCTGGAAAAAAGCGCCGACGGAAATAAGGGCCGCGGTAAAAAGGGCCGACGAAAGATTGGATGCATGTGAAATGATAGTGTGATCGTGATTATAGTACCAGCGTTAGGCCTTATGATGCGAGTGTTAGGCATAACAAGAAACAATATGCAAGCGAGCATACATATGTGTGTGATATGTAAAAATATAATGTTGGTTAGTGGCATTCTTTCTCGTTTTTAGCTCATAGTAACTTACTATAGGTGTAAAAACATTGCAATAGAAAAAAATGGAATAGAAGGGGTGGCAGACATTGTTTCCGGCCCCTTCATCTTCCAATTGGCACCTCCCACCCCCCATCAACGTTCTGCGCAAGACAATGTATATTGGGCCAGAGCTGGGCAAAATACTTAGAAATATGTATTTTCGATACAAAGTACAAAATGTATTTTAAAATACTTTTCGAAAATACAAATTACATTTCCCAAAGGGCTTTTTCACTTGTCGTTAATGCATTCAGGCAGCCTGTTAAACTTAATAATGACCAGATATACAGTGTATCTCGTAGCGAATCTAAATATGAGCATTCTGAGAAGAGAGACACTAACAGAAGGACGATTTGAGATGTGGGAGGGAGAGCAGAGAGTCCCCCTTGATCTAACAAGGATTTAAAGGTAAAAGACAAGTTTTATCCCTGGTCATAATAGTAAAAAAATTAATTAATTAGAAAAAATAATCATCATTAGTGTAGAGTAGGAGACCGCCCAGGGCGGCAAAATGGCGTAAAAAATTAATTTTAAGTCAAACGAATAAAAAATTGAGCAAATGAGGAGAAAAAAAAAATGGAAAAAATTAAACCATCGAATTGTTTTCAAAAGCATACGAAACAATTACTTAATAAGTCGTTACTTTGACAAATGTAAAAATATTTGATATGTCTCATTGTTTAATTTAGCACGTAAGTTCTTTATATCTGATACATTTAAGCCTTCTAGACAATGGCGGACCCAAGATGTTATTACGGGGCATGGGTGTCATTTGGGTGGGGCAGGGGGGCGACTGCCATCCCCTAGAATTGAAATATATGCAATATTTTGAATACATTAAAAGGTTAAAGTAATTATTTGCTTCTGCCAACATTGGTAAAAAAATTGCCCAATTTAGCCTTAATGACGTCCTTGTTACAGGGGGGCGGATTTGGGACCCTATCAGGGAAAAGTTTTAGTTTTGGACTGTTAAATAGTTTAGGTAAATGTTGTTATATTACTAGCCTTCCTCTATCAAGGGAGGACACAATGGAGGTCACAGGGGTCATGACCCCCAAAATATATTTTTTCACTGTAAAAAATTCCAACTTTCATGATAAATGAAGGGTGTTATTCCAAGACCATGGCAAATTCTGTCCGCGACCCCCAAAACGAAAGTCTGTGTCCTCCCCTGTCCTTTATACCAAGGCTGTCGAACATACGGCCCGCGGGGACAATCCGGCCTGCGAATAATGTTTGTCTGACCCATCTACAACTGTTTGAAATAAAAAAAAATTCCCAAATAAAAATTTTAGATATTTTTTTTCAGAAATAAGGAAAAATTTTGGGGACAGGAGAGGTGACCCCTTTCTACATCGCAAGAGCACAAACAAATAACTGGAAAAAACTCTAAAGGAAGGCTCTTAGGTGCAAGTTAGTTTTTTCTTTTTTTTTTAAGAAACCGCTGGCCCGCGAGATCCGTGAAAATTCTTTAAGTGGCCCATATAGGGGTACGCAGAAAGTTCGTAAGGGGGGCTTGTAAGCTCAATGGAGAAACAGAGCTACAACTCACATATTCCTATGTTAAATACAAGAAGTTTCACCCCAGTAGAGGAGTTACAATCCCCATCAACACCCCCTGCGTAAGCCAATGGTAGCTCGCTACCCAAAAAGGTTGGACAACCCTGCTTTATACTCACCAAAATATTTAATTTACGACAATGAATTAAAGCTGGGCTTTTCTTTAATTAAACTATATGGTTTAGGGTAGATTATAGTCAAGTATGACAGAAGGATAAGCTAGTAAAGGAGACATATACAATAACCAAAACGATAATTTACAATGTAATTAATAGAACAAGTTTAAATTTAAACTACAAAAACATCGTAATTATTTTACTTTTTTTATTACAAGCAGCTTTTTAAAAAACTTGAAGTTTATAGTGCAAAGTCGAGCCATCTTGGTTTCTTTGAAAATTTGTCAATCACTTTATTTACATCAATATGAATGTCTCTATGGGTGTGTATTAAAAGTCTCTTCTGTCATCCGCGTTCGAAGCCAAGTTTGACGGCGCTTCAACGATAAAAAACTACGTTATGCTGAAGTAACCCTTACTGAAAATGCAGTTTGAAAGACGAGTAGCTTGAAGATTCGTGAAAAAAACGTCTGGATCGCATTTCTCCAAGGCTTGGAGACTTTGGTGTAAGATTTTAGTTTATTACGGTAGTAACAAACAACACATAAAATATTCTTCATCGTCTTTATTTTTTTCTATTTAACCCTGGGGGGGGCAATCGCCCCCCACACACGCCCCTCGCTGAATCCGCCAGTGCTTCAGGCTCTAATAATGCAGCGTT
>QLNU02014176.1:148645137-148660222 GCA_006491805.2 Dysdera silvatica
AGAAGGGTAGGAAGGTCAAGGACAAGAGTAGAGGCGAAGGCCTCCAGAAATATCAAATCAAGTCGTCTGAAGTGATTTAAGGCATCTCTGAATTTCAAACCATGGTCGGACTCGGTCTGATATTCGGCGATGCTTTAGATCGGAAAGAACGGAAGCATCGACGTTTCATCACTGACCCTAATAAGACATTAACGAATAACTAGAAGAAGAAAGGGAAAAGAAAACTAGAAAAGAAAAAGACAAATTCTGGGTCTGAAATTAGTCATGAATCCATGGCCATCTGGTTCTCATCCTGACGCTTTCCCAAGTAAACTACTGACAGCAGCTGAGCATATTTTAAGTTTTTATTCACAATGTCAAATTTCAAAGAGAGTTTATAAGAAAATAAAAGCAGGATAATAAGTGTCCTTACGCTCACGTTTTTGGGCTCATTCTGGAGTTCTGACCTATAAAAATTATATAAAATAAATGGAATAAAACATGGGCCTAACTGGCCTCGAACCAACAACCTTCAGGTTTCCGTTCCGATTCTCTTCCAAATAAGCTATTAAGGGCAGCCATGCATGTTTATATCATCGTGTTGTTAATAAATTCTCCACAAATTCAACCTCCAGAAACTTCCAGAAACCACCAGAAACGTCCCCATTAATTCAGAACAGGCTTGTCCAAACTTTTCGAGCAGAGGACCACTAGAAAATATTTCAAGAAATTTCGAAAAAAATTAATTAAGTCGCCAAAATTTTTCTCCGTAATTTATTATAGTCACCCATGTTGATACGGCGCTTTTTCCTTATTTCTGAAAAAACAAAATCTATAAATTTACTTTAAAATTCTGGAATTCCTCTAACTTAAAACGGTTGTTTGGTGGACCGAATTCGCATTATTGGCGGACCAGATTGTGGCCCGCGGGCAGTACATTGAACGATGTTCATGTAGAAGCATACTACGATGATATAGTGGTAACGTGTTCATACATCGAGCCATTAAACCGGGTTCGAATCCAGTGCAAAACGTGCCCCCTTTTTGCTCACCGTAGTCCAGGGGTTGATACTCTAGTGAACGGAGGTTCCGGAGTCCTTGGGAAATCATAGGTTCCGGCACAACATGATATTATCTGTCCTTGACCTTAGCTGACCTCAGCTATTCTTACGTCGTAAAATACAAACAAACAAAAATTAATTTGGGAGCTTTTGAAATTGACAAATGTATTTTGACCATCGAAAAAGAGAGTTTAAGGTGAACACACGCACACACGTCGAAGGTGCACACACACACACACACACACACACACACATATATATATATATATATATAATGGACGATCCCTTGCTTCTGAAGCAAAACTTCAGGAATTGGAAGAAGAACTTGACAAGATCAAATGGGACATTGTAGGACTCAGTGAAGTTAGAAGAAAAGGTGAAGAGTTGGTGGAACTTAAAAGTGGACATTTGTTTTATTATAGAGGAACGGAAACTGGAAGAACAAGTGGTGTTGGCTTCTTAATCAACAAAAGAATTAAAGACTACCTTCTTGAAGTCGAAAGCACGTCAGATCGAGCAGCGAGGCTCGTTGTTCAACTAACCCAGCGATACCAACTTCAAATAGTACAGGTATATGCACCAACATCAAGCCATACCGACGAAGAGGTTGAAGAATTTTATGAAGAAATCAAAGAGTTACACACCAAAGGGAAACAACATATCAAGCTCATCATGGGGGATTTCAATGCAAGAATTGGACAACAGGAACAAGGAGAGACATCGGTTGGTAAATACGGATATGGGGAAAGGAATGAACGTGGCGATCAACTCATCGAATTTGCAGAAGCTGAAAATCTTAGCATCATGAATTCATTTTTTAAGAAGAAACCGCAAAGAAAATGGACATGGAAACACCCAAATGGGGGAACTAGTGAAATTGACTATATCCTGGCAAACAAGAAATCAATTATTGAAGATTGCAGTGTACTGAACAGATTTAATACTGGAAGTGATCATCGAATGGTGAGATGTAAAGTGCACTTAAATACTAAATTAGAACGACAGAAGCTCATTAGGAAACAAGTAAGTAAGAGGGTGGATTTAAAGAAATTAAAAGAAAATACCGAGGCATTCAAGTTGGAATTAAAAAATCGCTTTTCTGCACTGGAAGGACTTATTGATGAAAGTGATATCTCAGAAGCAAATGAAAACATTGTTAAGACAATAGTTGAAACTGCTGGGGAAATTGGTGGTGTAACCTGTAAAAAGCACAATAGCAAATTATCTGAGAAGACGAAACAGCTCATGAAAAGGCGAAGAGATATGAAGGTGGACAATCAAAATACCAGTTCCAGGATTGAGTACATAGAACTTTGTAAAACTCTGCGCAAAAGCATGAAAGAAGACATAAGAAAATTCAACTGTGAGCTAGTAAGGAAAGCCATTGAAAATAACAAGAGCCTTAGGGTTGTTAAAGGAAGTTTATCTGTTGGGAAGAAACACATCATTGCATTAAAAGGAGAGGATGGCACCGTAACAAGAAATAGGGAAGAAATACTTAGAAGAGTTGAAGAATTCTACAAAAATCTATACGAAAGTAACAGTGGATTAAACGAAGACATTGAAATAGTCGAAGGAACAGCTCCTAAAATCTTAAAAGAAGAAGTTTCATTTGCAATAAAAAATATGAAGAAAGGAAGAGCCCCTGGTGATGATGGTATTACATTAGATATCCTAAAAGAAGCTGGAGAATATGTAGAAGACATACTTGCAAAATTCTTTACCAAATGTCTTAACAGCGGTAACATACCAAACCAATGGGATTCTGCAACAGTAATTCTTTTGCATAAAAAAGGTGATAAAGAGGATTTGAAAAATTACCGACCAATTAGCTTGTTACCTGCTATTTATAAAATCTTCACAAAAGTGCTAACACATCGCCTGCAGAAAAAATTAGATGCAGCTCAACCAAGAGAACAAGCTGGATTTCGAAGTGGATTCAGTACAGTGGACCATATTCAAGTATTAAGAGAATTAATTGAAAGAACACATGAATATGAACTTCCATTGTGTGTTGCATTTATTGACTATGAGAAGGCCTTTGACTCTATAAAAACATCAGCAGTCATCAACTCTTTAAGATCAACAGACATTGAGGATGTGTACATTGACATGGTGAAACGTGTGTATAAAAATGCAAGTGCAAAATTTCGGTTACATAAAGATACCAAAACTATCAAACTTGGCAAAGGGGTGAGGCAGGGAGATACCATTTCTCCAAAACTTTTTACTTCTGCTTTACAGATGATTTTTCAGCTGATAAATTGGAATAACAAGGGAATAAAAATAAATGGTGAATATTTAAATCATCTGCGGTTTGCTGATGACATTGTTATTTTTTCAACGGACCCATTAGAACTCCAAGACATGGTACAAGAGCTCTCAACTAGAAGTGAAGAAGTTGGACTCAAGATGAACCTACAAAAAACTAAGATCATGTTCAATAATTTTGTAGAGGAAACAAAAATACAAGTTGACAACACTGAGCTAGAAATTGCTGATTCATATATTTACCTTGGCCAGCTGATTTCAATGGATGGCAACATTATGAAAGAACTCAACAGACGTATTAAACTTGGCTGGAGTGCATTTGGAAGAAACAGTTTTATCCTGAAGGGGAAATTGCCTTTGTGTCTAAAAAGAAAGGTCTTCAACCAGTGTGTATTGCCAGTCCTCTCTTATGGATCAGAGACATGGAGTCTAACAGTTGGAGCAATACGAAAGTTACAGACAACGCAAAGGAGCATGGAGAGGTGCATGCTTGGAATAACTAGGAGAGATCGAAAAAGAAACACTTGGGTGAGAGAGCAAACTAGAGTAGAGGACATCATTGTTAAAGTAAAAGGACTGAAATGGCGATGGGCTGGGCATATTGCAAGAAGAACTGATCAACGATGGACAACAGAAATTCTGAACTGGATTCCAAGAGACCACCGAAGACCTAGAAAACGTCCTCAAACTAGATGGGTGGATGAAATAAGAAAACAGGTTGGGGTGACGTGGAAGCGAATTGCTCAGGATAGACTTGTGTGGAAAGCATTTGGAGAGACCTTCATCCAGCAGTGGATAGATAATGGTTGAATATGATGATGATATATATATATATATATACAGTAAAACCTGCTTCAACGGCCCACCTTTGGGACTAGACTGCAATGGTCGCCATAGGCAGGTGGTCACCATCCATGACAGACTTTGATACAAACATGACTAAGTCCTTTTCAGTTCTTTCTTATAAAAGTTGTCATTTTATTCAGGCGGTCAATTTACCAGGGTGGTCACTTTAACAGGTTCCACTATATACATATATTTTAAATTTTGATAAACTATTAGTTGCGAAACATAATACTGTGAATTAGAATAATCCATTTCCAATTCATTGATTAAAATTCGATTTTTTAACGATCTTTCAAATTTCAATGCAAAAAAAAAAAAGTCATTTTCAAAAAAGTTTTCAAAGAAATCATCATCAAAAAGTCATTAAAAAATAATTTCCATAACTAGTTCCTGTTATGACTGTCATTCTGTTTAGACTGTATCTTTCAATGAATGCATAAATACACAAGAAGGTACGATAATGGTGTTTTGAAATTACCCACCCCCAATTTGAACAAATTTATAAGTTGAATTTCCATATGGGAGAAAATAATTTTTTGTCAAAACCGCCCTTTTTAAAATATTGTACTTTAAACCGTATATGTACGATCTCACCTTGGTTGGCACAAAATGACCCTTTCTGTCGTTGCGCCATAAAAATACAACCAACCAACCAAAATATTGTACACTGGCCTGTAAACAAGAAAGAAACTCCAGTTTTTGGAGCACTTTTGGAGAATATTCAGATTCTGATAGACATGTCTCCGTTCTTATTAGTTGCCCAAGTTTTCTCTT
This sequence comes from Dysdera silvatica, assembly GCA_006491805.2. Taxonomy (NCBI): domain Eukaryota; kingdom Metazoa; phylum Arthropoda; class Arachnida; order Araneae; family Dysderidae; genus Dysdera; species Dysdera silvatica. Next base: position 148,650,069 of record QLNU02014176.1, read on the forward strand.
TCAATTAGAAGTTTGTGATATTCGAAATTAGTGTTCCTCAACCGCCGGGCGCTGGCTTCAATTATGCCGCCCCGCTGGAGATTCTCTTTGTATTTGTCATTTTAGTTTTCCAAGCAGTGTTCAAAAATAAATAGTTTATCGTGGAAATATTCTAACGACAATAGTAGTCATGAATAGGTCAGAAAACCCGGAACCAGAACACTTAAATAATATCTCTGCACAAAATGCCAGTCCTCCAAGACGTGTATTTTTAAATATTTGTGTATCTCTGAACGATCTGGAATTTTCAGACATAGAAATCTTTTAACGTTTGAGAAAGGGTATGCAACACACACATACACACACACATCATGACGTCATAGAAATTGCCTACAAGGCGATTACAATATTGTGCGAGGCATTTCTCTTCTTAAAACTGAACGTCATAACACCTGTGTTGCAAATGACAATGGTCCATCAGTAAGGAAGTGTATATTAATAGGAGTGTGCTGATATTCTTTGTGCTATAATTCATACTTACGATTATTTAATGAAACGATTCCCAACGGATTCTCTCTCCCGTATCCAGGGAGGGATTCACCCATTTTTGAGGTCTAGGCACGACTGCTTTTGCGCCCCTTTTGGCGGTAAAAAAAAAAGAGATGTAAATATAGAGGGGGGGGATTCCATATATATATATATTTACATCTTTTTTACACACTTATATTTTTTTACTTCTATTAAAACTTAAAAACAAAACAAATATCGAGGTGTTGCACATGCATAATCAGGCACCACCCCACCCTCAGCTACGCCTATCCCCTTCCTATCCGACATATAACTACATTGTCATTTAAGTAAAATTTAGAAAAAATACACGGAAATAAAAACATACAGTTATTAAAAAATAAATCTAGATTTCCATAATTTATTTAGGTGTATATTGAAATAAATATTTACTTACAATTTTTGTTTTTACAATGCCTTCCTCCTTGCTTTTTTTTACTGGCAAAATCGTCAGTTATGTCGTCGTAATCGATCTCCCTAGTTCTATTGTAAAAAAATTATATATTATATAAATAAAATGAAATTTCGTCTTTCATAAAATAAAATAAGTGAAACACAAAACTCACAGGAGGATTTTTTTAGTGTTCTTTTATTATTTTATAATTAGTATTCGTACATTTACATCGAAAATTTAAAAAAAAAAATCTATTCCTCCTATTTCCATCAATTCGGAGCTGAATTCGGAGCGATTTCACGACAAAAATTTTATTTTTTGAATGTTTCGTTCTTTTAATTTTTTTTTTCGCCGCTGCATTTCAATGTGCCCTTAAAATTTGCGCTTTGAGCGGATGCCCTAGTCGGCTTTATGGAAAATCCGGGCCTGCCCTTACCCCTTGATTAGGCTTTTTTATTTACGAGTATCTCCCCTTCTCTCATAAACCCCCCTACACCAGACCTGTGGCCAGGATGAAGGGGAAACAGGGCAAGGCAAAGGGCATGTGGGGTTAGGGCATCCGAGAATTGTTCTATATATGTATAAACAGCTCGATGGGGCAACTGGAGCACAAGCATGAAGAAACTGAAGCCACGCCCTTGCTGGCCCCGGATTGGGTACAGGCCTGCCCCACACCCATTCCTCCACGCAAAAAAAAAATAGTTTTGTAGAGTAGTATTCTTCCTAAAATAGCTAAATAATCAAACCACTATAGTTAGCGACAGTTATATGTTTTATACTTGATTTTACATTTTACACTTTACTGATACTGTTTGACAATTAGTAATGAGCTAAAAAGTACCTTATTTTAAAATGTGACTGTAAAACTTTTGAAAGTAAATGCACGCAGGTTATGGAAAATAAAATTTTTAAACAGATAGGGGGACTCGAACCCGCTCTGCCGCCCATATGGGCGTCCATGATGGGAAAGCTGTCCATCTCTCCTCCCACGAAGATTTGAATATCTGGAGTTCGTTGAATTGGCCTTTATAAAATTAACAACTTTCACAGATTGTTTATTTCCTTCAATGAGTCTATTCCCTATATTTCTCGAGTAGAAAATTGGACTTACAATCAACTGTTTCTTTGCAAATCAAAACTCTGTAATTTTATTTTTATGTATTCTTATTAACTCCTTATTTTATGGTGTTTACCGTTATTACCGATATTGTTTTCATATGCCCCAAACAGGTCCCCGCATACCCCTAGTTGGGAGCCGTTAGTCTTATGCGTCAACTTTAAAAAAATGGAGATAGGTGTTCAAGAACACTTCGTTTGAAATAGACCCTCATCTTATAAAAAAAAAAAATTCCGGACCATGGCCTCATAAAAGTTAAGAAACACTATTCCAAATGACTTAACATCTAACGTTTCTGATAATTTTAACTTTGAATTTTTCACTAATCTCTTTTTTTCTTTGCGATTTCCTCAAACTCTTACGCTTGATGACTTGCTGGAAGCTGAACATAGACACCCTTCATTGAAGATCGAACATTTCCCTCTAGAAATTTCTTTTATATTGAATATAATTAAAGAGTTGTTTATCTGTATAAATCAACCAATACAATGTATACAACTAGTTAAGTCTGATAAGGCTGAGTCTGCTTAAATAAATGTTATAAGGCAATGAAAAACGCAGTTAAATTTTTCCAAGTCACGCATTTGTATTTTTTCTTCAAAACCATGGTTTTGCAGACTAGAAGAGAAAGAAAGAAAGAGAGAAAAACTACATCAATGTTGTATTACAGTTGCTTGAAGACAAAAATTAGTCAGTTTCAGGGCTGGCGGTGGAATAACAGTAATCAAGGCAGAAAGGTTTGCTACATCAACATCTTTATCTTCATTTTATTGTTACCTCTGAAGGAAGCAACCCAAGTCCAGGGAAAGTGAAAGCCTGCCCAGGAAAGAGATATCTCTAATAAATGGCAAAAATCCAACGCTTTGATCATAGTTGTTCGAAAAATAGTTCCTTTTTCCTAGACATTGTAAAGTTCAGTGAATTTTCTTATTTTGGGAAAATACAACTTCTAGACAATTGTTATTAGAGGGATAGCCTGCGGGAAAGGAAGATGGGTTTTTTTTATGACTCTTTCCCAGTCCAAAGTATTGCTTTCGTCCCCGCTGATAACACTCCACTGGAAACTCTGGAGATAGAGATAAGCAATAAGGTCTCATTAGAGCTTCTCTATCTTCTCCAATTCTTCTTTTATATTTAGTCATTTCCAACATCAGGACACCCACATTTTATTCTACTTTAACCTTGTGAGACATGAGGATGAGCGCAGGGGGTAATGGGGGGTCCTAACCCCTCCCCCCCTTGCGATGTAATTTTGTATAGTTCTGTAACCCCTTTATGAAATTCATGAACCTTATGAAGGCTTATGCTTACGTGTATGATGTTCATACACATCCTATTCGTTTTAAATATTCCACAGAACTTTACACAGGTCAAGCGAGTAAAAATTTAGACTTTGAATTTACAATTTTAATATTAAACTTAATTATTCATTACCACATACTCCTTAACTATTCATTAGCTTTTTCTCAATTATTCATTATCTTATCCCTTAACTATTCTTTAACTTAGCTGTTAATCATTCAGTGATTTATAGATGTTAAAACGTCATTTGAATAATATGATCACCAGGATTTGATGTCACACATTTACATTATTATTTATTAACATCATTTGCTCCTTTTGAAGACATTTATTAATTTTTTGAATAAATTAAATGTCATAATTTCAGTGAATCGCTTTCGAAATAAAGAACGCAAAAAAATAAATTTAAATGAATAATTTAAATAAGGACTCACTTTAGATGAAGCACTTCATCAATGATGAAATTTTCAAGAAGTCGTTCAAATAAATAAATTTTAATAATCCCTTTCTGGGACCGATTTCAATAAACGAGTGTAAACAAATAATTATGAAATCAGTTTCATTTAATCGAATTCCATATTAGAATTTTTAATAATAAATTTCAGTAAACAACAAACAATTATGTAATTAGTTTCAATAAACTGACAAATTCTGTAGCTTTTAGCCATCAGTTTCCATGGCGTAACTGATATCAATCAGTTTCCATGGCGTAACTGATATCCATCAGAGTTTTAGTGAATTGATTTTCACGAATCCATTTCAATGAAGTGGTTTCAGTGACAGATATTCTATAACATGTCATTATAATATTCTTTTCGCATCATTTGTTCTCCTGTTACATTTCATTAGACGATGCATTTGTCGGAGAGAGGCCCATCAATTGCAAAGGATCTTCTTATGGAGTAAGATGTCCTTCCCTTCTCAGATTTTCCATTGCTTCGTTAGTCAAAGGCGTACTTGGCTATATTGCAATTTTCCTAATGCAGAGGGAAATCTGAGATAAAGATTGACAAATGGGAAATCTGGTCACAATACAGGATGCATTGACCGAGATAAAACAATTTTCCCCTACGAAATTTGTTTTTCCCTTTTTTGGTGTTCGTAAATTATTATGACATTCTTGGACAACTACTTTTATTAAATGTTGAATAAATTTACTTTTATTATAATCACTTTTTTGTATCCCAAAAGATATAATACATACATTATTCATAATACTATCAAATATGTGATGTTATCTATTATCAAAATAATTATCTATCATTTGATTGATAAGTTGTTATCTACAACGAAGTTATCGATAAGGAATTGAATGTAGAATCGTGTTGATATAATAAAGAAAGTTAGTTATTTCATTCTAAACTATCCATCTGAATCATCATCCAGCTAGTTACTATATAGTACAATTTCCACACTATATCAAAATATTTTAGATATTCTGCCTGAATACATCGTTTAAGTCGATCTCGAGCTCTTATTAAGTCGTTATTACAAATACAGTAAAACCTCCCTAAGGCGACCACCGTCGGTTCCGTGAAAAAGCGGTCGCTCAGAGAGGTGGTCTCTGAATGGAGGTAAATTTAGCATTGGGTACAGGAGGGAAGGAGAAAATCCGTCTCCAGGAATAATGGTCGTTATGGGAGGTGGTCTCTGAGTAGAGGTGGTCGTCAAGGAAGGTTTTTACCGTAGTAAATAAACTAGCGAAAGCTGTGAAACCTGTCAAATTTGTAAGTTTGCGAATACGATAGAGAAAAATAACCAGAGAACTCAACACTTTTTGCTCCTGCTCCTCTTCGAACTTCAAAGCGCCATATGATCAAATAATCATAACCAGCTAATTTTCTAAGTTATAAGCTATGTTTGTTAAGACCAAAATAATCATCAACCGAAAAATTTTCTACTTGAAAGTCTCAGGGGGCGTTCTTTCCCATCACTCCTCCTGCAAGCTCTCGACTTATTCATTAAGCCGTTTGATCCACCTGTCAGCGTGGCCATGCAAGCTGTCATCCGTCAATTAATTTAGTAAAGTGGTTTGCTTCTTTTGGGCGCTGACTGTAATCAGTGCCTTGTATTTGAGAAGCCCTCCGAGTACAAGCACAAAAGGGGGAATTCTCTGTTACCTGTCAAATGCGTTAATTTTGCAAAGGAAAGCAATTGGAGCCTCGCCATTGGTTGCTAGCCAAGCTTTCAGGCCTAGCCGAATTTTCTATGATGAATGAGCTCATGCGTTTAGAAAATTCAACGTGTGGTATTTTAACCCTGCGTTGTTATTTAAATATTTCAGAAATATTTTATTGCGCCAATAGTTTTAAAATACTACCGCTGTATTTAATACTACAGCAGTATTTTAATACTACAATGGTCGGTAAGGCGGTCCCTCAACTATCTGTAGCTGGATTCTTGTAGCATTAAGAAAACAAAGCTTAGACTGCGCCAATCTTTTAAAAAAAAAGAGTAAAAACTTCACCTTTGAACACTTAACTTTCTTAACTTTGAACACTTAACTTTCTTAACTTTGAACACTTAACTTTCTTAACTTTGAACACTTAACTTTCTTAACTTTGAACACTTAACTTTCTTAATTTTGGACGCTTCACTTTCCTAACTTTGGACACGGTAAACAGAAAAATGAGCCGCGGAAAAAAGCGCCACGGGAAAAAGGGCCTGGAAAAAAGCGTCGACAAAAAAATGCGCCGAGGAAAATTGTTCCGCGGAAAAATGCGCCGACGAAAAAAAAGGGCTCGATGGAAAAATGGGCCGCGGAAAGAAGGGCCGCGGAAAGATCAGATGCATGTGAAATAATAGGGCAATCGTGATTATAGTGCCAGCGTTAGGCCTTACACGAAGCAGTATGATGCGAGGGTTAGACCTAGCAGAATAATGCGAGGGTTAGACCTAGCAGAATAATGCGAGGGTTAAGCCTAGCAGAATAATGCGAACGTTAGACCCAAAAAGATATACGTCGTTTTGCTTATGCCCCGATTCATTCCTATATATTTTAATAGTAAAATATTTCTTTTATATGGCTCAATTCTTATTAGCTTCGTTTATGCGTCGTTTTTTCAAACTTTAAGTCGAAATTTCTCTCCTAGTTACCCCTTTGAGTCTTAGGTGAGAATGAGATTGGTGAAAAACACTCCTTCTGCAGAACAAAGCAAGATAATGTGAATAAGTTTTGGATCAATATAAAAAATGTGTTTGAGTCACGTCCTTTAATAAAATAAATAAAAATAAAATAATTTAGAATTTTCTAATAAACTTTCTCTTCATTTAACTCTCAAACAAGTTCTCGACATAATCTCTACTTTGCTGATATCCTTTGAGTCGCTTTTTCTATTTGTCGTCAGGGGCGGACTTGGCCGGTTCGCCCTTATGGGCGATAGTATTTGCGCCCTCCGAAAATCCAAGGTGTGCGTCCTTTGAGAAGATTCAGTCCTCCTCTGGTTTGACTGTATGTATTTTTACAAATATTTTTAAGCAGTTTAAAAATTGCATTGAGCACCCTAATACGTACCATCATTTTCGTAATTTAATTTTTACACAAATGTGATTTTTTTTTTAGAATTTTTAAAAATTCGTCATGAATGAGAGTAAATTGTTATCGTCATTAATCGGTGAACATTTTTATTCTGAAAAGATCAAAAATTGTTGTGTTTTTTCAATAACTGCTTTTAATTAATCAAAAATTGTAAATAAATAAAAACCATGTAGCTAAATTTTTTGAGAAACGTTGTATGGTTAACATCATATATGTATATCCAAGGGGTAGCGATGTTCATAGCATATCCTCATTAAAATAAACCTAGTGAATATAATCTATTTATTTGCTTATTTAGTGCATTTTAATCGATTACCAATTGCCTATAGTAGTTATAAAAAATTAATAAATATATTGGCATTTTGATCATTACAAATAGTCCTTTCAATTGCCCATATTCGAAAACAATTACATTTGGTTTTCAAAACTGAAATTAATTAAAACCTATCGAAGATGTGCAATGAGTCAAGAAATACTAAGTAACCTGGCAACAGTATCAATTGAGACCAATGGCGCACGCGAGGGAGGGGCTCAGGTTTTGATTGATGTTTGTGGTTTTACGGCTCAAAGACTACAATGGTCATGCTGCGCCGGGGAGGGGCTAAGGGAGTTCAAACCCCGCATTGTGGATATCAAACCACGTTATTTCCTCTAAGGCCGCATCACATAATCGTCATTAAAGCTAAGAGTCCCCTCCTCGTTTTGAATTGCTGCGCTACTGTTTGAGAAAGATTTTAATGTAGATTTCGATACTGCCAATGAAAAATTTGCACAAATTAAAACAAGGCGATTTTAAATACATTTGAATATACTGACCTTAAATGCATCTTACTTCAAAACCATTTAACATTTAATTTTTTTAAGTATATCAGTATTTTCTTAAAATAAAATATACATGCGTGGGGGAAGTGTTTCGATATTGGACTGGTGGAAAGGAGTGTTAAGTGGTTTTAGCGGGCGCAGAGCCGTTTCTAAGTGTTTTGTCGCTCTAGGCGAGAATTAAAAAATACCGGCCCCCACCCTTTTACTACCAAATCACTCTCTTTTGCCTATATCTCCCTCCCTCTCAACTATCACCACCAACATTCAGCGGTACAACAATCATAGGCGTAGAGTTATATGGGCCTGTGAGGCCCGAGCCGCCACCCCCAATATTCTGAAATTGTGATTTTACATACACTGTAATGTAAGATATTATTACCCTTCACAGGGATAACACAATTGCCAAATAATGGTCAACACAGAAAAGCCTCCGGGGCGAGATTTTTGTGAGTTTTTCGTGGGGGAATTTATTATACAATAATTTTTGCCACCCACGTTTATGTAGCTCAAACTAGAGCTTTTTATTTATATTTGGAGAAAAAGAAGCGCCGTCCTCATCTTGGATTCGAACCAGGGTCCCCGCGTTTAGCCCGCGGTGTCTTGACCTACTAGAAAAAAAAATATTGTACGTTTTAATTTTTCCTCTTTTTTATTTTTTCTCCTCATTTGCTCAATTTTTTCTTTGTTTGATTAAAAATTAATTTTTTACGCCATTTTGCCGCCTTAGGCGGTCTCCTGATCCACCCCAACGATGATTATTTTTTCTAATTAATCAATTTTTTTACTATTATGACCAGGGAAAAAACTTAAGTTTCTTTGCTTTTAAATCCCTGTTACATCCAGGGGCTCTCTGCTCTCCCTCCCTCATTACAAACTTAAACCGCCCTATTGTTAGTGTTTCTTTTTTCAGAATGCTCATATTTAGATTCGCCACGAGATACACTGCATATCCGGTCATTATTAAGCCTAACAGGCTGCCCGAATGCCTTAACGACAAGTAAAAAAGCCCTTTGTGAAGTGTAATTTGTATTTTCGAAAAGTATTTTAAAATACATTTTGTATTTTGTATCGAAAATACATATTTCTATGTATTTTGCTCAGCTCTGGTCCGATATACATAGTCGTGCGCAGAACTTTGATGGGGGGTCCCAATTAGAAGACGAAAGGGCTGGAAACAATGTCTGCCCCCCTATCCTGGAGTCTGTTCCATTATTTTTACACACCTATCGTAAGTTACTATGAGTTGAAAACGAGAAAGAATGCCACTAACAAACATTATATTTTTTACATGTCACACACATGTGTATGCTCACTTGCACATTGCTTTTTGATAGGACTAACTAACACTCGCATTATAAGGCTTTATGCTGGTACTACAATCGTGACCGCACTATCATTTCACGTGCATCCAACCTTTCGTCGGCGCTTTTTTCCAGGCGCTTTTTCAGTGATTCACTGTGCCTATAGCCATCCTGGTGAACTTTCTGCATACGCCTATGCCCTGACCCAAATAGGAGGGTCAAACTGTATATCGTAAAAGCATCAAATTGGACGTTTATGTAACAAAAAAATTACACAGTATGCATGCTTCTTATTGCAAGAATTTAGAAATTTAAGAGTAAATGTAAAAAGGGCCTCGGAATTCATTAAGACGATCCTATATTTAACTTTAAATGGGGGGGGGGCGAAATCCACATTCCCCCCCCAAAAAATATAGAATCCACCGCAAACTTGACTGTTGATTTTTTTGAACATGATAGTTGCGAAATTTTGACCTTTTTATCATCGCAAATGGGAAGAACACACAACGGAGGAGTTTAAATGTTAAGGTAGGTAGAAAACGCAGAGGCTTGGAACAACCAACAACTAATTATCATCGGCAGTGCGGTTACAAGAAAATAATAATATAAATAATAATATAAATATGTTAGCTGAATGGCTCTCAGCTAGCTTAGTAGTAAACCGTTTATGCATTATGCAGGAAAACCGGGTTTGCACCCCGTGGTATCAGCGGGGTTGTTTTTCCCCCGGTTGTAATCCCCGTATTCCTAGGTTTGGTTCTCTGGAAGACAGAGTATGGAATTCCTCGGATAATTGTGCAGGACCCCCACTTACATTGGAGGAAAAGATTCCCTGATTTTTCCAGGTTTTCCCTAACCTTTCCAGCAACATTCCCTGACCAATCACAAAATTTTCAACTAAATTTCGATTGCGGGGAATGTTTCACGTTCATAAGAAATTCAGCTATTTCAAAATCAATGTTAAAAAAAAAAATTCCTGACTTTTCTAGGTTTTGATCAAAAAATTTTGTTTTCCCGACTTTTCCAGGTTTTCATCAAAAAATTTTTTTTCTTTCCTGACTTTTCCAGATTTCGATCAAAAAATTTTTCTTTCTTTCCTGACTTTTCCAGATTTTGATCAAAAAATTTTGTTTT
>QLNU02014176.1:148678180-148696817 GCA_006491805.2 Dysdera silvatica
GTTAGATTAAATAATTCATCCAAGTTTTTGTGGCTAGTAATCCAGCATATATCATCTTCATCTAATCACAGAAATCTCCTTAAATCATTTAAGAAAACTATATATGCAGGAATTATATGTATAGTCCCTACGACCAAGTTTGACTCCCCACTGTTTATATGGCTCCTACTAGAATTTTAATTTTTTTTATTTCATTTCCTATAAAAGTTTTTTCATGGTTTCTGATAGAATGTTATTTTTTTTTCGTAATGGTAAAACCACTTAAATCTGGATAACCCGCCATTGTAGCGGCAAGAACCGATCTAACAGCTTTGCCAGACATCCCTTGTCTTATATATATATATATATCTTGCTTATTATATCTCTCATAATTCTAATTTCACCTTACTTCCCTGATTGGTTGCAAAGCTCCGTTATTTGCATACGCACGCCTGTACCAGTTTTTCTGGCACTTCAGTGTAGTTCGTTATCGCAAAATTTCCATGTAAAATGCAATTAGCATTGAGAAAAGTAAATTATTTCGTAAATTATGATAAGAGCAAGAGGCGGCAGCAGAACATAAAGAAGAGGAGAGAGAGAGAGAAATCCTAAACTTAATCAGTTTCTAAATTAACCATATTTAACTGCATAATTTTACATATGCAGTGAATTATAACACTGCTTTGCAACTTAATTTTAAGCACCAGTGTAGAACTGAATATTTTTTTTTTCAGAAATTGCGCAGCATTGTCGATTTCAAAACTTTTATGAACATCCATTGCATTTCAAAGTTGGAGGAAAAAAGAGCAGTTTTATCTGAAAGAGACAGGATGAGTTCGGCTCCTGGCGTGATTCAGTACATTGCCTTATCTCGCACATACGTGTGTGAGAAGTCTCCCTTCCTTCCTTTCTAGATCCCCCCAATTCGTGATTTAGATCCCCCTCCCCACAAGTGTTCTTTGTCCTGGAGTAGTTTTACGGGTTCGATCAATAATGGATGTGAAATTTCCTGTTCCGGAATTTGAACAATGCAAAGGAATGTGCCTTTAAAGTGTCGTGCCGTGTGATTATACTCTCCGACCCTTCAATGGAGAGAAATGTTGGTCCATTACATTAAAGTTTTTAATCAAAGTACGACGAATCCACGTTGATATGAACTTGGAAAGCTCGTGTGTACTCTCGTTGCCTTCATGAGGTTTCCTTGCATCGAAAAAGTACTTTTTCCGAAGATCAATATTTCATCAATCAATCATTTTTAGCCTTAAACGTATCTGCTTCCAATATCCGTCTCTCCCCAGCTGGTTAATTATTCTGGAGAGCGTTGCTCCTAATGCATAACAACATGATTAGCATGAGCAGTGTAATAATTAACATGACAACTAGATCCTTTTAATAGATATGAGATCGTTTGACAATAATTAGCATGACGACTAGATCCTTTCTAACAAATATGGGATTATCTAGTAATAATTAACATGACGACTAAATTCTTTTAACAAATATAGAAATATTTACTAATAAGTAACATGACAACTATATCCTTTTAACGAATATGAGATTATCTAGCAATAATTAGCATGACAACTAGATCCTTTCTAGCAAATATGGGATTTTCTATCAAAAATTAGCATGACAGCTATGTCCTTTTAACGAATATGAGATTGTCTAGCAATAATTAGCATGACAACTAGATCCTTTCTAGCAAAAATGGGATTGTCTAGTAATAATTAACATGACGACTAAATTCTTTTAACAAATATGGAATTATCTAGTAATAATTAACAGGACAACTAGGTCCTTTTAGCAAATATGGAATTTTCTATCAAAAATTAGCATGACAACTCTGTCCCTTTAAAGAATATGAGATTGTCTAGAAATATTTAGCATGACAACTGAATTCTTTTAACAAATATGGAATTGTCTAGTAATAATTAACATAACAACTAGATACTTTCACAAATAAGGAATTTTCTAATGATAATTAACATGACAACTAAATGCTTTTAACAAATATGGAGTTTTCTAGTAATAATTAATTGACAACTAAATTCTTTTAACAAATATGTAATTATTTAATAATAATTCTTATGACAACTAGATCCCTTTAGCAAATATGGTATTGTCTAGTAATAATTAACATGACAACTAGATCCTTTTAACAAATATGATGTTATCTAGTAATAACAAACAAGAAAACTAAATATTTTTAACAAATATGGAATTATTTAACATGAACGGGGAACGAAAATAGAGCAAGAGAGTTAACAATTAATATCTGATATGTGAAAGCCAAACTTGTGATATGTGATACAAAACAGGTCAAAATATGCGATATTTTAAAAAATAAATAGGTAAAGGATAATTTCATTTAGATTTTAAAAAAGATTTCTTGGTTTTTTAAATCACTTAAAATAAATCTTTCTCGTCATTTTTACTTCTGTACTTCGTTTTATGAGAAAATATGAACACATGGTAAAACGCCGATTATCCGAACCCCGCTTAAACGACGCCCGGGTTATCCGAAATTGGCTTCTGCACTTAATTTGTTTCCCTCTTCATTCTTATTTTATTAGTGAACACACCTTCAATTACTTTGGCAAAAAACGCTGATATTCGTTTTCTAGTGTATTCCGGTCTCAGAACAGAAACCGATATAAATATTAAATATCAGACAAATGTGCAGAAAAGTATATATCTTGCATATATATCGAACAATATAAAACGATATGGGTATATCCAAAGCAGTTAATGTTTTTATTAATATATTCATATGCTTTGTGTGTGTGTTTTTCACCATCTATGTGGCACTTTGGTAACGCAATTAAATTTGTTTTTGGAAAAAAAATTTAGTTTCTTCGCAACTTTACACTGAAAATCGAGTTTCTGATCATCCGAATTTTCGTTTATTCGATTATCCGGCCCGCCCCCCCTTTAATTCGGATTATCGGAGTTCCACTGTGCTGGAATATGCTAAAATAGTGAACAAATCTTCTCCGGGTAGAACCGATATAAATGACCACAATTTTCTCGCGGCCTCAAAATCCAAGAAAATGTTATGAAAGGAATAAAACAAAAATGTGAAATGAAATATTACCCAATTTCAGTTTCTGAACCTGGCAATGGAAGATGCCGAAACCGCGATTCCGATTCGATCAATAAGTAAACAGAAAATAAATGAGAAAACAAAAATTCAATTTCTTTCGTGGGGAAGAACAATTTTAGTAAAATATATTCTTAGTTTTTTAACTTTATACTCGAAGTTGTGAGGCAAAGTAGATTGGCAATTGAAATGCAAACGCCCAATATGGCGGTTACACGGGCGTGTTATTTAAAATGATTTGTTCTTTATTACCAGAAATGACAATTACAACTTGAAATTTATTAAAAGTCTATGAATGTATTTAAATATTGAATTTTTTTTTACTGGGCTTAAATTTATAAAGGCAACACGTTTTTTCATAACATCTTCCTCGTAACGAGTTTTTCGTAACATTTTTCATCAATTTTTCCTCGTAACGAATTTCTCGTAACAATTTCTTATCACGTTTCCCTCGTAAAAAATTTTTTCTTAGCACATTTCATCACGCTTTCTTCGTAACAATTCTTTAACACATTTTACCCGTAACGAGTTTTTCGTAACATTTTCCTCGTAACGAGTCTTTCGTAGCATTTGTCATCACATTTTTATGCCAATTTTCGGCAAATTTTAAAATAAAATTGTATAATAATTAGGGTTTGAATAATTAGGTCGCTTGGTCGCCACAAGTGACTGAACTTTTGCAGTTGGCGAATAAGGAAATTTCTTTTCCTATTATGTTTCTGGGTTTCTGGGCGAGTACAGTTCGCCGCTATTTGTCGAGCTCTAACAATAATTGAACATTATAAACGTAACCTTAGTAAAAAAAATGTTAAATAAAATATCTATTTACAAACTAGTTATATGATAAATTACCCATACAGAAATGGATGATTTCCCGACGACTGGGACTCAAACCCATAACCTTTTGATAACCAGTCAAGTTCTTCTCCCTTTGAGATACATACTATGATAAATTGGGAGGGTCAATTCAATGGAAAAAACATTTGACCGGTTGTCAAAATGTTGTAGATTCGATTCCCACTAGCCGCCGATAAATCATTCTTTTCTTTGTGAGCAATTTATAATATAATACTACCATATCAGCGACTGTGATTAGAATTGTAGATTTTAATAAATATTTATTTGCAAATCATAATTTATAGGAACGGAAAACAGAGTTAGAATTTAGAGACACAGGAGCAAAATCATCGTCTTTTGCAAATTTTGACAGATCTCTTTCAAATTTGGCAAAAATGTGAAAAGTCTCATATGCAATATATATATGCTAAATATTGTTATGTTATATAAAGTAGTTTTTGAGATATTCATAATTTTCATGTATTTTTAGCCCATGTTTATCCGTTAGCCAAATCAGTTCTTGCTATTCAAATATTTTTTAATTGTCATTTAAAAAGTCTGTGATATATCTGAACTCATAACTAACAATATGTAGCATGGATTTTAAAATTCAAATAATAGTGAGTGAAAAAAATTTCATTGAGTATTCATCAAAAAATAGTTTTTTTACGTATTCGCGCATCATCATGAATAAAATTTTACAAGAAAATTTGGTGCAATAACCAAATCCATGCAATAGTTTTTTCCTATTATAAGCGTAAGCATAAGTAGTAAGTATAAACATGTTTACTAAGATTTAAAACAATTCATTAAAAAATTGAATTTCAAGGAACATTTCGCATAAATCCGAAAGGCGAAAAAAGTGAAAAAAGGGTTTTTATAATAAAACTTCTTATATATATAGCAATAGAAGCGAATCACTTTAAATATCGTTATTCAGCATCTTAAAATTTTCAAACTTTAAAACTGAGTCCAAAGATATATGTGTGCAATGAAATAAAGAATTTTTAATGTAAAAATCTAATAAGAAATTTTTTTTCTATTTTTCGGCATTTCTTGCTCCTGTGTCCCCCCCATGTCGTTTTCCATAGCATATAAATGATAAAAATGGAAAATAAATGTATGTTTCAGAGGCAAACAAAATATTAGATTTAAAGTCCCATGTGCATATGGAAAAGCGAGTTAATATGCATGACTTATTTTATTTTTATTTTTTTTTATACTTCAGTTCCTAATGGCGCTGTAAATTAAACGTAATTAGAATAATTCTATTTACACAAGCCGATCCATTTCTCCTGAGCAAACAGCGAGTTTATTTCTAAGTGATATTTGGTATTTCGTTACTTTGTTAGCATTTTAACCATTTACTTTTCTTTTTCTATGTACTTGTAACTTTTCACTAATTCTTTTCGGTTTAGCATCGCCAAACAGACAATTTGTAATAGGATTTCGTATTTTGAATTCTTTGCTTTCGTATTCTTCGAGTTCTTGGCTTAATTCTGTTTATTTGCATTTGTCATAAATATTTCTATTACAATTTATCGATTCCTTGTAAAAGATATTTCTACACCTCTTTCTTGACTCCTTCTCTAATTCCTGTTTTATTTCTTAGTGCCTATGGACATTTGTCTCAAACGCTTGGTGTCCACTTTCCGTATTTAATTTAAATTTAAAATTACGTTTGCTTACGGAAATACACCAGACATCTGTGGTTTCCAAACTGTGGTAATCACACCCCTGGAGATCGGTTAGAAGTACGTACAATATTATTATATAAATATAATATTAATATTAATTAATATATATGATATACATATTAATTATATTATTATATTAATTACTAATATTGGTAATGATGGAAAACACCAAAGAAAATTATAGAATTTTGGTTTACAAAGAGACAATTCTGTGAAAAGCTAATAACTTACCCGTAAAATGAGGTATGCTTTCATTGAACGAAGTGGTCAATAAGTTTGTAAATGTTGTCAATTTCATTAAAGCCAAATCAACGAATTCCAGATTTGCTCAAATCTCTGTGTGTGAAGAAATGGTCAACACTGCATTGTTTTTGTACACAAAAGTGAGGTGGCTTTCACGACGAAAAGTGCTGATAAGTGTTTTGAATTAAGACATGAAATTCAAGTTTTTTTTTAACATCACCTTTTTAATTTGAGCTCCAAGTTTCATGAAATTGAACTGCTTCGACAGCTTGCATACTTATCTGATATTGTTAAGGAATAAATAAACTGAACTTAGAATTACGGAACAGTTGCATTGAAGATGTACGTATTGAAGTAATGCAATAATTCACCCAGTTGAAATATATTTTATTAATATTTTAAATGTTTAGAATACGTCATTGATACATGCCAGAAAATTAATTAAATACAACGTTAAAAGAATTTAGTACGCATTTTTGGCGGAGCCTTTGAAAATGACGTGTGCACACTTTAATGGTAAACAGACGTCTGATTTGATTTTAGAATTCGGAAAACAATTACACACACTGTTGCCAAATATAAAGAATGAAATTATAATTATACAATATATTTGTTGCCAGATACGGAAATTAAAATTATGTACATTTGGAAAGCATCATATAAAAGGAAACAATTTGGCATTATGCCAATTTTTTAAAATAAACTTTTTTTGAGTTTCTAAGTGGCAACAGTTAAGAAAGCCTGCGAAGTGAACATAGTGTTTCTATTGCAGAAGCCCACACCATACCCATCTTTAAGGTGCTTGACAAAAATTGAGCCTATGATCAAAAATCGGATTTTTGAAAATCTTATATAAAAAAAAGTTTTAAAATTTTCAGAAGCTTCACAGTTTCTTATCTGAGAACGAGCTAAAATTTTTAAAAGAAGTAAAAGGTACTGCAATAACTCGCTTAAAAAGACTTGTAAGATGCTGTTCAGATAGTACTTTTCGAAGCAAAATAGTGGAAATAACTGTATTTCAAATCCATTTAGCGAACTGTTCTTAAAAAAGCCTATAAATGTCACTAATTTGAATCGTTTGATTAGTTATCTGACCTAAGATCATTGCATCTAAACAAAATTTTTTTTTTTTTTTTGTGGAGGGATGGATGGGTGGTGTTATGAGAGGAGAGTCTACCCACAAATAAAAAGTCTAATCGTGGTGTATGGAAAAGAAAAAAGGTTGGGAACGCTACCATAGATAAAGTTATTATTTAAATTGATGAAATTATTATTTAATTTAATTTAATGAATATTTATTTTAATATTTAATTTAATGGCTATTTATTTTAATATTTAATATAATGCATATTTATTTTCATATTTAATTTAATGAATATTTATTTTCATATTTAATTTAATGAAATTATTATTTAAACAAATTGGTGAGGTTTTTAAATGGATCATCATATTCATAGATCCTTTTAAGCGATGAGTCTCATCTCACTATGCTTATTTAACTAACCTTTGAATATATTCAAAATTTATATCCTATAAATATTCGATGCATATCCTTATAACTGGCCTATAAATTTCTTTTTCAATACCTTTATTTATATTCTACAAATGTTCAATACAGTATCCTCGACATTTGCTGTAGATTTTTAATAGAATATCCTTTGCGTGTGGAATTCTATTAAAATATCCTCGTAAGCGTTCAATGGAGTTCGACTATAACTCTCTCTCTCTCTTACCTATTCTATGGATAGTAAATGTAATAACCATGTCCGGATATCTATAATAATCAGTAAAATACCCATATGCAAATAGGCTTTATTCCCTAATACACACACACAGATATATCTGAGAACTGGGAGGCAAAATACCACCAAGGGAGCTATTGCCAGTGCAGACAATGCAATCAGCGCGGTAGCTCATGTGTAATGAATTCCGAAGGTGAGTCACAACGAAGGGCGAAAGGGGCGAGGACCTGGAAAACAGAGCCCAGCCGTTAATCCGCTCAGTAGGCGCAAAACCAGGAGGAACTCATCTCTGCAGATGATTCAGTGTGCAGGAATGTGATCTTATTTAGATCATACGAAAAAGAACGGAGGTCCTTATCGGAAGATTCGCAATCTGATGTGAATCAGCTGAACTGGACCGTACTGCAAATTAGATGTACTACTAATTTGCAATGCAACGTTGTTCAACCCACACACTGCGAGTTGCAAGTTAGAGATGGTTTATTAAATGCAACGTACAAATAATTGAGCCCATTGAATGCAGATCCATTTCAAGTTGTCAGTGATAATCTGTGAATATCTGAGTATCACCTCCTTATCGCGTTTTCCTGAAAGTTGGTTCTTCGTTTAAAAATAAAAAAAAAATAGGAATTTCTATTAACTAGGCTAAAATATAATTCCTAACGTGTCAAAAGTCTGAATATCTTGCGGAAGTCTGAGTTTTCGCGCAACGTATACTTAGCTATCCTCTGCCTTTTAAATAAAAGAAAAATAATAGAAATGAAAAAAGGACAAAATAAATTAAGTGATTTTATTTTAAAAACAACAAACATATTTGAAATGCAATAGGTGTTACGTAAAATATTTCATTCAAAGTGTCTGTTCTGTAATTGTAATGGAAGTCATAGGTTAAAGAAGATGTGACTCCACGTTTTATAATTTTGAGAAATCGAACAAAAACTGTATAAAAATTCAATTCATTGCACATTGGCAAAAAATTTTAACATTATAAAATCTATCGTTGTATAGGGAGCTGTGCTGTTCTTTTACTTAACGGTACAGCATTTTTTTTCTCTATGACATGTTGTCCATAATTCAAAAACTCCAATTTTGGAGTTCCAACCTTCTTTGACCGGTGCCTTCAATTTTTTCTTTTATTTCTCAGTGACGTTTGAAACTTAATAAGTATTTTTTAAATATTCTAATGATATTTTAGCGTTAGTCACACCAGCTCACTCTGTTAGCACAGTGAACTAACTAGAACTTCTAAAATGTCTGTTTTGGGTAGT
The DNA here is from genome assembly GCA_006491805.2 of Dysdera silvatica. Classification (NCBI taxonomy): domain Eukaryota; kingdom Metazoa; phylum Arthropoda; class Arachnida; order Araneae; family Dysderidae; genus Dysdera; species Dysdera silvatica. Next base: position 148,687,047 of record QLNU02014176.1, read on the forward strand.
AAAAGACTTTTGTTCTAAATTGAACCGCTTTTCAATGTAAAATATTTTGAAAATGACGAAACCGAAACCAAGACTGCTTAATCAAAGAAGTAAGGTCATTTAGGAATTAACTGTGACTCTCAGGAATTAATATCTCTTAATTATTAACATTATTAATATTAATTACAAGTTTAATGTCAGTTTCTGACACAACACATCTCTTTGAGGACCAAAATCAGAAACTTTTCTCTTTAAGCTCATAAATGTCTAAAGAAAAAGAATTGGTCATGGGCTCAAACGCAGCACTGTTTGGTCTGCTATACCAATGCTACTACCTCTACCCTGCGGTAGCGCATGAGCAGCGCGTTTTCCCAGCATGCACTTGATCCAGGTCCGACTGCCAACCGTGAGGAAAGAAAAAACAGAACGCTTGCCAACCAACTGCTCACTGCAATCTGGGGTTTGGTTTACTCAATAAAGTGTAGATCCACTAGCTTACGCTGGCGTAGTGGCAAGGCATTCGTCTATACTCGCGGTAAAACTAATCTGATACACTGAAAAGGCGCTGAGCAGTATGATTTCGCCAGTGCAATATAGTTCGCCCTTTCTTACGTTAACAAAGTTGATAAAAGGTAGATTTTGGACATAAAACAATAAAATAATGCTCAAATACATAAAACATAGGCATATTTGTGCAATTAAAATCTGGTATTTATTAAATTTAGAAAAAGACTCATTACATCGAGCGCTGACGTCATTCAAATAACTGACCACTCAGAGGACTTTGTTCGCTTGGCGGGATATTTGGCGCGCGGAATTTGAAACAACATCGTTGACTCTGCATCGCTCGGTAGTTCACCCGGACCTGACGGGCATACCTTACAGCGCTTTCACCTGTCTACCAACAACTGTGATTACGAAACTTTAACGTTCTATAATTATATCTGGGAGCACGTCTTTCCGGAAGAGTAAAGATCTCACATTATTCCATTGCTCAAGCTCTCTAAACCAACTACCCTTCCTTCATCCTATAGGCCCATATCTCTCTCATCGTGCACACTCAAGATTCTTGAAAGACTGGTCGACGACAAATTTCAATACTTCTTAGACATTCTTTCTAAGAATGATTCGAAATCGATCTAAAGAATGGACTTATCGATCTAGCATCCTCACTTTATAGCAATAAAAATATCAGACTACACTCAGCAATCCTTTTTCTGGATATACAATCAGCTTTTGACTCCGCTTCGCACTCTGCCATTCTGCAAAAGCTAACTTCTACTGGGATAAGCGGCAATGCACTGGCATTTATTAATTCCTATATTCAACCGCCTCATCCAGCTTCGACTTGGTAATTCCTTCTCCTCTACATTCACCCCAGAACGGGGTTCCCTCAAGGATGGGTATTGAGTCCTCTGTTATTCAACATCCTTTTGGTTGATCTCCCATCATACTTTTCTCAGGACGTCAACGTTTCTATCTTTGCGTATGACCTTGCTGTGTTGTGTTCATCTCAGGACGTACAAAGCCTTCAGAGTAAACTACAAGAGGCAGCTAATGTCCTCAATACTTTCTGAAAGACCTAGGAGCTGTCCATTTCCCATGATAAGACAGTTTTTCTACCCATATCCAGAAACACTACCCTTGTCAATAGAATCTCTATCACTGTTGACAATGACATTATTAATAATGCTAAAAACATCGTTTCCTAGGAATTACATTTGATAACCGTCTTAATTGGAAAAGTCATAACAACATCAAAGATTTCTTAATCAACCAAATCAACATGCTCAGATGCCTTGCGGGAAAAACATGAGGCGCATCTCCCCAGAGATTATCACAGCTCTATCGATCCTTTATTCTCTCAAAAATTCTGAATGGGTCATCTGCATTTTCGTTTTGTGGAAAAGCCATCGCCGCTTCTTTGGAGTTAATCCAGCCAAAAGCCCTTCGAATCTGCTACTGAGTCCCCAGATTCACGCACCTGGACTCTTTGAGAACTGAAGCTGACATTCTGCCCATCGTGGATCAGCAAAAAAAACCGCTTTACTCTATTTCTAATAAAATTTATATACTTCACTCCTCATCACAGAATCCACGCACGTCTCCATTCCAGACTTGACTCCTCTGAATTTTCTACACTCTACAGGAATTCTCCACAACTATCTGATTCCCTATCAATCAATACTGGTTTCAACCCCATATTGGCTGCTGGTTTGGCCTCAAGTTATACCATATATCAAAAATGTGCCGAATCGACATATAGTCGGCCTTGAGGTTCTCCGTGCCACAACCTGCTACGCCATTCAGAATTTGAATCTCCCAAATCAAAAAGTCTTCACTGATGGATCATATGGTGCATCTAAAAACATAGGAGGAACTGCAGTCTTCGTCCCATCAAGCAAGCTTATTCTCAAATTTTAACTCCAACAGTACTTCTCTTCAACTGACAGAATTAATTGGTCTTTTTGAAGCTGCTAAATTGGTCCTGAATTTTGGTTCAACAGAACCTGTTATTTTCTGCGACTCACAAGCCGCCTTGTTCGGTCTCCCTTCGGACCCTCATTAATGGACTTTCAACCCTATTATTCTGGACATATTGAAGATCTCCTCAAAATGCGCTCTCGTCCAAAAACCTTTAACATTTTGCTGGATCCCAGGACATGGATGTCACCCTGACAACGATATGGCTGATCATTTCGCTCACAGTGCACTGCCTAGCAATCATCAGTGCATAACGCCAACTTCTCATAGACTCAGTCTTTCTGGCTTTATTAGCAAAGTTAAGTCTTCTCTGAATGCAAACAAAATTTCAACATTCTCTCCATCAATAATGGGACATCATCGAGGACTTTTCCCTGTTCTTGGAAAGCCATTCTTCCCCCAATTATAACTTCATGCAATATCTGAGATTTCACGGACATAGGCTTGGAATCTTTTATACCATCGATTTGCTATTCCGTACTGGAAAATCACAATCGCCACTTTGACTTCAACGCACTGAAGGTATGGTTGAAACTACAGAACATCTCTTCGTACACTGCCATGCTAACCCACTCTTGAGAGGAGAACTCTTTCAAACATGCTCACAACTTGGCCTTCCTGTTCCGCCGGATTTTAAGGACCTTTATGGGATTCATACTTCCCCGCAGACTATGTACTCTGTTATGCAAGCTGTCTTCCGTTTTCCCTCCGGTGTTGGGCGCTGCATTTAGCCCTGGACTCTGATCTCCAAATGGAAATTCAACCTCATCTCTTGGATTATGACCCTTCCTCTCCTAGAAACACAGTGCCGCTTGCTCGGCCACCATTTCCAGATTATTTATTTATTTATTTATTTTTGCATATAAAACAAACAACAACAAGCGCGCAGAATTTTGGCAACCTCGCGTTTTTGAATTCCAAATTCGGCGATAAATAGCCTAATAATGTTGAGGGCTATCTCATTTTTCGCCAATTGGCGAATGAATACTCGTCTCACTGGTGTGAATAGTTTGCCGTAGCCTTAATGGTGTACCAGTGTAGCTTTGCCACGAGTGTAGTGTGCCATTAATACAGATTCGGAATCCAAATTTTAGAAATTTTTTGAAAATTTTTAAAAAGCGTGCCTTTTATTTTTGCCTATTTTTTTGCCACAGTCGAGGATTGGGTTATTTTGTCATCATGGATTTTGATTCCTCGGAAAATCATAGGTCTCAGTGCTGCACGACCTTTACTGCCCTTGCTCCTTAATATTAAAAAATCACCGCTGAGAACAGCCGTGCGGGATCCATTTCTCGAAAAATTATCTTTATGAAATTAGGAACTCCCGAATTAAAAAGTAAATACATTTTGAGGAAAAATTAATAGTGCAAATTATTTTGGGACACTTTATATTCATTCAATTTGAACCAAAAATGTTTTACTCAAAAAATATTGAGGAGCAAAAAATTGGATAGTAATTGATCCTAGAAGTCGTACTTTTTAATTCAAACTAAATTAAAAATTTAGCTTTTAAAACCTCAGTTTTTTAGTCAAGGATCTAAGGAGCAAAACATGGATGGGCATCAGGACTGGAAATTACGCCCTTTAATTTAAACTAAACTGTTTTTTTATTCATAAGAATCAAAGTAAAAAAGAATTGGCCATGCATTAAGCCGGAAATTACACTTTTTAATCTAAACTTTGCTATTTCAAAAATCTAAGGAGCAAGAAATGGACTATTTATCGGGACCTGAAATTGCACCCTTTAATTTAAACTAAATTAATTTAGCTGTTTTTAGTCAAGGATCTTATGGACATCAAGACTGGAAATTACGAATTCATAAGAATCTAAAAAAAGAATTGGCCATGCATTAAGCCGGAAATTACACTTTTTAATCTAAACTTTGCTATTTCAAAAATCTAAGGAGCAAGAAATGGACTATTTATCGGGACCTGAAATTGCACCCTTTAATTTAAACTAAACTGTTTTTTATTCGTAAGAAGCTAAGGAAAAAATAATTGGCCATAAATTGGGCCCGAAAATTACACTTTTTAATTTAAACTTAACTATTTTTACTCAAAAATCTAAAGGCAAGAAATGGACTATTTATCGGGACTTTAAAATGCACTTTTAAATTTAAACTAAACTGTTTTTTATTCGTAAGAATCTAAGGAAAAAAGACATGAAAATGTATTGAACTGGAAACTATATTTTTCAATTTTAACTTAATCATTTTTTACTCAAAAATCTAAGGAACAAAAAATTGATATGGACTGGAAATTGCAAAGAATGCGTAGAAAATTATAATTTGTAATTCAAGCTAAATTTTTTCCGCTCATAATAATTTAAGCACAAAGGAATTGACCATTTTATCGGACAAGAAATTACAGAGCACCCATCGAGGAAATTATACCTAATTCAAAATAAATTCCCTGTTTTTAATCATAAGGATTTAAGTAGAAGAGGACTGGCCGTTCATTGTGGTTGGTAATTACAAAAAGCGCACAAAGGAAATTACATTTTGTAATTCAAATTAAAAACTCTTCTAATCATCAGAATCTAAGACAAAAGATTCGGCCATGCATTGGGACTGGAAATTACAATAAATACGCAGAGGAAATTATAATTTATAGTTCAAGTTAAGCTCATTCCGTTCATAATGATTTAAGAAAAGAATTGGCTATTTAATCGAACTAGAAATTGCAGAGCACCCGCAGAGGAAATTATACCTGTTAATTCAAACTAAATTTTTTTTAATCATAAGGATCTGTAGAGAAAAGTGCTGGCCGTTCATTGTGGTAGGAAATTATAAAGAACGCATAAAGGAAATTATATTTTATAATTCAAATTAAAAACTCTTCTAATCATGAGAATCTAAGGAAAAGGATTTTGCCATGCACTGGGACTGGAAATTTAAAAATTACAATGAACACGCAGAGGAAATTATAATTTATAGTTCAAGTTAAACTCATTGCGTTCATAGTAATTTCATAGAAAAGAATCGAATATTTAATCGGATTAGAAATTACAGCGCACACACATAGTAAATTATACCTATTAATTCAAACTAAAATTCTTTTTAATCATAAAGATCTATGGAAAAAAAAGGGCTGGTCCTTTATTATAATAGGAAACGAAGGAGAAAAGGAACGCATCAATGGATTAAAAAAATACGCAAGCAGTTTCATTCATTGCTTGCAAATAACGCAATCAAAGGTTGTTCTAATTACGTTTGTCCTCATTAACAAATTAAAGAAATTATACTAAGTAAAGGAATTATGGGTGAATGTGTAAGCCTGACCCTGCGGTGGTAATATGCTGTATTACCGCAGAGTTGCGTTAACTACACAACACCCATATCTTAGGTTAGATTCTTTAACTCCTGACTCCATTTGAATTTCTATTCGCCATTTCGAGAAAACGAGAACTACGCAGCAACGTTCCGTTGAACGTGCACCAGGAAATTGCAGACGAAGACCATTTGAGAAACTTAACAGGTTTACTCGGTTTAAAGTTCATATCGAAATACGTAAGTAAAGCATAGCGATTAAAAACGTAGTGCACAGCAGAATACGATTACGATAATATTAACTCAAAACGTTAATTCCCCATACTCTCCAAATACCGAGTATAGAGAGAGTATAGAGAGAGAGTACCGTACTGCTCTCACTCACAGAGTAATTCAAATCACATGAAGGAGTAGTATCAAAACGGAGATAAGTTGAATATAACGAATATTATATAAGTTATATAACTTTAATATAACGAGTGTGGATGCAAAAAGAGAGCTTGTAACTCACTTTATATTCGACTATATAACCTAATCACGTGACGTCACAATCCACGCGCGTCTTACAAATATGCGTGAACGATGCACAACTAGAATTCACGTATCTGACGTCGTGCATATTTTAGTACCGCACGCCAATTCTGAACGCTACAGAAGCAATAAACTTTTATTTTTTCACATTTTGTCAAAAAGAAAATAACACGTTTACTTCATTTTTGTTTTTCTGATTAGGGTTGCCTACATTTTACGTTCATGGTAATTATCATGAGTTTTATTATGATTTTCATCATCATTATTTATTATCATTAATAATTATTCTGTGCATAGGAAGAGAATAAAAATTATTGTTTAACTAAAAAAGATGATAGCTCAAATTTCTTTATATCTGTGTTAAAAGACGCTATTTACTACTACGTGAGGTATTGATATTGACTGTGAAATAAATCTGCTGCCATGTAAAGAGGATGACCTTAGTTTTCCTAAGAGTGGATTATTGATTTATATTTCGGATGGAGTTGTTAGTCCCATGCCCAGAGGACCTACAGTTTTAAAAAAAGGGTCGTAGCTTCAGCTAGCCCATTCGATTACGAGAATTGAGCTCGGGACTACAAAGCCATAGGAAATTATCCTTCGCCTCACAGTACATCAGAAACTAAATTCTTGGCAAAATATGGATTTAATTTTACGTCATCGCAACTGCTTTGACCAAAAGAATACGGAGTTCAAAACGCGTTTCCAGGAGGTCACCTTCCTGAATACTAACCGCGCTCGAGTCTGCTTAAACTTCACTGTTCTGTCAGAAACTTGTACTTCCAGTATGTCTGTTGACACAGCCTATTACATAGTGAAATTTAAATATGATGATACTTTACCTAGCGTCTTCGTCATTCGTCTAGCGGTCCAAGACACTCCGGGCTAAACGGAGGGACCCTGGTTCGAATCCAGGATGGGGAAAGCGTCTCTTTTTCTCCAAAATTACACAAGCTCTAGTTTGAGCTGTAATTAATACGTGGGTGGCAAAAATTATAGTATAATAAATTCCCCCACGAAAACTCACAAAATTCTCGCCCCGGAGGCTTTCTTGTGTTGACCATATTTGGCAATTGTGTTATCCCTGCGGAGGGTAATAATACCTTAACACCTTTACATACTCCCGACAGCTATAGCATATAACGTATTCAACTTTGTCTATAACGATAAACTACTTATAACGATAAAAAAATAATAATAGACAGGTTTTACTGTATTAATAAAAAACACATTCGTATTACATTAATGTAAAAATATATCGTTATTATATTAATGGAAAGAATTATTCTTAGTGCTACAAATTTGCAAATTAAAATGCTTTGTAAAAAATGCATCAAAATTGTTTTTTTTCTAATAATAAATATTTATTTTGAAATTTTGGCTTAAAATTTAAAATTTTCCTCAAAAGTTCTGATGAAATTATAGTTTAGATATTTATAAATGGAAAATTCATTGCATTTTCTCAAAAAGAAATGAAAATTTCTTACAATTTTATTGAAAAGTGCATTTTTCTTCAAATAATTATTTATAATTTGAAAATTAATAATTCGCACTTTTATCCGCTTCCAAGTAATAAAAATATAAAAATATAATAGAATATAAAAATATAATAGAACATAAAAATATAAAAAATACAATAGAATATAAAATATAATAAAATATAAAAATATAAAAATATAATAAAATATAAAATATAAAATATAAAATACAATAGAATATAAAAATATAATAGAATATAAAATATAATAGAATATAAAAATATAATAGAATATAAAAATCTAAGTATTAGAAATATATTTATGTATTATTGTATTTGTATGTATTTATATTTGAATATATGTTCATGCAGATAGGAAGCTGCGAAAGAATCGAATGCGTCAATTTTCCAAATGCCAAAAAATAGCTAAGTTTGAACTTTGCATCTACTTTTTTAGTGCATAAAATAATTTTGCTAAAAAAATGTGTTTAAATGTCAAAAAGATTATTTTTTACGAAACATAGCATAAATTTAATAATATAATTGGAAGGTCCAGTATTAGAAAGTTGTTTCACAGGTCATAGGAAGGGTTTACCTAAGCTTTGGAAATGGAGATCTCGCAACGAAAGATCTTATTCCGTCACAAAACTCGACTTTCAATGGGACAAAGGGAATAGAAGCGATCTTGCAGAAAGTAAGGTTCTGTAACATTGAAACGTGGGATGGGGATGCCCGGGAGCATTACAAGATGAAATCCATGGGATGCATCGGATCACGTTTTGTGAGTGATCTCTGATGCACCCGATCCCAGCAGGAACAGAGACGTTATCCATTTCATGCAATCCATTCTTCTCTCCCCTCCTCTCCTAGACGAAGAGCACATCAAAAGTATTACTACCGGCCGACGTGATGTTCTCAGACCAAGAAACCACAGTAATGGGCACTTTATTGGGTACTATATCTAGCGACTTCAGTGATTTTTCGTCTTTTATTAGTACTAGAAACATTTTAATTGTACTTCTTCGAACTCCGAGTTTTCGTTAAAAAGTTTTTTTTTCACTAGTTAGTTTACTACTCAATGACATAACGTTGACGCTTGCACTTTTTCTGTCATCAGAATTGATGTCAAGACAATCTACTTCAGGATTTTCATTTCAATTTTAAATCTTCGTCTTCATCGTCTTGTCTTGGTAGTTAATTTCTCTATACGCACTCTTTATACATGGACTCTCTGCAAGACATGGTCCTCCTTCCCATCCACTTGGCGTCTTCCTCCTCCTCCTCCGAATATCTCCCTAACTCTCATCGTTTTCGTTTCTGTTCGTATATTTGCATTTCTGGCTTTTAAGATAACCCTTGTGAGACTTCCTCAGCAAAGGCATTTCTGCAGAATAGGTCCTCTTTGCATCACTTAGTTTTGATCAACGCTTGCGTCTCTATATCATAAAAGTTCCAACAACTTATTTTTCTTTTTTTTTTAGCAACTTTATTTAGGCAGCAACATGAACAACAAAAAAATATACATTGGGATTACAAATCAATGTTAGTTTGAGTTAATTATAAGAACAAAGACATATCTACATTAACATCATACGAAAATATAGATGCATAAAATTAATTACAAAAATATAAATACATCAAAATTAATTAAAAAAAAAATATCAATACATTAATTAATATACTGTGAAATAGAATTTTGTCCATGTCTGCCTGGGTAGCGCAGATAAAGACGTAGTCTGACAAAGCCTGCACCACCCAGGAGATACCAGATAGCCAAAGCAGCCCCATGGGATATCACTGCGCAAACATCAGCGAAAATTAAATTAAGTATGAGATTGATTAAATAGAATTAGTAAGGAGGATCCGGATTAAAGACTTAAACTTAGAATAGGAATTTATCTCTTTTATATTAGAAGGCAGCTGATTCCACAATTTAGGACCTGAAGAACCCACTCTGTGGCAACCCAGCTCCAGACGAGAAAATTGAGGTCTGTAGTTACGTCTACTTGTTGTTGGATAGTTATGTGTAGG
>QLNU02014176.1:148703199-148721982 GCA_006491805.2 Dysdera silvatica
CACAACATCCTACATTTAGATTAAAGCAAGCAGCGCCCCCACATCGCATTTAGGAAAGTATTCATATTTATAAAGATTCAATTAAAATCTTCTCGGCAAGGCGTAGTTAAGAAATAACAACAACATTGCTTTTGAGAAAAAAAAGGGATTTTAAATTTCACCAATTTGAAATCCTCGTGAGCATTACTTCGAATTTTAAATTAATTTCGTAAGAGAAAAATCGTTTCTCTGATGTAATATTTTCCTTTGTTTCGAAACTTGTTTTTATTCCACATTTTGAAGATGGAGTGGGCTTCCCATTCCATTATTATGATTTAATTTTACAGCATTTTCTTTCTTACTGCCAGTAAAGTCTAATTTAAAATTCAAAATTCTTGTCCAACTTATTTAATAAGCGCTGTTTGAAAATATTTCGTCTTTTTTTCCCTGTCCAAGTAAAATGTATTCGACAAAGGCAACACCACACTCAAATATGCATATAATGCGTATACAATATAATGCGTATAATACATAAATATCATAAAACATAGAGTAAAGTACCGGTTATCCAGAACTTGATTATTCGGAACCTGATTATCCGACGTTCTTTGACAAGTTATCTACGGAATGCAAAAAAATTGCCTTTTTTTTAAAGAAGTAAAATCCTTTGAAACAAGGGGATAAAAAAACGAATGCAGTAAATAGCATGTTCAGCCTAGGAAGTAAGAACTAGGTTCATACAGGACAGGCACGTGAAAACAGGGGTTTAGGGGTTTTTTTCACCCCAGTCTCAGAAGGCGATGGGAGAAAGGCCCCCCACTATCGAGGAATACTCTTAACGTTTTAACTTCAAAAATAGCAGTAAATATTGCCACTAATGTAACAAAGCTGAAACAACTTTGGATTCTAGTTTTATTTCCGCTCAATAGATGGCGGCACTATACCGTCAGTAATACTGCTTTGACAGTGCCCCTGGCGTATCTATTGTTAAAAAAATTAGCGTCTCTTTACCTGTACATTTTTTTTCAGTCTTTGTGAAACTATCGATTTAAAGCCAAGAGCGGACACAGGGCGGTGGTTACATGGGTCATGACCCCACTAAAAGTATATTTTTTCACTGTAAAAATTCCAACTTTTATGATAAATGAAGGGTGTTATTGGTGACTATGGCAAATTTTGTTCTTGAGCCCCAAAAATTAAAGTCTGTGTCCGCCCTTGCTTAAAGCCTGGTGCTCTGCGAAATCAGTAAAATTGTAAATCGTTCAAATGGTTATTGTTTTGTAATTCAGTTTATTTTAACTATTTAATTAACTAATTAACATCTAATTAACAATTAATTTATCAAATTAACATTTTATAACAACTGTTGGGGATTTGTGGCAATAGATGGCGCCACAAGTTTATGGCTTTTATAAAAAAAATCTCTCTCCAAAACGTTGGCACATCCCTAATACAGAACCTTGTCCAATCTTTTCAGATTTTGCGACATTGGATAAGAACTTCGTTTTGGGGGTGAGGTTGTTAGCTTCACGCTTAAAGGGCATACAGTTCAATGAGCGATGTGAAGCACGCAAAAAAAGCAGCTTAGAAATTACATATAACCAACAGGTATGCCAAACCATTCTCAGAACAAACCAATGAACGAATTTCCCCACCCCTAAAAACACATACATTTTCAATAGATATTATTATATATACTTCATCAACAATATGATAATAATAAGTTGTTTTTTAGTAAATAAATTATACCTTTTTTTATAATAATGCGTATTATAATTTAGGTATAATATATATAAGTTCTATATAATAATAATAATTTATATAATATATAAGTTGCTTTCAAAGTTTATTCTTTTCATAAAGTTACATTCATTCATCCAATTTTTTTCTGCTTTTTTTTTTATACATCCATGTGCCTGGGAAAGTTACATTCATTCATCCAATTTTTTTCTGCTTTTTTTTTTATACATCCATGTGCCTGGGACGGGAGGGCAAAGGGGCAACTTCCCAAGGGTCCAGGATCATAAGAAGGCCCAGCTTTAAACTGATAATGGAACAAACATAATTCATCATTAAATACAACTGGTGCGCAGCAAGTTTTTTCCTCTCTTCTAACGAAAGGAACTAAAGAAAGGTTCTAACGTGTAGAACACAGGTTCTAACATAAAGAACATACGTTTTAATATGAAGAACATACGTTCTAACATGACGAACACAGGTTCTAATATGAACACAAGTTCTGACATGAAAAACATAGGTTCTAATATGAAGAATACAGGTTCTAACATGAAGATCACAGGTTCTAACGTGAAGAACACAGATCTAACATGAAGAACATAGGTTTTAACTTGAAAAACACAGGTTCACACATGAATAACACAGGTTCTAACACTAATCATGTAAAAGCAGAGCATTGAAACCTTAATCGCATTTGAATTACCTATCCACAACTTTCTAAATTTCTTAAGGAGCTTCTCCTTTTTTGGTCTACACTGAAACATATTACACTATTCATCCCTCAATACGTATTTACTGTCACTTGAAGTTAGATCCACAGATCTTGATAGGTAAATATTCCAATTTTTTACCGGCGTGTGTGTGTGTGTGTGGAAGGTTTAAAATAAAATGGTCTTCATCGCATCGACGCAAAGTCGATCAGAATTGTTGAGGAACTCGAACATATATTACAGACATATATATATATATATACATTACAATGCATGCAAAATTTCAATTCATTGGGCAGGGATAGGGCCCCGCGGACCCATATAACTCACCGCCTGGGCTTCGTCGTCCTACCAGTCGCACGTGTTAACCTCAAAGCCTTACACATCTTTCGATGTTTTATGTTTCCCGCACACGGTACTGCTTGTTCAATATTGGCTGTTAATTACGGACATGTTCTACATATTAAGCACTTCATTTTTTATTTACAGATTCGTAGTTTTAGAAGTGGGAGTTCAAATTTGCTCGGGTCTCCATGGTAACAATTAATATAACTATATTATATGTATATCCACGACAACAATGAAAATAACGCGCAGAAATAAGTCAGTACATAATTAACAGCAGTGGTAATACTATCTTCTCAAATCTATAAGGTTACATTTACGTAACTGGGGAAAGGTTCTTTGTTTATTTAGGTATCTATGGCGCAAGGACAGCAAAAGTCATGCTGTGCTGGGATCTACAGGCTTCTGGGGAAACCGAGCTTCTTCGGTCAAGGGAATCAAACCATGGACTACGGTGAGGGAAAAAACGGCGCTCGCCCTGCAATGCTACTGGGAGTCGAACCCTGGGGAATGGCACGACAGAAAAATGCGTTAGCACCACGCCACCTTGCGGCAGTGGACTTATTTTTTCAGGGAAGTCCGAATCCCTTAAAATTTAGGGAACCAGGGAATCAACACCCGGACTAGGGTGAACAGTTAGTTTCGGTGAGTTTGTTTTTTTTTCCAATGTTGGGGGTCGTTTCCAAATTAACGCTATTCTAAATGAACGCTTTACCACTACGCCTCCATAGGGCCACCGGGAAAAGGAGAGAGGGACCTAAAAAAAAATAACGGTATGGTATGTATATACATCCACCTAATAATGTATTTCGTTTTTCTCAAAATACTAGATTGAGCAAAAAAATACATGTGTACTTTGTTACACATTTATTTTTTGAAAATACATCTTTGTTGAAACTATTAAATTGGATTCCACATTTGGCAATCCAAAAAGTCCGCGAAAAAGAAGCTTTGCGCGGGAAATCTATACTTACACTATCGATATATCTTCGACGTGGTTATCGATTCTTTGTGATATCAATAACTGTATTATCGATGGCAATTTTTCTGCCGTCGATGCAGAAACTGCTTGTTAGGACAAACTTATGGTGACATAAAGAACGGAGAGAGGTACCTAGCTTCCAGGTTGCTCTCTCACAAAATAGCACAGTGGGTACACGTCTCCTGGGTACCCTTCCATCATATCTTCGTTCCAAAGCACTTAAAGACAGTAAAAAAGAAAAAAACTGTCTCCAGGACGGAAAAAATGAAGTCATTTTAAAGTCGTTCCGTCCTTTTCCGGGACTGGAAATACCTCCAAGAAGAAGGGAATGGCAAAATTCCTTTCTCGAAAGTACGACAGGTGTATACTTCCTGCTGCCATTCTCTGAAACATAAAAACTGAAATAAAAAAATCGGAAGACGAGATATCTTCACCATTCGACGTGGTGGAAAAAGTCGTAAAATGAAATAGGCTAGTTACGATTTTTCTCAACTACACGTCCGAAAAGAAAAAACCCGCGGTAACGAAATAGGAAGCTCCAACTTCGATTCCAACAAAGCCCTTTTTCTCTATTGTCATGCCCGGACAAAATGGTCTCCGATAACATATTTCCAGAAAGTTTGGAACGATACTGAGCTCAGAAATCTATCGTAGATTCACTACATTTCCCATGTCCGATGTAGTTTCTACGTCTCGTCGATTTCATAAAAGGCGCCTTTTGAATTCATACATTTCTTTAATCAGTTGCGTTGTAGTAAAATGCCACTTATCAGAATTAATAGGAATTGAACTCCATTCTGATAATCGAAGAGATTTTGATAATAGAATACATTGATAACTTTAGAGTGAAATGGGGTATCCAATAAAAAGAAGCTATGCATTCATTTAGCAGAATTAATCTAATTAATTAGCAAAATTAATTCAGTTAATCAAATTTATTACGATCCTTTAAATTTGTCAAAGTGACAATATCTGCTCACTGATGTGGTCACTTTCTCACTACCAAAGTGGATTACGGGAACCGGAAGCCATGTTAGAAGAGACTGCAAAAATGAACCGAAAATTAGAAATATGAAAGACTTAGATACCTGATATCTAATCAAACATCAATCTGGTTCGTTTTCTAACCAGTTTGTTTCATTTAGTTACTAATTCATTAATTATCGGTTACTAATTTGTTCCATTTGTAACTAATTTGGTTCAAATGATAACATTGGGTAACAACGAAAATGTTCCTTTTGAGATTTTAATTATTTCTGGCTCAGTTTGTCTCACTAATTAAAAATTTGTAATTACTTTTTTTTGCAAATATTAACAGTTCCTTAATTATAACGATTTTTTGTTTTTACATGTTTCAGTCTAAATCAATAGTAAAATACTTGCCAACTTTGCCACCAATAGAGAACTTTAAATCCGAAATGGTAGTTAATGTCAAAATTATAAATTATCACATTGCTTATCAAAGCAACAATTTTTTCTTTTTTTTTCATATTAGCCGATGATGTGGCAACAATAGATGTTAAATTACTCGTAAAGAAAAGAATGATTTTCCGGCGTTTTAACATCTACTGTTGCCACATCATCGGCTAATATGGAAAAAACATCGTTGCTATAATAATATTGAAATCTAATTCGTCATATCGGACATTCTTGCTTCTTCTATTTGTCGTTTTGGTAACGGTAGTCACAGCACTGGCGCACCAATTGCCATTTATATATATATACATACATATACTCGTAAGGGAGAGAGTGGTTGCGCCTGTAGCTTAGTAGGTAGAGCACCTGACCGGCAATCAGGAGGTCGTGGGTTCGGGTCCCACCAGGCGCCGGAAAATCATTCTTTTCTTTACGAGTAATTTAACATCTACCACATTTCTTCTTTTTCAGCGGTAAGGGGGCGTTCAAGTATTACGTAAACACCTTTGGAGGTGCCTGTTACGCTTATTTTCCTACATTAGATAATGTTAATTTTTGCTTACAACGCGGAGAGTGTATAAAATGGCCAAAATGTTGCTTACGTAATACTTGAACTCTCCCCAAAGGCAAAAGTGACGTTACCTTGACGACACGTTTAGTTAGTTCGTTGTTTTTCATCGATCTTATACGTAGTCAGTCGTTTTGAAACAGTTTTTTTAGAACATCTTTTTTTTTTTTCTGAATATTTTTACTGTTTTTAATATAAAAAGGAAAGTAAGTTAAAGCTATTTTATTTTAGTAAAGAGTTCTTATTCCTAAACCTCTTCCTCTGTACTTCATGTAAATCGACTTTGTAAGGATCTCGGAAATGCATACTTTTCACAGTTCCTAGAATTTGAAGAGAGTAAACAAACCACCAAGAAAATTGCTACTTTTGCATTGCTCATTTGTCATCTTTGAAGAACCCTAAACATCGAAGTCAATTGCAGCGTCCCGATATTCCATCGTTTATTCCTCTTGTTCCACATTGATCAGATTTGCCTATTCCTGAACCACCTGTCGTTGACACAGATGAATCTATGTTTCCGAAGCATGCGCTCATGGACGACGGTGACCATGATTATGAGTATGATGATTCCATCATACTCATAATCATGGTATGATGATTCCATCAAGAAGCGTCAATTTCCAATTCAGGAGGGCCTGGATGACCTAGTACATGATCTAGAATTACCATAATCGAAAGCAGGGCTCCAAGCATCCCATCTACAAGAGTGTAATTGGCTAGATAGAAGTTAATAAAATGACATATAAAGAAAACAGAGTATGGATTGCATTCAAGCATGTCGTTTCTAATCTTCTTGGCAACTACAAGGTAGTAAACTACAAGAAACTGGTAAATAAACTACTTGACAGTTAGTGGGAATTGAACTGCAGGATGTCATTCAAGCTGCACTATTTACATCCTCATGTTTACTTCTTCCGTTCAAATCCAGGTGATATTAATGAGAATTAATGGAAGTCGATTTCACCAGAACATCAAAGTTATTGAGAAGTGGTACAAAGGAAGATAGGATGAAATCTTTATGGGTGACTCTAACTGGAGTTTAGTCAGTTGTGAATCATCGATTCACGAAAGACAAAAACGCTCCAGTGTACATTTCTGAAGTTTTGAATGCTATTTTTAGTCACATTAAAATTTATGTACATGTAGGTTGATAATAGTGTATTATACTTATAAATATATTATAAAGAAATAAAGATATTAAAGATATTGCATGCTATATAATGGTAGTTTTTGTCAAGATAAATATACAGTATTTTCGTTCTCTATCATATGTTGAAACACACTAGATATATTTTCTCTTCAAGCGGTAGAGATAAACAAATTCTGAAGTGATATTCGGAATCCGTATGCAAGATTGTTTCTAGAAACAGCAAAAATCCAATAGAACAGAATTGTCATAAAAAAATTTTAACTAGTATTTTTAATTTGGATTATTGATAGCTAATTTGATTTTACTGATTAAAAGTAATATTATTTTATTAAATCAGATTATTTCAATTAAATTTTTTGTTTAATTGGGATTATTTTGTTTAACTGAGGCAATTCTATTCAATTGAATAATTTACTTTAATTAAGATAACTTGAATTAATTTTGTTCAACTAGATTAATTTGAATTAATTTTCTTTAATTAAATTAGTTTGGATTATTTTCATTCGATTGGAATAAAACGGATTAATTTTGTTGAGTTAAAATAATTTTCATTAATTTTTGGATCAATTAAATAATTTTCGCACAATATGCTGACCGCGATCGATCAAAAATTTATTTACGTTCGACCAGTCGAACACGACCGATATGTTAGCCATTCCTGTATTGTGCCATAATTTAAAGGATTTACTTTTTAGAGGAACTAATCGTCTCCTCGATTAAAAAAAATCGATTAATTAAGAATCGAAATCTGATAATCGCTCTTTCGTACTGAAAATGCATGTCATTATACATATCGATAAACTTTATTATTGATTGAATATTTTGAAAATAAATCAAAATTTTTGTAGCGACGCGAATCTATTTTTTTATCGTGAAACAAATTTAGTGCTTAATGTATAACTTAATATGAATATTGTTATAATATTATTAATGAGTATTATTATAATATTCATTAATAATAAAAAATTAATATGGAAATATATTTCTTAATATAGTCCATTTAACACTGTAGGATAGATACAACTGTTTCTTTAACATTTAGAATATTATTTATATATTATTATATATACATTATGTACACACTGATATATAATTCTTATTATATTCATCATATAAATATATGTTGATATCGTTAAAATAATACCTTTTAATGTACGGGAATATTCATTAATTTAAAATGGTAATATAAACCAGAAATTTAATTTGAAGTTTAAAGAAATCAAAGCAAAATGCACAATATTTCTCAACTTCTAAAAAAAATGATTCGATTGATTAATGATTGATTGAATTCTGATTCGTGATTGGTTCTAATTTGTTTCCATTCTTAGTGGAATGCAGAATTCTTGCAAAAGATGTATGTTTTCGTCGATTTCTTGAAAGCTTCTTAATTTCTTCCTGTGTTTTACTGTGGTTTTTTAAATTTCTTCTCAAAACTCTTCTCATGTATTTCGTTGTCTACCCTTCTGTCTATTTCTTTGGCGTTCCCATTTGGCTCTTCTCAGCAAACAATTGACTGGGAATATTTGAATATTTAATGGAAAAATTTGAAAATGACGACATATTCTCTGGGGGGTCAAAATAAACAAATCAACGGGAACAAAAAAAACAAACATCGACTGAAATATTGGACAATACGCAAATATATTCCATGAAAATAAACATAAAAATAACGGGTTCACTGATAATTATGTCTAAATGAACAAATTTATGTCTTACGTGCTCGATAGCTATGCGCAGATCCAATGACCATGAAACTAGATTTAGATACAATGTACAAACGACATAAAAGGAAGAAAACCTAGGTGCGCCAAATCCTTCACTAAATGAATCAATAAACGATGATTCATTCACTAAATGAATGACTCGACGTATGAGTTTGCCCATCTATCACGATCGAGCCGACCCTTTCATTGAGTCGGTCTTTGAACGATTTGACACAACGCTAAAAGAAGATATATAACACGATGTAATCGATTACGCCTGTCTTAATTTTGATCATTGTCTCTGTGGCAGCAGTATGAAGTGGAAGGAAGAAAGGAAGGGTGAGTGTGTGGGAGGGTTTATTAAATTTTATTTCGCAATTTGTATTATAATCTTGTTTGTATAAAAATTTACGGGTGGGCTCGAACACGTATCAAGGTATTTGCGGATTGAAAATTGAATAGGCCAATAAATAATCAATAACTTTTGGAAAGTATAAAATTTTGGAAATTTTGGAAATATAAAATTGAGCTGTTTCCAGTTAACCTTTATCCCTATCGTCAGTAAATAAAAATATGATCTCCGTCGTTATATATTTCTGCAGTTCTAAACACATTTAACGAAGCCACTTCGAAGCTTTTCCTTTTTCTTTTCGGTTTCCAAACTTCGTCTCTTCCTTTCATAGATTCCATATTTTTGAAAAGCCATGCGAATCAAATACTGAAAAACTATTTTTTGTGCTATGGCTATTATTCTTCTCGTTATAGTTTTGCCGCTCTGGTAAATTTTTTGGATTAACAATTGCGTTTAAGAGCATCATGAAATTAAAATTAAAAAAACGGCTCTGTATATTTTTTGCATTTAATTTTTATAATTGATAGTGTTGTTTTTGTCTCCAGAAATATCAAGTTTCTTCGAATTTGGAAAAGTATTTGGAAAAGTTTGGAAAAGTATTAATAGCAAATTTTAATTATTAATTTATAGATCCCGGATTATATGTACTAAAAAAAAACTCGAAGCATAGCCTAAAGAACCACCAAAATATGAACTAAAAAACCTCAAAATATGCACTAAATAACCTCAAAACATCCACTAAAGAGCCTCAAAATATCCTTATATATGCACTTAAAATGAATAAATATGTACTTAAATTTTTGTAACGCTTGAAAATCTTATGTCCTGCATTTTAATCCAAATAGATTTATCATTAGCTGTCGAGTAGAAACATGCTATATGCATATTTTGATCTGATTCTTTATTATATGTTTTATATAGAACAGTTTTCTATGACGGTATGTCACGATGTATCTCTGGATGTTCGAAATAGTTAAGCTTTATTTTTTATCGTATAAAATAACATTTTTATGTCAAAAGGGGTCCTTTACGGAGCTACAAAAGATATATGACAACACTTACAGACCTTTGTGAATTGTCTATTACGGATATTTATTTAATAGATACTAGACTCATGTCTATTTCTGAGAGAAAATGATGTGGGCTTTTAGAATAAGGGTTTGTTTTAATCGGACCTTCAATCAATTGCCAGCCTAGCACAGAAAAAAAACTAATCTTTGCTTTTCTAAGCAAGGATGGTGGCTATAATTCAGCCATGACAACGTTTTTAGCGACATAGGACATAATCAAACTTACGTTTACAAATTCCATTGAGTTTTTACTCAGGTAAGAAGTAAGAGGGAAGTCTAACTTTAGCGCTGTGGTGAAATTTTTCGGATGAGGGAATAATAAAATTCTTAAAATTACTAAAACCCTTAAAATATGCATTTATTCTGGAAATTCATGGTTTTTATGCATTTATATGCACAAACACTAAAAAGAGTTGAAATATGCAATTTCACATGTACATATGCAATAACATATAATTCGGGCTCTGCTAATTTTGTCGTCTTCAATTATTTTTTGTCGGCATCTTTCACAAGTTGTGAGTTTCACGTAAATTTCACAATAATCATCATCTTCGTAATCAACTATTTTCCATACTTGATGGAGATATCTCCAATATTTTGCTTACATAATATATCCGCTCTGAGCTGCTTCTTTATGTTATTCGAACTTGTGCCTTCTCATCCGTTCACACGTATTTTTTAATAGTATTCCTTTTGCCCATTTGTTCTTCCCAGTGGCATAACTAAGAAGTTTAGAGGAACCTAACCCCCCCTTTAAAAAACAAAAATTTCAAATAAATACTATGATGAGAAGCATTATACTGGGCATTATATCCCCGACTTCTACACTAGCTACTTTATTCAACTCCAATTGAAAAATTATGCTTCATTGACTAGTAATAATAACAATATTATTATTATTAGTCAATGGTAATAATAATAATAATTAGTTCCCGCCCCCCTCCCCCGCGTTCATTCCATTGGCAAGAATACATTCTCGTTTGCTATTTTACCTCTAGTTGAATGTTGTCTTTAGATCTTGTCTTTCTTTCTCTTCTTTTTAAATTCTTTTCTTTTTTTTCTTTTTAAGTGTTTGAAGTTCCTATTTTGTAATTCTGTGACGACGGCAATTGCTTGTTTTTTATGAGTCTTATAGCGCAAGGAGAGCAAGGGCCATGCCACTCCGGGACTTAACATTTTCCGAGAAATCCTAACCTCTTGTGGAGCAAGGTAGCGGGAATTATAGTCACGAGTTTACCTACTAGGCGACTATATCCGTGTCTAACTTCGATGATGCCAGAGCTGATCGTTTTTTCTGCCGATCAGTAGACAGGGGTGTAATTTCCTGGGTAGCCTAGGGCAGAATTCATCGGAAAAGAGTATCTCCTGGTTCACCATAACCTTAGCTGTTCTTGCGCCATAAAACAGTAACCAAATTTTATCCGATATATATTATATTAAAAAATTATATATGACTCATCAACTGTCTGCTAGCACAAATATAATGGAATTCAACCTCCATTCGAAACCATTATCCCAATTATGGTTTATGTACCTCGTAGGCTTAAACACCTCTTTGACGCAGCATGACCCACCCTGCTCTTGCGCCATGAAAGCTCTACTAACAAATAATCCATTACTCCTGATGAAGGACTGCTGCTGATGCGTCCGAAAGCTTGAGTGATCTTTTTAATTGCTATTTTACCAGTGTTTAACCTTTTGTATGTAACTAATATCCCATTAATGGATGAAAATAATGGAAACACCCTCGTGGTTCGATCATGGAACAGAGAAATTTGGATCACAATGGCTTTCCCGAACACATGATTCACAGGGTCATGAATATGTTTGAGTTTAACGGAGCAAGGATAGCAAGGGCCATGCTGCGCCGGGACTCGTTTTCCGAGGAACCTCTGTCAGGCCTAAAGCATCAAACCCGGTACCACGATGTGCAGTTGATCGATAAGCGTTCTTTTTTAATCACGCACAGTTGAGAGTCGAACCTGGGATAACTGCATGCGGAGAGAAAGCGCTACATCTGAGCCACTGCAGGATCGGATCATAAATAGATTCACGGAAGAAGTTGCATCACATTGACAGACAGGAAGGCGGGCATCACACACACAGTCCCATGTCCGCTAAATACACCCAGAAATTCTCTACTTATCTTAGATTCTACTTACCACGAAAACCACAGACTTATCTTCTTATCGCTGTTCTGACGTTACAATCCCTGTAGAGACCTGGGCCTTCTTAGCAGTTATCGCCCAGATTCCCCTGTTGAACCTGTTAACCGGTGAATAAAATTTTGTAAAATTCGTTTCACACTGGGGACTTTTTTTTGGGGTGGGGGGGACATTTTGGTAGTTTTCCAGGCATGACGAAAAATATCGTCATACCCAGTTAACAGGTTAAGGAGATACTTTTTGTTAAAAATGTGTAATCTTCCGGGCATGACGAAAAATGTCGTCATTTGCATTTTGGTAGTCTTCCGGGCATGACGAAAAATGTCATCCGGGTATGACGAAGAATGCTAATTTGTGAGCTTATATCTCTGTATACTTCTTGGAGGAAAGCTTGAACCTGTTAACTGGGTATGACGAAAAATGTCGTCAATCACATTTTGGTAGTCTTCCGGGCATGACGAAAAATGTCGTCCAGGTATGACGAAGAATGCTAAGTTGTGAGCTTATATCGCTGTATACTTCTTGGAGGAAAGCTTTAATCTGTTAACTGGGTATGACGAACGTCATACCCAGTTAACAGATTAAAGCTTTCCTCCAAGAAGTATACAGCGATATAAGCTCACAACTTAGCATTCTACGACATCGTGTGGAGTTCCAGTACCTCCCCACCCTCCTAATCGGTTTGACTTTAATCCGACGCCACTTCAACAGGTATTTCCGTCCACGTGACTGAAACAAGTTTTAGCTGGTCTACTTTTTTATGTTTAGAGGAACACTTGCTTGCTGTTTAATTTTCTTTATGAATTTTAAAACAATGTAACAACTCTTCAAGCACATTTTTTTAACAACATTTTTTTCGTGTCTAAATGATAATTATATGGTTTTAAAATAATTAATATATGTCTTCATTATGGTATCTCTATTTTACCACTCTTTTCTATGACCAGCTCAAGTTTCTAATTAACCGGTCAAAGGACGACTCAATTTTCGAATCAACGGGTCAAAGATCAACTCAACTATAGAATTAACCGGTCAAACGCCGAATCAACTTCTGAGTTAATGGGTCAAAGATCAGCTTAATTTTTGAATTAATCGGTCAAAGATAGAATGAATTTCAAATTAACCGGTCAAAGGGTAACCCAATTTTCGAAACAACGGGCCAAAGATCAACTCAACTTTAGAATTAACCGGTGGAACGCCGAATCAATTTTTAAATTAACGGATCAAACATCAGCCTAGTTTTCGAATTAACCGGTCAAAACCAACTCAAGTTTATAATTAACCAATCAAAGACCACCTCAAGTTTATAATTAACCAATCAAAGACCAACTCAAGTTTATAATTAACCGGTCAAATCAATAACTGGCCAGGGTGCCGGTCCCGTCATGACCAGTTAATGGATCGTATCTGCTTATAACTTCTTTTTTTTTTTAGTTTTATGGCGTAAGGAAAACAAGGATCATGTTACGCCGGAACCTACAGTTTTCCGAGAAGTCCAAACCTCTCAAGGCCTAGGGAACCAAACCCCCGACTACGGTGAACAATTAGTCGGTAAGCATCCTTTTTCAGCGCCAATGGGAGTCGAACCCAGGATAGCCGCATGATCGGCGGACGCCTCCACAGCAGCGCCCCCTACATTGAAAAAATGGCATCAACAAGTGAGTCGTTATGAACTGATCTTTGCTTGAGAATCATGGATTAGTGTTAATACCGGATTAGGTCACAAGTTGCTCTTTTAAGGGACAAGGTCACCCAAAGTCATACTGCACCGGGGCCTACGATTTACCGGGGACTTCAAGCCTACGTTGCCTTGGGAACCAAACCCGGCACAACGATGGGCAGAGAAGAAAAGGTTCTAATGTACCGTTGCAACCGAACCCTTGTCAATAGTACGATATATCTCGTATAGGAATGGACTAATGGTTTATGTGGAACAATGTCAGCTGAAGAGAAACTTTGGGATCAGAAGCTAGAATTTCGTAAACGCGAACTTGTTAAGCTTCGTGAACTTCCCAAGCTTCGTAAACTTCGTAAACGGCAGCCCTTCAAAAGCCCTTCCTTTTTCGCGGCTCCTTCGTAAAGGCTCACTTATGAACGAGCCTCGCTAACCATCTGTGTAATAGCTAGCTGCTCGTGAAGAGATGAGAGCATTAGACAATAGCGATAGTGCTTATAGTTAACGACCCGAATAGTTAGGGGAGCAAAAAAATAATAATCAACAGGTTTAACGAACCGATGCCTCTTGCTAGTTATCGCACCGACACACGTTGTGTGAACACGCTTTTCTTTTAAAAATAGAGTATACTAAGTGGAATGGCTTTGAAGAAGCTGAATTATCAAAGAAACCAACGCACAAAGGCCTGCATTTTTAAAGATTCGTTAGGCTATGCATTATTACTAGGTTTCAATAGATATTGAACCCGCTATTGCTTTTGGTTTTTCTGTCTATCTCTGTCTGTCTGTCTGTCTGTCTGTCCGTCCGCAATAAAAAGGGTAAGGTAAAGGTCTTCCGTAAATGCAATAATGATGGCTATTGTTAACGTTGAAAACCTACCGAGTTACTTGAGAATTAGAGAGTTGTGAATTGCATAGTTGCGAATTAGAGAGTTGTCCGAATTAGAGTGGCGAATAAAGTAGTTACAAAATAAGGAGTTGCGAATTAAATAGTGGCGAATTAGTGTAGAATTAGAGAGTGGCGAATTAGAGAGTAGTGATTTAAAGAGTTGTGAATTGGCGATTAACAAATTAGAGAGTGGTGATTTAAAGAGTGGTGAATTGGCGATTAACGAATTAGAGATTAACGAATTAGAGAGTGGTGAATTGGTGATTAACGAATTAGAGTGGTGATTTAGAGAGCGATGAACTAAATAGTGGCGATTTGGAGAGTAGCGAATTAGAGAGTTGCGGATTAGAGAGTTGCGAATTAATGTTAATTGAAACCCGCTAAATTTAAATATCGACCTTAGGCGATTTTCTTTCACTTGCTTGTTTATTATTATTAAGCTGAACGTTATAAATGTGTTAAGCTTTATTCTTAACACAACATTTCTTAACATGGTGATGGATTTATTAAAGTCGACGATTCTCATCACTGTCTATAACGTGGAAATATTGGATAGTAAATTACTTGCAACGAAAAGAATGATTTTTCGGCGTCCGGTGGGAACCGAATCCACAACCTCTTGATATCCAGTCAACTGCTCTATGATTAAGGGCACTTGATCGGATATCAAGAAGTTGTGGGTTGGGCTCTCCGAGAAATCGTCGTTTTCTCTGCGAGTGATTTATCATCTAATAGTGATGATTTTATTATAGTATTAAGTGTAAAAACAGAAAATACGAAGCATATTCGTAAAAACGGAGTATTTCACTTTTGAGTTGGAACTGGTGGCCTTTTTCATGAATTCACTTCACTTCATTTTCTTCGCTTGCGTTCATTGGTCACCGACTTCAAAAGATTAACGCCTTAGTGAACACACTGTACTTTTTCCTTCTGTGACTATTGTTTGCGTTTTGACGGCGGAAGGACAGCAACAGTCATGTTACGCCGAGCTCTATAATGCTCAGAAGGATTCGAACCTCTTCTGCATAGGAAACCAAATCCCTGTCTACGATGAGTAGAAAAACGGCACGTATCCTACGATGATATTAATAGTCGAATTCAAGTCATTGGTACGATATGTGACAGCGTTACTGCTACGACACCCTATGGCAGTGGACCTATACATTCCGGGGGATTTCGTACCTTTTAAAAACTAGGGAACCGACCTCCAAGCTGGTGAATTAGTATTTTTTTTTAGCACAGTGGGAATCAAACCCAGACTAACGACAAGCTATGAAACGTGCGCCACTGCAGGGCCTTTCTCAAGCGTAGCATTCGTGTTTGTATGCACATATTTTTAGATTATACACTTGAAACTAAATGTACACTTGAAATTTGCCCACAAGGAACTGAAAAAGGAGGAGGCAGCACGGATCAACAGGAAGGGAGTCCTACTCCTTCATGATAATGCTCGTGCCCACTCTGCTCCACTTACTTTCCGTGTCCAGATCAAACTTTACAGTTCCAAAAATTTGCCGCCATTACAGCCTTGTCATTGGCCTGAAGCAAGTGGTCCATGGTACATATTTCCGGTAACTGATCAATGAGTGTGCTGGGCTCTGAATTTCTCCACAGTGGCACTTCATGTCCCTGTCAAGCGACATCCCTCCACTTGATCAATTTCGTCTTAGATTTCATTACCCCAACCCTCAACTTGGCTATAATTTGAATAACACGACTTCTTCAACCACGATGAGGTGCGTGCTACCTTCTAAAACTTTTTTTTATGTCCAGGCATTTTATCAGAGGACTATATATACATATGTAAGTTGCAAACGCGTTTTCAGAATATTGTTGATGCCCATGGTATTTATTTTGGTGAATGCGAGTAAATTGCTTTTCTACTAACAATGGCAGTGTTTTAATACTAGGTTTACCAAGTGGTCATTTTGACCCCTCTGAGAAAACTTTTCGTCAATTTTCTTCAAGAAAATTCTTGCCATATCTTTTGAGAATATTTTAATTAATTTTTACTTACATTTATAAGACATATAATCGCAAATCTGATCTAAATAGCAGAAGAACTTGCTGCTAATTACACAGGTTCATCTGAATCAGAAAATTTGAATAAGCTGTTGGTGGATGCAGTTGAGAGTTCCGGAAGAAGAAAAAAAATGCCAAGTAGGCCTTTGCAATGAAAATAAAACTCAAGTTACCTGTGGGAGTTGCAAAAGATACGTTCGTGGAGTATGTACGGAAAAAAAATTGAAATTTGCAAAAAATGCTTTACGTTAAAATATCAAAAATAAAAAGAAAATAATAAAAACCAATTATTATAACTGATGTAATTTTATTGAGGTTCGTTTTTTCTACTTCAACTTCATAATAGACAGGTCAGTTTATATTTTTTCTAATTAAATACCGGAAGGGGTTATTTTAACCCCTTTGGTTGAAATAAGTATATGTCAACTCATAAAGAATCAAGAGTCAAGAATCAAGATCTGGTAAACCTAGTGTTAAGTGCTAATAGCACCCAGATTTAAGACTTAGTAAACTGGAAGGATCTATATTTTTGATAAATAAATCCGTTGGAACCAGTGTGTAAAACGCATTTCTGATTTTTGATTCATTATTAAAAATATTTGGATTGGCGCATTTAATGACGTAGCCGAATGTTTGGAGCGAATGAATGGAGTTTGTAGCCCTTCATTTTGGCAGACTAACTCGGCGCTTTCAAGCAACGAAGTTGCAGTATTAATTAATGTGGAAGATATTTTCCCTTTTCATACGGATTAGGCATCGCATTTAATGAAGGTGTAATTTTTTTTTTCGTACTGGAAAGCAATACTCTTCACATATATTATACCATGATTTGAAAACATTATTTACATATAAGAAAAATCCAAGACGTTATTGATAATTTTCAGTCGCTTTTAAATCTAGCAATCGAGAAATATTAACTTAATCCTACAACAATTAATGAGAACTGGTACTTACAAAGTAAAATTTTCATGCCAAAATTTGAGGAAATTATTTTAAATAACTCGGCATTTGAAGAGGAAGTGACATTGGATTTGGAAAATGAAAACCGACTGTCGTAACATCGTTGAAGCAATAGTTCCTGCGACGAAATTTGATAAGAAATGCGAGACAGAAAATTTTACTTTACCTCAAATGAAGGCTGTAATTAATTTTTATGACTGGTGTAAAAGCAGTAAATTTTAGCAAACATAGCAGCGTCATAAACGTATCCACGATCAGAAGCAAATTTTCCATTTCAAAAATTATTCTTTATTTATTATTAATTATTTCAAAATGTAGTACTTGCAAAGATAAATTTAAAACTCTAAAGGAAATGTTACAATCGAAATTTCATCGTATTCAAAGTCATAGTTTACCAGTTCGTGATAGTAATTTAAAAATATGGGCCACTAACATTGCAAAAGATTTAAATATGAAATCTAAAATATCTAGTAACTTTATCAATAAATTAAAATTAGCCAATCGAATCGTTTATCAAAAAGTAACGAAATATACTATCGTCCGATCACTTCGTGATGTTGAAACTACTGAAAACAAAGCTATGGAATTTGTTTTATAAACAAGAGATTTAATTTCAAGCTGTAATATACGGAACAAGTGCTTAATGCAGATCGGAGTGGGTTTCAGTACTTCATCCCAAGCGACATAACGCTTTCTATTAAGGGTGAAAAGTGTACAGTGGTAAGTGTTGACTCCAAATTTTCAGCCACACATTCGCATACGATAATGCCATTTCCATCAATGGCCGCGAGCTGAAAGGGAAATTACCATTTACGTGAACTGTCAGGAAAATGTGATCCAAAGGTTGAAAAAATATTATTTCGCCGTAGTAATATTTTTATTATATGCCCCAAATCAGGAAAAATGGGAAAAGATAATATGAAGGAATGAGTTACCAACTGCCTCAAACCATTTTTAAGTCCCCCTTCATACGTTCTATTGGATTCCTGGACCGGATCGACAGACAAAGGAACATAAAGTGAACTTCAGAATAGTTGCGTAAAATTATAAATTCCTTCTTG
>QLNU02014176.1:148722082-148749136 GCA_006491805.2 Dysdera silvatica
CCGGTGGAACGCCGAATCAATTTTTAAATTAACGGGTCAAAGATCAGCCTAGTTTTCGAATTAACCGGTCAAAACCAACTCAAGTTTATAATTAACCAATCAAAGACCACCTCAAGTTTATAATTAACCAATCAAAGACCACCTCAAATTTATAATTAACCAATCAAAGACCAACTCAAGTTTATAATTAACCGGTCAAATCAATAACTGACCAAGGTACTGGTCCCGTCATGACCAGTTAATGGATCGTATCTGCTTATAACTTTTTTTTTTTTTAGTTTTATGGCGTAAGGATAACAAGGATCATGTTACGCCGGAACCTACAGTTTTCCGAGCAGTCCAAACCTCTCAAGGCCTAGGGAACCAAACTCCCGACTACGGTGAACAACTAGTCGGTAAGCATCCTTTTTCAGCGCCAATGGGAGTCGAACCCAGGATAGCCGCATGATCGGCGGACGCCTCCACAGCAGCGCCCCCTACATTGAAAAAATGGCATCAACAAGTGAGTCGTTATGAACTGATCTTTGCTTAAAAATCATGGATTAGTGTTAATACCGGATTAGGTCACAAGTTGCTCTTTTAAGGGACAAGGTCACCCAAAGTCATGCTGCACCGGGACCTACGATTTACCGGGGACTTCAAGCCTAAGTTGCCTTGGGAACCAAACCCGGGACAACGATGGGCAGAGAAGAAAAGGTTCTAATGTACCGTTGCAACCGAACCCTTGTCAATAGTACGATATATCTCGTATAGGAGTGGACTAATGGTTTATGTGGAACAATGTCAGCTGAAGAGAAACTTTGGGATCAGAAGCTAGAATTTCGTAAACGCGAACTTGTTAAGCTTCGTGAACTTCCCAAGCTTCGTAAACTTCGTAAACGGCAGCCCTTCAAAAGCCCTTCCTTTTTCGCGGCTCCTTCGTAAAGGCTCACTTATGAACGAGCCTCGCTAACCATCTGTGTAATAGCTAGCTGCTCGTGAAGAGATGAGAGCATTAGACAATAGCGATAGTGCTTATAGTTAACGACCCGAATAGTTAGGGGAGCAAAAAAATAATAATCAACAGGTTTAACGAACCGATGCCTCTTGCTAGTTATCGCACCGACACACGTTGTGTGAACACGCTTTTCTTTTAAAAATAGAGTATACTAAGTGGAATGGCTTTGAAGAAGCTGAATTATCAAAGAAACCAACGCACAAAGGCCTGCATTTTTAAAGATTCGTTAGGCTATGCATTATTACTAGGTTTCAATAGATATTGAACCCGCTATTGCTTTTGGTTTTTCTGTCTATCTCTGTCTGTCTGTCTGTCTGTCTGTCTGTGCGCTATAAAAAGGGTAAGGTAAAGGTCTTCCGTAAATGCAATAATGATGGCTATTGTTAACGTTGAAAACCTACCGAGTTACTTGAGAATTAGAGAGTTGTGAATTGCATAGTTGCGAATTAGAGAGTTGTCCGAATTAGAGTGGCGAATAAAGTAGTTACAAAATAAGGAGTTGCGAATTAAATAGTGGCGAATTAGTGTAGAATTAGAGAGTGGCGAATTAGAGAGTAGTAATTTAAAAAGTTGTGAATTGGCGATTAACAAATTAGAGAGTGGTGATTTAAAGAGTGGTGAATTGGCGATTAACGAATTAGAGATTAACGAATTAGAGAGTGGTGAATTGGTGATTAACGAATTAGAGTGGTGATTTAGAGAGCGATGAACTAAATAGTGGCGATTTAGAGAGTTGCGCATTAGAGAGTTGCGGATTAGAGAATTGCGGATTAATGTTAATTGAAACCCGCTAAATTTAAATATCGACCTTAGGCAATTTTCTTTCACTTGCTTGTTTATTATTATTAAGCTGAACGTTATAAATGTGTTAAGCTTTATTCTTAACACAACATTTCTTAACATGGTGATGGATTTATTAAAGTCGACGATTCTCATCACTGTCTATAACGTGGAAATATTGGATAGTAAATTACTTGCAACGAAAAGAATGATTTTTCGGCGTCCGGTGGGAACCGAATCCACAACCTCTTGATATCCAGTCAACTGCTCTATGATTAAGGGCACTTGATCGGATATCAAGAAGTTGTGGGTTGGGCTCTCCGAGAAATCGTCGTTTTCTCTGCGAGTGATTTATCATCTAATAGTGATGATTTTATTATAGTATTAAGTGTAAAAACAGAAAATACGAAGCATATTCGTAAAAACGGAGTATTTCACTTTTGAGTTGGAACTGGTGGCCTTTTTCATGAATTCACTTCACTTCATTTTCTTCGCTTGCGTTCATTGGTCACCGACTTCAAAAGATTAACGCCTTAGTGAACACACTGTACTTTTTCCTTCTGTGACTATTGTTTGCGTTTTGACGGCGGAAGGACAGCAACAGTCATGTTACGCCGAGCTCTATAATGCTCAGAAGGATTCGAACCTCTTCTGCATAGGAAACCAAATCCCTGTCTACGATGAGTAGAAAAACGGCACGTATCCTACGATGATATTAATAGTCGAATTCAAGTCATTGGTACGATATGTGACAGCGTTACTGCTACGACACCCTATGGCAGTGGACCTATACATTCCGGGGGATTTCGTACCTTTTAAAAACTAGGGAACCGACCTCCAAGCTGGTGAATTAGTATTTTTTTTTAGCACAGTGGGAATCAAACCCAGACTAACGACAAGCTATGAAACGTGCGCCACTGCAGGGCCTTTCTCAAGCGTAGCATTCGTGTTTGTATGCACATATTTTTAGATTATACACTTGAAACTAAATGTACACTTGAAATTTGCCCACAAGGAACTGAAAAAGGAGGAGGCAGCACGGATCAACAGGAAGGGAGTCCTACTCCTTCATGATAATGCTCGTGCCCACTCTGCTCCACTTACTTTCCGTATCCAGATGAAACTTTACATTTACAAAAATTTGCCGCCATTACAGCCTTGTCATTGGCTTGAAGTAAGTCGTCCATGGTACGTAATTCCGGTAACTGATCAATGAGTGTGCTGGGCTCTGAATTTCTCCACAGTGGCACTTCATGTCCCTGTCAAGCGACATCCCTCCACTTGATCAATTTCGTCTTAGATTTCATTACCCCAACCCTCAACTTGGCTATAATTTGAATAACACGACTTCTTCAACCACGATGAGGTGCGTGCTACCTTCTAAAACTTTTTTTTATGTCCAGGCATTTTATCAGAGGACTATATATACATATGTAAGTTGCAAACGCGTTTTCAGAATATTGTTGATGCCCATGGTATTTATTTTGGTGAATGCGAGTAAATTGCTTTTCTACTAACAATGGCAGTGTTTTAATACTAGGTTTACCAAGTGGTCATTTTGACCCCTCTGAGAAAACTTTTCGTCAATTTTCTTCAAGAAAATTCTTGCCATATCTTTTGAGAATATTTTAATTAATTTTTACTTACATTTATAAGACATATAATCGCAAATCTGATCTAAATAGCAGAAGAACTTGCTGCTAATTACACAGGTTCATCTGAATCAGAAAATTTGAATAAGCTGTTGGTGGATGCAGTTGAGAGTTCCGGAAGAAGAAAAAAAATGCCAAGTAGGCCTTTGCAATGAAAATAAAACTCAAGTTACCTGTGGGAGTTGCAAAAGATACGTTCGTGGAGTATGTACGGAAAAAAAATTGAAATTTGCAAAAAATGCTTTACGTTAAAATATCAAAAATAAAAAGAAAATAATAAAAACCAATTATTATAACTGATGTAATTTTATTGAGGTTCGTTTTTTCTACTTCAACTTCATAATAGACAGGTCAGTTTATATTTTTTCTAATTAAATACCGGAAGGGGTTATTTTAACCCCTTTGGTTGAAATAAGTATATGTCAACTCATAAAGAATCAAGAGTCAAGAATCAAGATCTGGTAAACCTAGTGTTAAGTGCTAATAGCACCCAGATTTAAGACTTAGTAAACTGGAAGGATCTATATTTTTGATAAATAAATCCGTTGGAACCAGTGTGTAAAACGCATTTCTGATTTTTGATTCATTATTAAAAATATTTGGATTGGCGCATTTAATGACGTAGCCGAATGTTTGGAGCGAATGAATGGAGTTTGTAACCCTTCAGTTTGGCGGATTAACTTGGCGCTTTCAAGTAACGAAGTTACAGTATTGATGTGGAAGATATTTTCCCTTTTCATTCGGATTAGGCATTGCATTTAATGAACGTGTAATTTTTTTTTTAGTATTGGAAAGTAATACTTTCCATATAGATTATTCCATGATTTGAAAATATTATTTATATATAAAAAAATCCAAGACGTTATTGATAATTTTCAGTCGCTTTTAAATCTAGCAATCGAGAAATATTAACTTAATCCTACAACAATTAATGAGAACTGGTACTTACAAAGTAAAATTTTAGTGCCAAAAATTGGAGGAAATCATTTTAAATAACTCGACATTTGGAGAGAAAGTGACATTGGATTTGGAAAATGAAAACCGACTGTCGTAACATCGTTGAAGCAATAGTTCCTGCGACGGAATTTGATAACAAATACGAGGCAGAAAATTTTATTTTATCCTAAATAAATGTTCTAATTAATTTTTATGACTCTGTAAAAGCAATAAATTTTAGCAAACGTAGCAGCGTTATAAACGTACCGATGCGATCAGTAGCAAATTTTCCATTTCAAAAATTATTCTTTATTTATTATTAATTATTTCAAAATGTAGTACTTGCAAAGACAAATTTAAAACTCTAAAGAAAATGTTACAATCGAATTTTCATCGTATTTGAAGTTATAGTCTACCAGTTCGTGTTAATGAATGATAGTGATTTAAAAATATGGGCCACTACCATCGCAAAATATCTAATTATGAAATCTGAAATATCGAGTAGCTTTATCAATAAATTAAAATTAGCCAATCGAATCGTTTATCAAAAAGTAAGGAAATATACTACTGTCCGATCACTTCATGATGTTGAAACTAATGAAAACAAAGCTATTGAATTTGTTTTAGAAACAAGAAATTTTATTTCAGGCTGTAATACTGAGCAAGCGCTTAATGTAGATCAGAGTGGTTTTCAGTACTTTATCCCAAGCGACAGAACGCTTTCCATTAAGGGTGAAAAGTATACAGTGGTAAGTGTTGACTCCAAATTTTCAGCCACACATTCGCATACGATAATGCCATTTCCATCAATGGCCGCGAGCTGAAAGGGAAATTACCATTTACGTGAACTGTCAGGAAAATGTGATCCAAAGGTTGAAAAAATATTATTTCGCCGTAGTAATATTTTTATTACATGCCCCAAATCAGGGAAAAATGGGAAAAGATACTATGAAGGAATGAGTTACCAACTGCCTCAAACCATTTTTAAGTCCCCCTTCATACGTTCTATTGGATTCCTGGACCGGATCGACAGACAAAGGAACATAAAGTGAACTTCAGAATAGTTGCGTAAAATTATAAATTCCTTCTTGCACAACAGCTCTCGTGCAGCCCCTAGACGTATATTTTTTTAGAGAGTACAAATTCTTTATTAAAAGGATTGTGAACTTCGTTCTTACAAATGAAATAACAATCAAAGTAACTGATCGTAATGAAATAGTTATTAAGTTACATTCATTAGTTTACAATCAGTTGCAATCTAAGAAATATCAAACAGTTCTTCGTTATCCATAGTCCAAATGTAACTATAATGATGATGACATTGAAAAACCTGGCAATGTATCTTCAATTTCATTTAAAAGCTACCACGACGTAAGCGATTTTCATTCATGTGAACAATTTTCATTTATTAAATGCACTGCAATATTGATTTCTGTTTACAACATTTCTATGTAGATTACCACTTACATGAACGAAGTGTAATCTTGTGTAACTTTTCTGTAACATGTAATGTTTATATTCTTGTACGACAGCGGTTTATGGCCCTTCATACGCTTATTTGATGTACAATTTCCGCTAGCCATACAATACAAACCGAATATCGACCGTTTGAAGCACTGTCGTATAAATTAAGAGCATTGATGAAATAGAAAAGTGAGTAATTGTATATATGGCCTGCAAAAGGGTTGCTGGTATCTAACTGGAAGGAGACCCACACGCTGAACGTATGTGACGATGTGTGGAACCGGCCAGGCCAGTAACCTAGTGTCCTACCCCGCCTTCAAGTGGTGCAGGCTGAGCTTTCTATTTATGTGGCAAATTAATATTTGCTACACGGATAGAAAGGCGGAAGGGGAGGGCTAATTCACCAACCCGTCTAGCCAGCGTGGTGAAATTATGGCTAATTCCTCCATTATGTTGACACACCAGAAACCATGGCCCCTAGTCTCCAGGTGCTGGAGTGCTCCTGATCAAGGCAGCGGTCAGTGTGGCATGAAAGCAGGGGGTGCTAAGAATCACTGGAATGGCCCAGGCTGCCGTTTGTTATTGACCTTGGCTACGTTTAATGGACGATCCCTTGCTTCTGAAGCAAAACTTCAGGAATTGGAAGAGGAACTAGACAAGATATGTTCATTTGTCATAAACCAAGTTGGTTTGTTTTTAAAAATAAATATTTCGTTATAAACTGTTCACATTAGTGGATCAGTTTTTCAAGTTTCGTTTTTACGAAAATATGTCTTTGGTTTGTTTTTAACTCTCTAAAAAGCAAACGAAATTATGTATGTAGTTATAAATTTCGTGTTATAAAGTCAAAATGTTCTTATTTTTGTTATTAAAAATAATATATGGTAATTATGTTTAACAGAATGTAATATATATATAACGTGCGTGCAAGCCATAAATGACGTAAGTACGGATCAAGATTCGACTCACATTAAAATAACAAAGGTAATCACATTTTAACACGTTTCTTACAACTGAAAATACGGAGGAGTAAAAAAAAAAGGTGAGGTGATGGCAAAACTTTTCCATCGTAACATAAAATGTGATTTTATTGTTTTCGCCAATAAGGCGTAACTTTGAATTGCAGCAACCATGTCCATCATTTTTGCGGGCAGTTATATAAATGAGCTTGGCTGAAAACTGGCAAATGCACCAGTTCAAATATTTTTAATAATGAATAAGAAATCAAAAAATGTGTTTTACACGCTGGTTTCAACGGATATATTTATCAAAAATATAGATTTTTCCAATTTACTAAGTCTCAAATCTGGGTGCAATTGGCACTTAAAACACTTCCATTGCAAGTATATGTATACTTTGTATATATATATATAGGTTGTCCCTTGTCTGAATTACCGAAAAAGGGAAGTTCTTTTGGGGTACCTGATATATATTTATTTATTTAACTGGTGCAGTGTGTCATTATCTTAATAATTAATTAATAATTAGTGTAAAAGCATTGGCGGCATTGGCCATGATAATGGTTATAATTGAGATTAAAAAATGAGAGAGAGAGTGCCAATTTATTGCAGAGTGTTTGAAAGACAGGTCTCTGAACTCCTAACGATACTTGCAGATTTGCTGCAGAAACTGCAACTTTTGCAGTTTCTGAAATTAAATGAAGCCGTTAACTTCTGAAAGAACGGTAGCCAACTCAAAAGAGAATCCTGAATCTGCACTTTCGAAAAACCATTATTCCAAGATTGTTAAGGCGTAAGAGTTTTCCACGAGCGAGATTTTCCCTTAGGTATTTTGGAATTTGAACTTAGCTACGTACTTTTTTCGATGTCTGATACGTGTAGCCCCGTAACCCCCCGGGGCTGCTTGAACATATTTTTTTTAAGTGTTTAGGTTCGTTTTAAAGAAAAGAATGATATTGAATAATCTCCCCTTACATAATTACTTTCATTACCACAATTGTTATCCCTATTCGCATACTAACCCGATCATCATTACTATTATTATTAGTAATATTTTTCTTATATTATTACTATGATTATCAGTGTTATTTTTTCTTATGTTATTACTATTATTATTATTTAAATCTCATGCGAAAGAGGGAGTCATGAAGAGTTCAAATTAATTAGACATATCTATACATCACTCACGTTTACTCCAAACTAATATATTTTTAATTTTGAATAATTAAATCCAAGAAAAAAGGTAACACTTGGACGAACGCGAACAC
Organism: Dysdera silvatica; assembly: GCA_006491805.2. Classification (NCBI taxonomy): domain Eukaryota; kingdom Metazoa; phylum Arthropoda; class Arachnida; order Araneae; family Dysderidae; genus Dysdera; species Dysdera silvatica. Next base: position 148,730,139 of record QLNU02014176.1, read on the forward strand.
AGGAGGGGTCACAGGGGTGACTTACCTCAACAATATATTTTTTCACTGTAAAAAATTTCAAATTTCATGGAAAATGGGTCTGTGTCCGCTCCTGCCTTGAACACAGGCCAATAACACCCGGGTTACACTTCCAATACTCTGACCACGACAATCCTAAGATCCCTGGTTCGAATCTTTCCTAAGGCATGTTTCGTCACCCATTTTTATTAGTAAATGAAAGTGCCAGTTTAGATAATCAAACAGTCCTAGCTTGGGTAAGAATCTCTTTTTCACTTCATAGCCCAAAAATCCGAAATATCGTAATTGCGTAGTATGACTTTTGTTGTCTTTAAACCATGAAATTTCAAATAACACCAGAATACCTTTCAAAAATAACAGAGGAAATATTCCATAAAAACATATATAAATGTCCTGTGAAAACAAGACTAAGGAAAATATACATTTAATGAAATCGAGACCATATGCAGATTAATATGTATTTACGTGTGCTAAATTGTACTAAAATAATTGCAAAAATATAAAATAAGAACGTCACATGGGTAACATAAAATAAAATAAGCGATAAAAAGGTTCTAGATTCTCTCTTGAGGGTACAATATACTTAGATGCGGCCACATTTTCATTGTCTTCTCTTTTGTGTAAACGTCTTCTCGTGATTTGAAAAGCAAATATTTCTGAATGCCGCTAAAATGTCAGTTTCCTTCTGGTTCTTTCTTTTTTGGATTTAGGTTTTCCTTTTTTTTTTTTTTTTGTTCTCGCTTGACGTACATCCAATCTAAAGTATAGAATATTGTAAGTAGACTATGGAACCTTTGTGTAAGGTTGTAAATAAAAGTAGGTTTTGAAGAATAGAACTAGTGCCGGAATAACGCCTGGGCTTTAGGGGCTAAAGCCCAGGGGCCGCCGCCAGCTAGAGAGCCCCCAGAGACGTATTCCCTTATGGACAATCCTTTTAAATTATTTTACTGGGGGGCGCTCACAATAATAGTAACCCAGGGCCTCAAAAACTTTAATTCGCCACCGAAATAAACCAGTATTTGCTTTGACAACAATTACAGTTCACTTTTTAAATACAAGATTTTTCCATATTACGTTCCAGCAAATAACAAAGTTGTGTATAATATAATAAGAGACAACAACGAATTAAAACTCTGGTATAAATATAACAGTAAATACCAGACTATAGACATATAATATCAAAAGGTCATACACATATATATATGTGGGACTTATGCATTAAAATGAAGCATATTGAAGAACTCTATGGATAAATATGTCTTTTAATGAATGATTAACTTTTACATCTACTACAAGTCGTCGAAAGAGTCACTACCATGCGTCCAAAATATATCGCCACAGCTACATATCGTCGCGATAATCTCGACTATATCCCATATCGTCGTAAGCGTCACCGTCGCTGCCCTGCGTTCCACTCCAACTCGGTTGCTTCGCGTTTCCCCGTCTTCTCCGTTTCCACGCATGCGCAAGCGTGACTGTGTCTGTCTACATACACTCATGACGTCTCATGTATATGGGGATGGGTGTCCCAACACATACATATGTACATCATCATCATCATATTCAACCATTATCTATCCACTGCTGGATGAAGGTCTCTCCAAATGCTTTCCACACAAGTCTATCCTGAGCAATTCGCTTCCACGTCACCCCAACCTGTTTTCTTATTTCATCCACCCATCTAGTTTGAGGACGTTTTCTAGGTCTTCGGTGGTCTCTTGGAATCCAGTTCAGAATTTCTGTTGTCCATCGTTGATCAGTTCTTCTTGCGATATGCCCAGCCCATCGCCATTTCAGCCCTTTTACTTTAACAATGATGTCCTCTACTCTAGTTTGCTCTCTCACCCAAGTGTTCCTTTTCCGATCTCTCCTAGTTATTCCAAGCATGCACCTCTCCATGCTCCTTTGTGTTGTCTGTAACTTTCGTATTGCTCCAACAGTTAGACTCCATGTCTCTGATCCATAAGAGAGGACTGGCAATACACACTGGTTGAAGACCTTTCTTTTTAGACACAAAGGCAATTTCCCCTTCAGGATAAAACTGTTTCATCCGAATGCACTCCAGCCAAGTTTAACACGTCTGTTGAGTTCTTTCATAATGTTACCTTTCATTGAAATCAGTTTTCCAAGGTAAATATATGAATCAGTAACTTCTTGCTCAATGTTGTCAACTTGTATTTTTGTTTTCTCTACGAAATAGTTGAACATGATTTTAGTTTTTTGTGAGTTTATCTTGAGTCCAACTTCCTTACTTCTAGTTAAGAGCTCCCGTACCATGTCTTGGAGTTCTAATGTGTCCGTTAATAAAAAAATAACAATGTCGATAAGTGGATATAGCATAAGAAAAATGCATATATATGTATAGTAGATATAGTATAAAAAATGCATGACCTTCCTCAAATGGTAACATTAGATTATCGTGTAATCATAACGTTCGAAAACAATGCCATAACAAAAAATATAAATCTACATTGAAAAGAGCAAATAGAGGAAATCGCATAAAACACACGAAAGAGATTGAGCGAAAGCAACATGAAAAGTTTTTATAAAAATAATATCCGGAAAAGAATATTTAAAGATGGTTAAATAAAATAAAAATGAAAATTTTAAAAAGATCGCTAGTTGATTATTTAAGAAACCGCTACTGCCCTCGTCACTAGAGTTTGAACTGTGATCCTTTAGCAATACGCTGTTTTAAAAGCGGCTGAATAACGAATTTTCTTTTATAATAGTTAAAAAAAAATAACAATTTAATGTCTGAAAACAATTTTAAGTGGAAGATGTTTTCTTTTTTTTGAAACACTATGCTCCTGAAATCGAAAAATTTGTTTCCAAAACCACGAAGAAACAAAGTGATACTCTTATCGTCGAATGCATTTAAATGGCGTCAATAAATCACAAAAAATATAAGTTCTCCTGTACCGAAATTGGAGCTAAAATAATAATGTTTCTCGAAATGCACATTTTACAGAAATCTGTTCCCTCTTTTTTCTGCCGCGAAAACTCTTTTTGCGCGGGAACGAGAGGGTCATCTCAATGTTGCCATTTCTGGCAGTAAAATTTTATTATTTCCGGAGGCTTTCTCCGACTTTTTCCCTCATTTTGCGCCAGATATGAACAGGATTCTGATATCCCTTGCCTGCAATTTCCTTTGTGGTTGTTTTTTTCTTGTGAAACAAATTTTGTTGTTTTATGTTCAAAATTTCAATAAAAATAATACTGGAAATGTTTAATGCTTTATTTCCTTAGGTTTTGGATATTATTTCTATTATGTTTACTGGGAAGGCTTGCTCCAATTTTATTAGGTTGTTTTGTTTACTTTGTATCTTTCTATGATATGCTAAAATCTGAGGAACGCGAGCTCGTTTTAATGGGATCATAAATAGCTTTAAAATGCATTACCTATAAAAATAAATTTATTTAGCCGTCTATTCGTCCGACCTCTCTGTCTTTTGTCTATTTGTCTGCCTGCTGGTGAATAGAACAGACATGGGCAATAGATCATCATACAGCCGACGGATTATTAACAAAATTATATGATTATATAGGGACGAAAATTTACATGAATATATTGACGAGATTATATGACTATATGTTGACGAGATTATATGACTATATGTTGACGAGATTATATGACTATATGTTGACGAGATTATATGACTGTATGTTGACGAGATTATATGACTATGTGTTGACGATATTATATGACTATATGTTGACGAGATTATATGACTATATATTGACGAGATTATATGACTATACAGGGTGTTCGAGAAATTTTGACAAAATAACGGGGTGATAGTATCCACCAAGGGGAACAATATTCGTAAAGGGACCTATGGTCACAAACCAATCGCAGAACCAATTCTTAAACCGTCCAGGATAAACAAATAATGACAACAGGTTCATGAGAAGCGCAAAATGCAATATTCTAATCATCTACGCACTTGTTTAGCTGACCTGAGTTATATCTGGATCTCCTCATGCATATAATCACTTTTAATGAGATTATATGACATTATATAGTGACTAGATTACTTGTCTATATAGCAACGATGGTATTTGGTCTAAAAAAGTAAAAAAAGAAACTGCAAAACTTTGCCCAAGTAGAAAAACTGCAATTTTTAAACAAATCAATACGTGTGCGGATTCCAGACAAATAAGAGCAATAATAATGATAAGTATTTTCACTGGGATCTTTTATTTAAGTTAATAGAGCGAAGGATAATCCCTATTTGGATAAAGAATACGTTTTCAAAATTAGCAGCCAGCCCCTTTTTGGATATCAAATTTTTAAAATTTGCAGTCAGCCCCTTTTTGGTTACCAAATACTTTTTTAATTAGTATATGGTTAATGAATGCATTTTTTTAAATTAGCAGATTGTCCCGATTTAGATACTGAATCTATTATTTAGATACCATTTTTTCCTTAAAATTAATTAGTGAGATGTTCCCCCTTTTTTTTGTTACTGATTTTTTTTAAATTGATAGTTTAAATTGGGATGTGTGTGTGTGTGCTGAATATCGATTTAATTGGTAGATATTCCCCTTTGGTAACTGAGCATACTTTTTTTAATTAATAAATAGTCTTCATTCGGTTACAAAATACTTTTTTATTAAGTAAATAGCCCCCATTCGGATGCTAAATATAATTTTATAAAAATAAACGTCATCTATTGGTTTCTGAATGACTTTTTAAACTATAAATAGTCCCTCCGCTTAGACTGCTGAGTATGAATGATGTGGAAAGCCGTTATATACTCAAAATGTAAAAATAAATTACATGCAGTTTATTTAAACTTCATTGCTGCGAGTGTTCCAATTTTTATTACAGCTCTATAATAAAACGAGGCTGCAACTTGAATTTTTATTTAGAAGAAAATATAATAACCCCCTTCCCCCCTCCTCCGTTTAGGAATGGTCGGTCTTTTCACAAGAAATATGCATAAACACGTAAGTGTTTGAAACACAAAAGTTGTTTCCCAAAGAAAAAAAAAAAAGAAGAAAATGATGCAAATTTCAGAACCGTTTGAACGTTTTTGCTTCTGACGTTTTAAAATATTATTGACTCTCTATCCTTGCCCCTTTTAAAAATTGCTCTATAAAATATATTCTAAAATGATTCACAAAAATATAAAAAAATTGATGGAAATTGAAAAGCTTAAGGAAATTGAAAGGTATTAAATCACGTATTTTAATACAACAGTGTGGTTTATTACACATTAAAATTTTTATCACTACGATTAATTTTATTACTACTAAAATTACTAATCACTTTTACTACTATGACTAGAAACATATACTCACTTTATATCTAAAAATAAAATATAGGCTATTCAAAACGCGGGTCTCAATCAATCCCACCCCCACAAGCAATTCTATTTCAACCGTTTGTCCTTAATTTTACTTGCATAAATAAAAGCACATTTTTTCCATAGCCTACGCGTCAATAAAATTCTGACTTACGTCAATAGTCCATTCTTCATTGATATTTTAAAAATAATCTAGAAATCCACTGAATCATAACCCGATTTGGATACACAGGTCCCGGGTTCGACTGCCGATGACCGCGCAAACTATTTTTTTTTTTTTTCAAATCTTCATCTATTCTCCAAGCGGAGAATTGTACAAAATGGATCTTATTTTTCTGAAAACGATGCATATATTGTTCTTGTATTTGCATTTTTAAGAAGAATGTTTTATCGCTGAATCCATTTTTAAAAATACCTGAAATAAAAAATTGAAATATTAATTCTCCTTTAAAAATTTAAGAACAAACTATCTCACATCTGTAAACGTTAAAACATGAAGCATTTTTGTGTACAATGTGAATTTTTATCTCGAATTTAACCCTTTGCACTCCACTGGCTCCGCTGGAGCGACATTCAGTATATGGCTTTGAATTCCTTTGGCTAAATAGCCTGGAGTGCAAAGGGTTAAAAAGAAAGAAGCTATTATAAAACAAAGAAACATAGGCTTTGTTAGTTTTTCTACCAGTTAAATTTTTGCCCTTCCGAAACTCCAATTCACACCTTTATCATTTATATCACTTAAATTAAAACACGCATTTTTACGGCCTTCACGTCCATAATAATCTATCTTAAGCCAATAGTTCATTTCTCGTGAATCTTTTTAAGAAAACTCTAGCATTCCAGCGACCTTTAATCATATTTGGATCACCAGGTCCAGGGTTCGAATCCTGATGGCTGCATTTTTTTTTTTTTTCCAAACTTCATTCTTTTTCCAAACAGTGAATTGTATCAAGTAAACCGTGCTTTTCTGAACTCGATGCATAATTTTTTGCATTTTTATGAAGAATATTTAATTTTTGAATCTATTTTTAATATCACCATTAAATTATTACTTCTCCTCTAACAATCAAAGGGAGTACGCTATTTCTCATCTGTCTAAATAGTCAAACGCTCGGCATTTGTAATAAATAAATAAATAAATGTAACACAATAATGCTTTTGCTATAGCACATATAAATATTAGCTGGATTTGATTAATACAGAGGACACGTACGCGAGGGTGTGATGGGGTGTAACCCCCATTACGATGAGATTTTACATGTATTCGTATGAAAATATGTAATTGTAACTCTGTAACTTCCCTTTATGAACTTTTTGCGTGCCCTAATTATAGAGAAGAATGCTATGATGGAAGCGAAGAAGAATGCTATGATGAAATGGAAATGAAGAAGAATGCTATGATGGAAATGAAGAAGAATGCTATGATGAAAGTGAAGAAGAATGCTATGATGAAAGTGAAGAAGAATGCTATGATGAAAGTGAAGAAGAATGCTATGATGAAAGTGAAGAAGAATGCTATGATGAAAGTGAAGAAGAAGAATGGTGTGATGAAAGTGAAGAAGAATGCTATGATGGAAGTGAAGAGTCACAGATGTTGGACGAAAGTTCATAAGGGATTATATTGGGGGGTTATAGAGCTACATCTCCATATCTTCATATGTATATATACAAAATTTCATCGCAATAGGGGGCGACAGCCACATCAACTCACCCCTGCGTACGCCAGTTTGCAGAGTTGCAAGAAAGAACACAGTCAGGAATTAACAAATAAGAGGGGAAGCAAAGACATATCGATAAAAATACAAGAGTTTATACTGAGATGGTATAGAAATTTGATGAAAAGTATTGAATATTACGTAGAAAATCTAGCTATGTACGTCAAAATTGGTAGAAAGCATAAGAAAGCAATGCTAAAAGCAGAAATAGAAAGAACTGGTAAATAAAATTATGAAAAAAGAACCTAAGAGAAAAAATTTAATTGAAAATCGTAGTTTAGAGGAATCCCTCATAAAAAAGCAACGACCCCATATAAAATTGTGTGCGACGAATAAAAAAAATATATAATATATAACAATAATGTAATAAAGTATAATAATATGATAAAATAAAATATAAAAATAACATGATACAACAAAATATAATATGATGCAATAAAATATAGTAATAATATGAAACAATAAAATATGGCATATATGGAAAAAATATTGGTTGTTTGTATGATTAAGGGTACGAGAATAGTGAGGATCAATGTATACTTTGTCCAGGTGTGATCTCACCCTTCAAAAAGCTCGAATGTCGATTCAGTTTATAAAGACTGATCAAAAATTAAATCGTGTAATACATCCCATTTATTCCAAGTGCTATACGAATGTGTAATAGAATTATTTCGTTGTCAAAATAGAAATACGAATTATTGCATATGTTCAGTTTCATATAGGTTAACAAGAGTATTGCATGTATAGTAATGCGAGTTATTTCGTAAGTAAAATCTATTCACTCTATTGGCTGATTGGGAGAATATATACCATGTGACGCAAGAGTGGTGGGTGCCGCTGCATACCATAACTCACATAAATGTATTATTTCACAACAGTCCGTTTATAAAGCTCTACTTGTGTAATGACATAAGCACCAAATATATAGTAATACGAGTTTGTCCATGATTTAGAATCAAACATTTCATTGGTTGGTTGGTAAATGATCAATTATGGAGCAAGGGTAGTGAGTGTTATCACAAACTAAACATGATGAGATATTCACGAATATCGGAGTGGCTAAATCGTATAAAAATAAACATTAAATAAATTGAAATGAGCGTAGAAACAAATATATTTAATGGGAAAAGCTGAAATTGGATATTTAGTTAAATATGAGTTTATAATAAAAGGATAAAAAAAAATAAGACAGATGGTGAAATTTTTTAACCTAAAAATTATAGTTAGAAAACCAGAGATAAAATTAACAAGGATTGTTAAAATATGTGACACACATACATAAAAATGCAATATAGAAATTAAAACAGTTATCAAAGCCAATTCGTCCCTCAATACATCGTATAACGAATTATAATTGCACGATGGGAAAAGCTGAAATTTGATAAATATCCAAAATTGAGTTTATAATAAAAATGAAAAAGTAAACATTTAATAGAGGGTGAAGAACTTTTGACACCGCCCCCCCGAAAAAAAAGCTGAAATTTGATAAATATCCAAAATTGAGTTTATAATAAAAATGAAAAAGTAAACATTTAATAGAGGGTGAAGAACTTTTGACACCGCCCCCCCGAAAAATAGCTAAGAAACACGAAATAAAATTATTAAGGATGGTTAAAGTATATGATACGGACACACAAAAATGCAATATAAAAAAATAACGTTTATCAAAGCCCTTCGAAAGGTCACGCAAATATAATTGTACGATGGAAAAGGCTAAAATTGGATAAATGGTTAAATATGAAGTTATAATAAAAAGGATAAAAAAAAATGCAACGTCACAGAGGATGCAAAAATTTTTGGCTTAAAAATATAGCTAGGAAATCAGAAATAAAATTAACAAGGATGATTAAAATATGATATATATATACATAAGAAATGCAATATAACAATTAATTTACTTATCAAATCCCATTCATTCGACGAAAACGAGCAATGTCAGAAATAGATTTGATTGTATGTTTCACATTAGATTCGGTAATGACATTTGTATTTCCCATTGAAGTCCAACAGCGAATATGGTTTGTGCATAAGTCATCATAAAATTGGTTTCTTACTGGTGTTAGGCTCTCCACAATAACAAGGTCAGTTCCTTTTAGCAATTTCTTGTTTCCAGATATGAAATCCCATTGAGTCATGCGAATAAGCTTAACTATCATATATTCATGACGCGACGTAGCCTTAATGGGACCTCCGAGTCTGTAAGCAGCGATGAGATCAGTAGATAGTAGAGTTGACTTAAATGTTCGTTCAATACATTAACCCGGTGTTAATCGGGGAATAAAATTTTGTGAAACTTGTTTCACACTGGGGGCTTTTTTTTTTGGGGTGGGAGACATTTGGTAGTTTTCCGGCATGACGAAAATGTCGTCATTCGCATTTTGTAAATTCCGGTGCTGACGAAAATGTCGTCATTCGCATTTTGGTAGTCTTCCCGGGTACGACGAAAAATACATCATTCGCATTTTTCCAGTCTTCTGGGTACACGAAAATGTCGTCATACCCAGTTAACAGGTTAACAACGTTTAGGTAACAAACGTTCACCTGCAACAGGTAACAAACGTTCACCTGCCACTGAAATTTCCGAGACCCTAATTTCCAAACTATTTACCAGTCCATCCTTGATTTTGGTTATATCGCCAGGGCTTCCAAATCGAGACCTTAAGCGAAGATTTAGTTTCTCGTCAATTTTTTCCTGAAATGTTTCTCTTAGGTTGGAAATGTCAGTTTCCCATTGCTTACGAAATGCGGTGAGCTTGTCAGTGATGACTTTAATCTGGGTCCCGTGAATTGGTGACGAAGAGATGGACATTCTTAAGGTTCTTGGTGGCATTTCCTGGCAGAGTAGAATAATCCTTTATCCTCAAAATAAACTATTTATACTCAGTAATAAATCAGTGAGAATAAACGCTATGACAATGGAAAAATAATAAAATTACATTGAGATTCAGAATACTATCAGCGACGCATTTACTAAGTCAAGTCAAGACATCGCTGAGCTAGAAACACACACAGCAGACGGTTTGGCCCTCTGGTGCCATTTTTAAAAAAATTAGGACAAAATGTAGGAAGTAAAAAACACTTATTTTATTTAGAAAATTTTTCCCATGGCTTCCAATAAAAAAACTATGATAAAATATGCAGCTCTACTATCTTTGGTCATCGGTGTATTGTCTAGTTTCTACATGAGAAAGGGGCACCTTATTTTATCTCCTAGTTGAATGGAGAGAATTGAGGTTGGAAAAAGTGAAATGAATGAGGGAGGGAGGAAAGAAAGAAAGAAAGAATATTGGGAAATTTTGGTTTAAAAATGGAATAGGAATGAAAATTGGTCGGACGAAGTTAAAATTTAGTAAGCCGATACAAGGTACTAGAAATTCTACTAGTGTATTGTCACAAAACGGCCAGAAATTCGCTTTACTAGCGGAACGGACCAATTAGAGTTGTGTGGACAGGAACACTAGTGATAATGCCAGCATTCCGAATGTAGTATGCGCATAAATTCCATTAGATGTAATTCATAGATGTCGCTACTGATCACACACACCTATCTGTGTTCTCTCTCACACTCTGTCTGGGTATTCATGCAGTTTCTCAAAATTACAATATAATATACATGCCCACACGCTTATTCCGATGCTATTAGACGTGGAGAATTGCATACATAGATGTGCATTGTACAGTATGTAGTTAAACTCATGGTGAGAGGGAGTTCAAATGAATATAATATTGCAATAAAACAGTAGAGAGGCGTCAAAAGAAGTCACATTAAAATTCAAGTATTAACATTTCATTTTATAGTAGCAAGTTGATGTGCGCATGTGACCATAGGCGTAGCCAGGGGCCGGTTTTGGAGGTTGCAATCCCCCATCGCAATGAAATTTTGTATATTTAACATAGGAATATATGAGTTGTAGCTCTGTAACCCCTCCCATTAAGCCTATAACTACTCTCTCATGAACACTTTCTGTCTATGCCACTGTGTGTGACGGACACTTTTTAAATTGTTCAGTGTCCGGTGATGCCACATTTTGTGGTTCAAGGGATTTCACTCATCCCAAGATAAAAATGAGCAAGAATGCGCTCGAATGTCCATATTTATTCAATTTAGGGCAGCATAACCCTGAGCCATAAGCACATTGTCTATGGCTTTTTCTTGAACATAAACGTGAGAGCTGAAAATTTATGCCGCAGCCACCATATTCGCCTGATCTTATAGCTCTTGATTTACTACTTATAGGGTTGTACAAATCAAAGAACATACATCATACCAGTTAGCGATATACAATAATTTTTGCCACCCACGTTTAAATAGCTCAAACTAGAGCTTTGTAATTTTGGAGAAAAAGAGACGCTTTCCCCATCCTGGATTCGAACCAGGGTCCCTCCGTTTAGCCCGCGGTATCTTGACCAACTAGACAAATGAGGACAAGAACAAACGCATTTTTCTCCGTATATTAGGTTGTAAGATATTATTACCCTTCACATGGAAAACACAATTGCTAAATACTGGTCAACAAAGAAGGGGGAATTTATTGTGCATTATCACAATGAATTGTTCGGGCTTAGCAAGATTCGTCCGGATAATTGAAATTCTAGTGAATGTATTTTGAATTGCAGTTGAAACAAAGAAACCGACAAGTTTTGTTTGTTTAAAATACAAATAGTCTGCGAATAGCAATTTTTCAACTCCAGATGAAATTCTTTTGTCTGTTGCTAGGCGCTTTTATTTGAAACGCGTTGCAATTTCGCCGGACAAATTTGCTCCCGATATGAAAAAACGCCTTTTTCAATGGTGTCGCTTCCCAAATGTTTGGTGGGTAATGGCAACGATGTTGACAAGTTTATTATTTTTTGGAGACTTTTGTATAAGTTCGCCGAAAGTATTTTACTAAATCAGTTTCATCAAGAAGCATTCATTTGAGTCTCCTTCTCTCTCCCTAACGTTAAAAACGTTTTCTTCCGAGCAGTCTATTTGAACATCATCATGTAAAAAGTACGTTCATAATGTCCAGTTTTAACAATTAAACATGCGGTTTAACATTTGCACATTTATATATATGCATAATTATTATATTCATAATTATTTGAAAATAATCATCACGTAGCTTTCTTTAAGCCTATGTGTTAATTTCAAACACCTATTAAGGCATTTTAGGAAAAGGCTTTCTTTAGTTGTGGGCCAACTGGACGGGAGCAGAGCATAGAGGGGATATGTGTCATATTTTAGACAACGAATGTATTAAAACATGCGAAATGGCTAAGTCCATCTAATCCGAATTTAAATGCAAAATAGTTCGTGTCATCCAGATTTCTGTTTCGTGTAGAAAAATCCATCTGCAAATAAAAAAAATTCTCCATGTAATAATGAATTATAATTAATTTCAATAACATTGGGATTATTTAAGTAAATTAAATAATTTTTATGTATGATAATCACGAGATTTCACTAAATTATGTTAGGGAATTATAGCTACGTCAATGTTCTGAAAATGTTAACATTATATGGTTCTAAACGTTAGCTTAAATAGTTACTGTTGTATGCTGTTGTTAGCTTAAATAGTTACTGTTGTATGTTGTTGTTAGCTTAAATAGTTACTGTTGTATGTTGTTGTTAGCTTAAATAGTTACTGTTTGTTGTTTAGGCTTAAATAGTTACTGTTGTATGTTGTTGTTAGCTTAAATAGTTACTGTTGTATGTTGTTGTTAGCTTAAATAGTTACTGTTGCATGTTGTTGTTAGCTTAAATAGTTACTGTTGCATGTTGTTGTTAGCTTAAATAGTTACTGTTGCATGTTGTTGTTAGCTTAAATAGTTACTGTTGCATGTTGTTGTTAGCTTAAATAGTTACTGTTGTATGTTGTTGTTAGCCTAAATAGTTACTGTTGTATGTTGTTGTTAGCCTAAATAGTTACTGTTGTATGTTGTTGTTAGCTTAAATAGTTACTGTTTGTATTTTCAATAACTGTATTAAAGAACATGATTACCGTAATTTTGAATTTTGAAATCGAAAACATGTGTAAAATTTTTCTTTTTTGAAGAGTTCACTTCCGGTTAGAAGTGCTACTGACCGAAGTGACATCCGGTTCAAAGCATAAAGTGATAATTTTCCCATTCTTCCACTTCCTTCTAAAAACAAACTTCCACGGTGGTGTCTTCCCAAAAACTGAGCTTGTGTCTTCACCCTTTACAGGGCCGCTATAAAAATAAAATAGCTTTGATGCCAAGGGATCAACTAGAACTAAATTTAAGTTTCTAGCATCAGTTGCTATTTAATTTTGGTTTATGACATAATCCACGCTGATTGTTTTTGCACATGTGCATCGAAACTGGGCTTTAAAGGATTAGTAATCGGGTCGGCCGCTGCCCAGTTATATTTTTTCTAAAGTCGTTGCCAATTGCTATTGGCTCATTAGTGGACAGGCTAATTAAGGAACGTAAAAGGGGAAACTCGAGGGTTGTTTAAAAGATTTCGTCATAAAACCCTCTCCTGCTCGGCCCAGCACCTCATGAAAGATGATCACGGTTTTGAACCCTTCCAAAGGAGATTACTGAGGCTTATGTCTTCCGAACGTGACATTTTTCTTCACTTGTAAGATGGTTTAAACTCCCAGCACACCTATTAATTATTTGACACAAAGTAAATATATTTCATTAATCATAGCTCTGTATTCTGTTTGCCCAATTTTAATCAGTTTAGAAACTTAATGCGGTGAGAAAACATGAAATCTGACGAGAAAATGACACTCATGCAATATAATATAATGCATATACATACACTGCATCCACCATCATATTCACTCTTTGCCAGAAAAAAAAATTATTGCGCCTACAGCAGTGGTTCCCAACACTTTTCTCCTATGGAACCTTTTCCTTACTACCAGGGCCGACGAGAGGAGGGAATCAGGGGCCCGAGGGCCCCCGGATGAAGGCTAGGGGCCGCGCTGGCAAGAACTTATGCTGTGAGAAGTCCGGCCCACCATCATTCTGCTAATCGGAAGGCCAGAAAAATTGTTCTCAAAATCCAGATTAATAAGATTTTGCACACTTTTAATGTACAGTTTTTTAATTATTCTTCATTAGCCTTTCTCGATTATTGAAAAAAATAATAACAGTAGTTTTCGTTAGTTTTTTTCGTTTTTCATCAGTGATCTTGTTAAATTATTTCATAATTTTTCTTCATTTGAGGGTCGAACCCCCTTCCCAAAAGGAAAAAGTATCTATGCCACTGCCTATTGAAGGGATCAGGAGGGGCAGCTTTGGCTCTTGGAGACCCTGCTTACTACATGCCTAGCTACCAAACCCCTCTATGGACACTATTTAAAGGAAATCTAAAGGGTTATTATTATAATAACATTATAAAGGGCGCATTAAGCATAAAAATATGAAGCAAATCAGTATAAAGGGGGTGGATAATGAACTCGGGCCCAAAATTAAGGTTACATTCAATGTTATTTCAATGGGAGGGGTACATATTTTGCTCTGTAACTTTCGATATGCTTTATTTATAAAGAGTCGTTTTACAAGAAATTAAAGAGCTATACACACTTAGCAGAATTTCAAGAAATCACATCATTTCAGGCGTCTTATGAAGGTCAACCTCCGATTAAATTTGATGGAAACATTGAAAGTCAAAAAGGAAAATTCGTAAAAAATTCATTTAGAATAACATATTTTCTCACATAAACATGCAAAATTATTAGAAAATGATTGTTGACGTTTATGTATGCAAATATATGATCCGAAATCTGTTTTCTACATTCGACATTTTTACCTCTTTTGATCGTAGATCCTCCATCAATCATGGGGCATCTGAAAATATTTGATTTGTTGCATTTATGTCAAGTCTTTATAGCTTTTTAATTTTTTGCAAAAAAGATTTTTTGTAAATTAAAGCAATCGAAAATTAAAGAACAAAATATATGCCTCTCCCACTGAAATAATATTGAGTGTAACCATTAGTTTGGACACTTAGTTTACTTTTCTATTGCTGTGGGGTATCACTTACAGGAAATTAGCTTTATCCAAGAGGTTGTAATTGGAGGGAAAAAAATACAAAACTTTAGCACTTTTCTCGAATTTTCGGAGATGTTTTAGAAATTGCATTCGGAATGCAGGTTTCCGCAGAAAACAAAACATTGTGAGAAACACTAATCTATGGAAATGATCCATTTCCAGTGCAACAATTTACTGTTGCCAAAAATTGTTGCACCCACTGTGGTGATTAGTTTCTATGTATTACCAGGGTCATTCTGAGGTGATTATAGGTCCGAGAAAACTAGAAAATATAGGCCCCATTGTAAGACTCAAATATTTTCATAATTAGTGCTGAATACATATGATTTATGTAGGATTTTATTATTATTATTATTATTATTATGAGCTTATGAATTAAATGCTATAAAGCTAAAATTCAGTTTAAACTTTCTTGAAAAGCTAATTGAAATTAATTGAAAATTTTAATTAAATCTTAATATAGGACTATGCAAAATTTGATTTCGGGGTTGGGGGGCGAGCACAAGTCAAATATTGGATTATATCTAGTATAAATTTGTAGTTTGTAACTTCGTTATATGAAGTATAAATTTGTAGTTCTGAATTCCATTATATCTATTACAAAATTGTTACAGGTAGTAATGATTCCGTAATATAAGTGGGTGTTGGACGATCTAAACATACACACAACATTATAATTACACATTTTAACGTCACTACAAATATAATAAATGAAAATGACAAGCCTCTATCTAAACATGATTATTGATAATCAAAATATCTGAACTATTCAAACATTAAATCAATGTCACTTACAATTGTTCATGACCTGCTGGTGGGTTCTGAATATTTAAATGAATTGTGTCTTATTCTAAACTACATCTTATAACACAAATTCAAAGCGCCTCTTCGCAAAAGTATCTTCAACTAGCACATGATGATTGATATATTGATGAGCCAGTCTGTTAAATCTAGTTTCTTCCGTTGTGGGCCGCAAATATGTTCTCAAAATACACAAACCAGTAAATCAGAGTTCACACATGAGATATGATTGATTGATTGTTTGGCTTTTTTATGGCGCAAGAGCATCTGGGCTATACTGCGCCAACATGAGATATGACAAAGGCAAACATATAATAATAAAGATGTACGACACATGGTTTATAACTATTTCAGAAGCGCGTTTAGACTTCTTTGTTCAGAAGCTTAATTATACTAACGTGGTCCACATACTAAAACATTGGCATAGATAGACTTTTTAGCATGTGGACAACGTTAGTATAACTAAGCTTCTGAAGAAGGAAGCTTCTAAACGTGCTTCCGAAATAGTTATAAACCAATATATTTATTTAAACTGCGTTAATGTGTCTTATTTTATTTAACAAAAATAGAATGTTCAAAATTGCGCATGGTTGTCAACGTGACAACCATGTGCAATTTCGATAAATAAGTGGTTTTCGCTAATTACGTATTTTCTTTAAAAAAAATGCAATTTTATCTAGTTTAAAGCACAAAAAAATTTGGGGGGCAAGTGTCATGTTTCCCCTTAAATACACCCATTAATATTAACTAGTTTTTAATATCTGTATATACATTTTTCTTCCCTTTACACAGCTTCCTATTTGCAGATCAGTTCAATATTTCATATCCAGCTTTACTAGCTGGAAGTGTCCCCCCATAAATCGTAAACCCGGGGCCATATGACCCCCCCCCGTTCTGGTTTGGTTGTAACATATTTTCTCTGTCGAGAACTCCTGCATCTACAAGTGCAGAGATGCCAACCTGAGAAAGTAGTCATCAGTAAAAAAGTCAAGAATTTTCCATAATTTTCCGTAAAACCGCGCACTTGTATTTCCTTCAAAATAATTTTTTATAAGTAAAGCTCATGTATTGTTACGGAACAATATATGTACCTTCCCCCATCTTGAAATAACATGCAAGTATTCCCAACAATGTGACTCAAATTTGTATGATTATGTACTTATACAGTGATCACACTCTCACCAATACCATTTGTAGTAGGAGAAATGCTCTTTTGTATCAGTATCATAGCAAGAAAAATGACTTTTCGTTTATTGATGTTAAAAATGGTTTTTGAAGTCAAATCATTAATTTATTATTTTTTTTAAGTTCTAAAAACAAGCACCTAGTAGCGTTTTTCACAGAATAGAATTATAAATTACGTAAATTAATTAAATATATTGATTAGTTAAATTTACTACTGAATTAATATTCAAGATTCCGCGTGTAGATACGAAAATAGAAGGAGGGGAAATATTCAGAAATATATGTCGTAAAATCTAGGCGCAAATCGCGCGCTGTTTCCTGAAGTATCGTGAGAACATTTTTCTGAAATTTTAATAAAATGTTTAATTTAATAAAAAGATAAATAAATTTAATATAAAAATTTAATTTTAATAAAAAAAGTTATTTAAAACCTTCTAAGACTGCGGGTCACGTAACAATTTAAAAACTTTCGATGCTTTGTAAAACAGCCATTCCTTACTACAAATATCGCAATATATTTGTCTGTAAATTTTGCCCGCCTTTTTTTTTGCGTATTTTTTTTAGCTGTTTCACAATCACGGCTGCGTTTCATTTCGTTGTTTTAATCCAAATTTGAAGCAAGTTTCACATACAAAGCTAGACATAAAGAATAACAGAGAAACAGTTCGCATGTAAACACGTACACAAAAGGAGCCAAATAACTGATTTTATTCTCCCTCTCGGCTGATCCACACGGCGCGACGGGGAATCCCAATGTGTTTGGTTCCTTGTGATATATGCTGGATAGACGGTAGTAGAGGGGAGTGCAAAAGTCGGAAACGTTGCATCCAAACAATGATGGCGCAGGCCATCTGCAAAGTGCGTTTTTTCCATCAAAAAGACATAAAAAATGAATTTTGAGAGGCCGGTGAAAATTGCACTTGAGGATCTTGAATGAGATTTTCCGTAGTTTTCTTGGTATCGACCGTAATACAGTAAGGTGGAGTTAAAATCCGTACAAACTACGGAAAATCCGTAAAAGTTGGCATCTCTGTACAAAGTGTAATCATTTTCTGGGTATAACGATTTTGACTCTGTCAAAACTATTGCATCCATAAAGAGCATCCAACTTTCGTATGCAATAATTTTCCCTTTGTTAAGAACTATTATAGCTGCAGTAGTAAACAACTTCTGCACGTAGCAGTACGTTTAGCTGAACAGTTTGTTTGCAGAGTTAAAATACGTGAGTTAATGATTCATCAATTTCGATAAATCAATTGCAATTAATCCAGATCAATTTGAAGAGCTACTTGCTTATATAAAAACATTCAGCGCGGCAAAATACCTTGTTCAAAAACCTGTTTTGAAAATTCATAATTTCTCCACATCTCCAGAGGCGAAGCCGAAGATGATGATGATGCTGAAAATGAAGATGCTATGGATCCCATCTTTCCCAAGTTCGGTAACAAGTTGCTCCGGGAGAATTTTTCCACTCTATTAACTTCATCAGCATCTAATGGATTTTGAGTCTACCACACCGTTTCCAATCACAGCATCAAAAATTTAAGTATCTGCAAAAACTCGGTGTGTGATAGCATCACCGTTATCTAGGAGATGATTATGCAGGAGACGGGAGGGAAACCATGCTCCGTATGAAAAGTCCCATCCCTTTGGAAACTCCATTTTTTACCATATGTCAAAGAAGAAATTGACGTGGTACGGGGAAAAGAAATATATGCCATGGCACAAGAGCACAAAGAAATAGGTAGAAGATAAATTAATGAAATTGATGAACAATTAATAGTTAAAAACATGAACCAACTTAGCATGAGTACATAATTTATATTACTAAAAGATCGATTATTATTACTAGAAGATTGATTATTATTACTAGAAGATTGATTATTATTACTAGAAGATTGATTATTATTACTAGAAGATTGATTATTATTACTAGAAGATTGATTATTATTAC
>QLNU02014176.1:148758912-148772434 GCA_006491805.2 Dysdera silvatica
ACGCTGATCAGAAGATAAAGACAGACCAATGCTTGAGGTATTTTTTTTATTTTTTCGATATTGTGCTTTAAGAATATAAAATTGTTGTAATCATTTAAATATACACCGTTTAAACATGTATAACAGAAACAAATATGACGCATTAAAGCTTACGAAAGGCCGCACTGTTATTAGAAATTATAAAGTCCTCATTCTTTACCCTACATCTAATGCAAAAAAGAACTTTTCCTTTGATAATTATTTTAAATTGCGAGTTTTGCGTGGGTTGTCAACGCATTGTATGGTATTCCATTGTACTCCACTTCTGTGAATATCGTTAAAAACGAATTTGAGAAACAATACGGATTTTATTTCTTTTAAAATATTTCTTTGGGCGATAATCAAGCTGTTTTTTGTGATTAATGTTTTGATAGCTGTTCGTATGATAGGGCTCCTCTAAAAATCTTAATTACGTACTTATTTACATGAAGTATGGCATTTTACGAAAAATAAGTCAATTGTCTAGGATGTGTTCGACGAAGTTAAATCATTTTAAATTATTCCATTAATTACGGAATACACTGACAGAGTTAAATTTGATAGCATCGTTACTATGCGACAGAACTTAGTTGTTGTAATGCTAATTGGAATATCGATTCTATACATCATTATCGTATTTATCCACCATACATCGATCAGGAGCGTGCTAGGTCTGGAATTCCCTCTTCTGAACTCATCTGCATACTGTGATGTTCAAGAATTGTGGTATAATAGATGATGTTCACTCTTTAATTAATCTTATTTCATGATCTTACGTTAATTACTTTAATTAATTTTATTTCATGATTAAGATCATGGTTGTCCAACCTTTTTGGGTAGCGGGCCACTTAAAAAATACAGCCGTTTCGGCAAACAAACAAACTCCCGTTAAAGTTTTCTTCGGTTATTTGTTTGTTCACTTTAGACATGGAAAGGGGTCGTCTCCAAGTTTTTTTTTTCTATTTCTAGAAAAAAATATTGAAAATTTGTATTTTAGAATTTTTGTTATTTGAAATCGTTGTTGGGGGGCTGGATTAACACTGTTGGCGGGCCGGACTGTGGCCCGCGGGCTGTATGTTGAAGAAACCTGATCTAGATCAACCTTCCTTAATCAGGGTTCCCCGAGTCCTTGGGCTCCATCAGACATCGCTAGGGATTTTACGAGAAATAAGGTTACTTTTTTCGTGTGAATGAAAACTTCCACATGGGGTCCCTTAAACCTGCAGTTTGAATTTATTGGTTTTTTTTTTATAAATAATCTTCTTATAATATGTTATGTACAGTAACGTAGTCTCCAAAATTATTGGAGAGCCCATGTATACGTTATATATATTCACACATTACAATTTATGAAATATTTCAATTTATTTTAAACTATTGAGTAGGGGCATGTGCTCCACAGGCCCGCATCACGCCTATGATTATATAATAATATAAAATATGTTTTATTTTTGTTAAATTAAATGGAAGGAGTTTCCTGTATCAAGTTTTATAAATGATAAAGAGAGGCGTTACTACCGATATATGATAGTTTTTAGTGAAGTTCCCAAACATAAATATCTAAAATAGATTACAAACATTAGATCTAAATCGAGATTATAAACATTAAATATAAAATATATTATAAATACGAAAGCTAAATAGATTATAAATACAATCGAATAGATCATAAATATTAAGTTTAAATAAATTATAGACATAAGTCTAAATAGATTATAAACATTAAATCTAAATAATAGATTATTAACAAACTGAATATGTTATAAACATTAAATGTAAAACAGATTATAAACATTAAATCGAAATAAATTATAAACATGAAAGCTAAATAGATTATAAACATTAAATATAAATAGACTATAAACGTAAAACTTAATATATATAGGGTGTCCCATAAAGAAAGAAAATTTTGAGTGCATAATGACATACAAATTTATTGGTGAAATTAAGTAATTTTAATATTACATATTTTTGCAGCGTATGCTACCTGTGATTAATTATGAAATATGATATTACTCAAATGTCCTCCACGACTCTGCAGGCACACTCTCGCTCATTCGATGAAATTTTTCGTAACTTTTCGGCATATTTGCACCTCTAGTTCTGAAATTACACGCTGAATATCGGCCTTGAGCTTTGGAAGCGATCGTGGTTTGTTGGCGTATACACAAGACTTTAAATACCCCCACAGAAAGAATGCCATTCTCCATTCCTACCTGTACAGAAAACAGATGACAATCATGCGCTACTCGGCGCTCCGTGTCTACTAACCACAAAGACAACAGATGAAAATCGTATAACGTTCAGTGCTGCCAACTTACTAGAACAGAAATGGCGGGCATTTTAAAAGTTGGGTTCTTCATGGGACACCCTATGTTAAACCAAATATAGACCACAAACGTAACACTTAAACAGATTAAAACATAGACTATAAGCCTAAAACCTAAATAGACTATAAGCAGAAAACCTAAATAGACTACACTGCTAAACTCTTATGCTTAATAGTAACAATGATTATTTAATAAAACCTATTTTAGTGATTAAAATTACTTTCAAAGCGATAAACAAAAACTGCGATATTTTATATTTAATTTTAATTAGAAAATTTCTGTATATACAATTTTTAAAATGCGTATTAATTACGGTTTTTATTCGTCTGTTAATGTTTCTAACGTGACGTGATCCCCTAGCTGAAAACCATTGAGATAAGGGATGTATGTTAAATTGTAAATGTTCTAGAAAACGTGATAATAGTTTAATACTATACCATATAAATTGTAATTATTTTATGATAGTTATAATATTAAATATTTTATACAATATTAAGTATCACTATCAAAATAAAATATACAAAAATGAGAAGTCACGCAGAGGTCTTAACAAAAATTTGAATTTTAAACCGAGGCTTTAGTGAAAATTAAAGGCTGAAGGTAGGAAGGAAGTCAACTTTAACCTGACAACAATAAAGCCACTTTGAAGTCAACTATAAAGTCAATTCTATTGCGATTACCAATTGATTGTAATCAAGTCGATTTTATGTAACTAATAAAGTCTTAGAGCGTACTGAAGTATTGTAAACGATGAAGCGAAAAAAAAAAATGATTACAAATAAATTTGACACCCACGTATTAGTAGCTCAAACTAGAGCTATTTTTATACATGAGAAAAAGAGACGCCGTCCTCATCCCAGATTCGAACTGTCTCATGTTAAGCTCCGCGGGTGTTCTCGGAGACCTTACCTGTCTAAGATATCGCACCAAACGGGTCCTGGTTCGAATCCGGGATGAGAACGGCGTCTCTTTTTCTCCTAAACAAAAACAGCTCTAGTTTGAGCTACTAATACGTGGGTGTCAAATTTATTTGTAATAAAAAAATCCTCCACGAAAAACTCACAAAAATCTCGCCCGGGTGACTTCGTGTGTTGACCAATATTTGACATTTGTGTTATCCCTGTGAAGGGTAATAATACCTTACAATTTATTACATATCTTTGACACACGTTTACGTATCTTCATTATATATATTTCTTATATATTTCATACTATATATCCTTTATAATTATCAGCGGGTTTCAGTAAATATTAAATCCGCTATTGCTTTTGGTTTTCCTACAATAAGATTACAATAAGTTTTTCTGCAATAATTTTGGTTTGTCCACAATAAAAAGGGTAAGGTAAAGGTCTTCCGTAAATGCAATAATGATAGCTATTGTTAACATTGAAAACCAAGTTACTTGAGAATTAGAGTTGCGAATTAATGAGTTGCAATTTAGAATTGCGATTTAGAGAGTGGAGGATTAGAGTAGGGGATTAGAGAGTGGCGAATTAGAGAGTGATGGTTAGAGAGTGATGGTTAGAGTGGTGAATTAGAGAGTGGTGAATTAGAGGGTGGCGAATTAGAGGGTTGCGAATTAATGTTATTTAAAACCCGCTAAATTTAAATATCGACCTTAGGCGATTTTCTGTAACTTGTTTGTATTATAGCCTACATTTTATATGTTATGTCTTCCTTTCTCAACTCTATTATTATTATTTCTTTATTTATTATATATTTTCAATAATACAAAGTCCGGATCAAGGGTGGGTGAATTCCCCAGTAAGACCGGAGCTTGTCAGCGGTTCTGATTGCCACATGTTCCACACTGTCACGTCTACGGGCTGCCATCAGGCGAAAGCGCCGAAGGATTCTTGATGTGAACAACGTGGTTATCCTCCACGACAATGCGAGGCCATATGTGGCAATCAGAACCGCCGACAAGCTCCGGTCATTTCACTGGGAGAGTCTGGACCACCCACCATACAGTCCGGACCTCGCCCCTAGTGATTTCCACGTTTTCGGTCCGCTGAAGAAGTTCCTGGCAGGACAGCGATTCACGTGCAACGATGAAGCCAAGACAGCAGTCCGACGGTGGTTCCACAGTCAGCCGGACGAATTCTACCACAGGGGCATCTCAAATTTAGTGCTGCGATGGGACAAATGTCTGAACCGGTGTGGGGACTATGTGGAAAAATAGTGTAAGGTACGTAGAATAGTACGTATATTTGTAATTACCTGTATGTACCTTATTTTGGCTAATAAAAAATAGGGGCAATAACTTTCTGATTCGCCCTCGTAGAACATTATGAAGTCTTTACTCTTCAAAGTCATACCTCAAGTATCCCAAAAGGCAAGACACCCCAAATTCGAGCCTTCGTACTATTCGTCTAGTAATAGTATATTAAGGCAAAGCGGCTGAGTTCATCTTTCATTTTTTTTATCGCCGTACTGTTTATTTTAAATGTACAGTTTTTCCAGAAAATTTTACTTTATAACTTGTATGAAATTTTTTTACCATTTATCGTCTTAGTGGATTTAATTACTTACGTATTCAATAATTTATCAGAGCACAGTCTATAAAAAATTACTATTTCTTTTTTGGAAATTACGCCCCTTCGAATCAGACGCCTTTGTGCTGTGTATAACCTGCACACCCGCACGCAGCGTCCCTGACGAAGACGTATCGATCTTCCCGTCTGTCCAACATACACCTTGTCACAGTCTCCACACGGTATTTGGTAAATAGCACTAAAACATAAACTTTACGGCAATGTCGAAATAACAGTTGTTATGGAATCTCCTGGTTAAACTGTACATTATTTTATTCGCAAATTTCAAATATTAAAACATATTCCGGTGTCTTTGCAAACTAACAGGAGACCCAAATAACTTTGTTTTATGTCAAGATGATGATAATTTGTATAGAATAATATAGATATTATTTCTGTAGAAAAATATTTTATAGAGTAGAACCTGCCTAAAACGACCACCCTCAGAACGGGACTGCAATGGCTGCCATAGACAGCTGGCCACTATACACGACAAACTTTTGTATAGGCATCATCAAGTCCCTACAAACGATTCTTAAAAAAGTGTTCACTTTATTCACGTAATCAATTTACTAAGATGGCCCCTTAACCAAGTTCTATTGTATATATGTACAGTAAAACCTTCCTAAAGCGACCACCTTTGGGACTAGACTGCAATGGTCACCATAGACAAGTGGTTACTATGGACGACAGACTTTTGTATAAGTATGATGAAGTCCCTGTCAGTTCTCTCTCTCTCTCTCTCTCTCTCTCTTATAAAAAGTGGTCACTTTTGCCAGGTGGTTTCTTTACCAGGTTCCACTATATTACAATATATTGCTTGATATAAAAAATGCAATCGCAGCTTGTTTGGCGAAAAATGGATTTGTTGCCCTTGCGCCATACGATTCAACCAACCTACGAAATAATTGCGAATCACTCTTTGTTTATGTAAGTTACAGGTGTGTGAGTCGTTCGCTAGAACGATTTCGCCCATCGATGATAAACGGAAAGACCCGTTAAGTGAATCGGTCACCAAACGATTTGACACACCGCTAATATAGAATAAAACGGATGACGATTAATACAGTTAAAAATGACGACTTGTGTCTTTTTTAATTTAATTTTATTTAATACTGAACCTGTAAATAACGGACACCTTCGACAGACGGCCGCTTTTACAAAGCAGGTGGCCCTTTACAAAGGCTTTATTGCAATACGCTATTGACATAAATTATACATATACTTACTAAATGTGTTATTCGATTTATGCTAATAGTGTATTGCAGTAAAAACCTCTGAATAACCGTCATCACTGGGACGGGCGCTGTAAAAGAATGTGTTACCCTTAATAACAGTTCATGTTCAGGAAGCGTTCGAAAGTTAACACGAAACATAAACGGCGCATAAAATATACCGTTTACGACGAAAGACGTATTTTCCCAAAACCGGAAGATCTTTCAACCGAATTACGCGATGCGTGATGCATGGTACGTCATACCAACGCAGAATCTATACCCGCTGATATAAATTCCCTCCGCCGCCGTACCATTCACACATCCCAAGCTGGCTTTTACAGCATACCAAATTCTGGTTCTGGATGTAATAAGACTAATGGAGGTATTGTATTTGAAGTACCTGGACATAAATAGGCACTGTATTAAATTAGGCATTAATTAGGTAATTACGCTCACATGTTCATGGTCAAAGTGGTTATTAGGAGATCATAATTCATGGACCCCGTGAGTAGATGGCCACACCTTTGCTCAAGTTGGAATTATGTATCTGGGGTCCATTGTGGTGCGGGGCTCCACCTAGGGGGCTGGGTGCGAAGGAGGAGGGGGCGTAATGGCAATATTGCGTGTTTTGTCCGTTAGGTCATTTTTTCTCTCCCTTCTGTAACAATGTGTCTTCTGCGTCTTTAACGCCCCCTTTGTTGAAGCGAACGACACAACCGGCACTGTCAAATGCCGGGTCTAAATTATTTAGTGATGGCACGTCCAGCTGAAAGCACCGTCTACAACGCCAAAAAATCTGAAATAATTTCCATTCCATGTCGGCGGTGGCAAATACGGAAAGCACATTCCGCAATATCAAAACCACCCACCCCACCGTATGAGATAAGTTAAAATCCCCGCTTGGTTCATTTTCAATTTAGAACTGTTTATTGCTAGGCTAAGCAGCAAATGCTATACTAATAAACTAGCAGGGGCGCAAAACAATAAATGGCCATGCAAATATAGCAATCAAATCGCTAAGGAACTGTAAATACTGAAAATACATACTAATACATGAAAGGGGAAAAAAGAACTACTAAGAATCAAAATGAAGAAAACTAAGAATCAAAATGAAGGAAACTAAGAATCAAAATGAAGAAAACTAAGAATCAAAAAGAAAAAAAAAACTAAGAGTCAAGGGAAAAAAAATCTAAGAATCGCAGAGAAGAAAAACTAAGAATCAAAGAACTAAGCACCAAAGGAAAAAATAACTGATTATTAAAAAGAATAAAGTGAAAAAACAATGATTTGCTTGGGTTCTATGGCACGAGTACAGTTAAGATTATGATTCACTAAAATCTATGGTTCTCAAAGAATTCGTGTCTTTTTCCTAAGGTGTGAGGTAACAAACGCCAGACCACGAATCCGTAAAAAAAAAAAAAGTGGGTGCCTGTTAGTATCGAATCCGGAATTTCGCCCTGGCAGCTAAATGCATTGCCTCTAAGCCGTCGTAGAACCCCGCCACGTAATTTAGCATTATTTCCTCTGATTTGAATTCTAGTTTCAGTAGATAAACCTGTTAGAACAGTGTTCCTACTTAAGAAATGTAATATAAAGTAAAATTTCTCTGCAGTGGCGTAGTAATGACGCGTTCACTGTGGGTGCCATTATTCCATTCCCGACTCACAGTGGTAAAAAAGAAAAAAGTTTTCCGACTAATTTCTCCCTGGATTACCTAGCTTTAAGACGTTCTGTTGCCTCAGGAAAATGTAGGTCCAATCTCCTTTTTCTTACAATACGCCACTGTGTGTGCCATTATTCCGGACTCGACTCACAATGGCAAAAAGAAGAGCTTCCTGGCTAACTTCTCCCTGTAGTTCGAGAGTTGGTTACCTAGGACTTACATCATAGGCATAGGCAGAAAGTTCATAAAGGGGGTTATAGGCTCAGTGAGGGGTTACAGAGCTAAAATTCATATATTCCTATGTTAAATATACAAAATTTCATTGCAATGGGGGTTACAACCCCCTAAAACAACCCCTAGCTACGCCTATGTAAGACATTCGGTTTCCTCGAAAAAATGTAGGTCCTCTGTCCTACAATACGCCACTGTGTGTGCCATTATTCCAGACTCGACTCACGGTGGTAAAAAGAAAAGCTTCCCAACTAACTTCTCACTGTAGTTCGAGAGTTGGTTATTTATACCGCAAGACGTTCGGGTTCCTCAGAAAAATGTTGGTCCACTGTGTGTGCCATTATTCCAGACTCGACTCACGGTGGTAAAAAGAAAAGCTTCCCAACTAACTTCTCACTGTAGTTCGAGAGTTGGTTATTTATACCGCAAGACGTTCGGGTTCCTCAGAAAAATGTTGGTCCACTGTCCTCGGTCCTACAATATGCCACTGTAGGACAGTGGACACTGTAGGTTCACTGTCGCACGGTGGCGTCTTGGTAGAGTATTCATGTTTAGTACCATCAAACTGGGATCAACTTCCAATTGTAATGTAGGACGCTTGCCGTTTTACAACTCACCGTAGTGCAGGGATCGATCCCTTTAGCAACGAAGGTTCAAATTCCTAAATTCCTCGGAACGCTGTAGGTTCTGACACGCCATAACTTTTTTGTCCTTGCGCCATAAAAACACAAAAAAAATTGATTTTCCTTCCTTTGTCAGAGATAGTGGCATACGCCCTAATCGGAAAGCTTTGGAACTGTCTAGCGAAACCAAACGGTAAATAAATATACAGTAAAGAATCAGTTTCTCAATAGTGCAAACTGACATTGAAACATATCATGTTTTAAAGCGAAAATTGGTGGTGAAATTATACATATAATGCCTCAGTAAGTCCTTTGGTAAGCTTTGGATTTCATCCAACGACACATCTTTCAACGTCAGTCAAAAAAAAAAATATTATAATAATTCTGCTGTATTTTCCGTTTTTTTCAAGTATTCCTTTCTTCCTCTCTCTCCCTCATGCAATCTATTTGAAGGATAAATGGAATACAAAAAATATCGAAGCTTTCAAGAATGAAAGAAATACATTTTATTAAATTTAGGCATTTAGGCTTGAAGTGAAAAGATAACCATCAATTACTTGTCAAGATCTTGTCAATTATTCAAATATTTTCCGCATGCATAATTATTTTTTTCACAAAATTGATTGATTGATTTATGGCCTTATCAAATATTTACAAGACTCTAAACGTGAGTACACATATTACTATGGGGACGGATTTGAGATGTGATCGTACAGTATTACTCTTCTCAGGGACAACACAGCTACCGGTTAAAACCGGACTGTACACAAATCCTTTGCGGGTAGTCATAGTTCTGGGAACTCGTATTAATACGACGTATTTTGTGGATGACGTATTTCCTGAAACGTAGGAATCCAACAATTATGAGGGTTCAATTAGTTTCAAGAAATTCCCGACTCATCGTTAAAGAGTAAAATGCACCTCAATATCCAATGAAGAGATTGAGCCCCCTTCCTACACCACTGATTAACTGTAAACGAACTGAATTAATCAGTTATCAAACTGATTAATTCAGTTACTGATTAAACCAATTAAGCAAACTGAAATATATTTCAGAGGACAGGAAACTAAATAGACAAAATGCCCCAATACCAGAAAGGAGTCCTTAAAAAGTCTATGAATTAATATACAGTGTCATGCCATAGTATAAAACGCCGAGGAATAACCTTAGAAAATAACCATTCCTGTTCTCATCAGTAGGGTAGCAATTTAAAAATTATGGGGGAGCTCGAACAGCTTTAAAGAAGATCATATGTTTCGATACCTAATGGGGGATTTGAGTACCCTGATCCCCTCATTTCGTACGCCACTGATTCTCAAGATCCTTTTCAAATGCGTAAACCTGATAACGGTCTCTGCAAAGAATTTGAATTGTGTCTGTTTGTTTTCATGACCAATGACAGATAACATCTTTGCTGAAGCAAAACTTTCAGTTTACTGAGGAAACAGAACATCTCTCGTCAAGGGAATCAAACCCTGAAGTACGGATCAGTAAAGAAACTGTAAACATTCTCTGCCATTTAGGGTCATTGAAATCCCCCCTCCCAGTTTTTGTCATGATAGATAACCACGTTACCACATTCACCACTGTATGGCCATCTAAAAAACACATAATGCTGCCATAAACATTCCAGTTTAGCTAAATGCTGCTCAAAAGATCTCTTGTGTAAGAAATGCTGTCATAAAGAACTCCTATTTACAGAAATACTGTCATAAAGCACTCCTGTTTACAGAAATACTCTCATAAAGCACTCCTGTTTACAGAAATGCTGTCATAAAGCACTCCTGTTTACAGAAATGCTGTCATAAAGCACTCCTGCTTACAGAAATACGCTCATAAAGCACTCCTGTTTACTGGATGCTGTTCAAAACGTCGCCTGTTTACAGAAATGCTGCTTAAAACATTCTGTTTACACTAGAATGTTTCTGTACGTAATTGATGTTTACAGAACAGTTTCTAGTAATTTGTGTCTACAGAATAGTTTCCAGTAATTTGTATCTGCAGAATAGTTCCAGAAATTTATGTCTTCAAATCAGTTTCCAATAATTTATATCTACACAACAGTTTCCAGTAAATCTTATTCACAGAACAGTTGCAATTAATTAGTATTTATAGAACTATTCCCAGTGGTTTGTTTTGACAGAAGAGTTAGTTGCCAGTAATTTGTGTTTTCAGGAATATTGTTATGCATAATCTTTATTTGAGGAATACTGTGTTAGGCGATTTCTGTTTACAGAAGTAGTGTTGTATAATATTCCTTAAATTAATAGTATTTACACGAATACTGTTATAGAAATCCCATACATTTACAGGTCTATTGCTGCAAATCACTTTTTATACCTCACAAATAATTCATATTTGCAAATATACCTCTTAAATAAATGGTTTTTAAGTGATCCCTATTTACAGAAATATTGTTGTAGGAGGATTGCTATGGGAATATTATTGCAAATTAGCTTCGTTTTCATGAATAATTAAGGAATAGGAACGTTAAGAACAGGTTTCCATCGCCCTTAAAGAAACATCTAATGAAGCAAAAATATTTACCTGTAAATGATACGCGCGGCTGTGAAAATAAACAGTTTTCACCTTTGGCGCTACTTTTCGGCGCTAAGCAACAACAACAACAAAAAAAAAAAGGCGCCAAGAAACAAAAGCAAACCGTTCATTGCCATGGCAACAGGTTAATTGACTTGTCATAGAGCACATTCCCGGGTGCAAAATTCCCGGGAAAAATAAAGGAAGCGAATTAGGAAATAACATAATTAATAATAAACATATTTGCATCTTTCATAACTGGCGATATGGTACTTAATATTCCTTGGCAAAAATGTTTTTTTGCTTTTGCGGTTTTTCAAAATTTTCTTTATTAGATAAAGTATTTAGAGTCATTAAGTTACATGTGGTCACTGGGGATAAGGATTGACAAATTTTTTTAAGAAATTTCTCCATTTTTATATTTTATGTGCAATCCAGTTCTTAGGACTCGTTCATTTGAGAAGAAGTCCGTCATTGTGAGCCATTCACTACATGGAGATGCCATTCCTTTAAGGTATTAGGTCATCGTTCACATTCAGTTCGTGAATGTGGTCTTTGGAGTCGTTCCATTCTTATTGCGCACTTGTAATACAGGGTGCGAAAAAATATTGACACGTTACTTATATGAAATATTTTCTGGAATTAATTGATAAAATGATTCCAAATATTTATACATTTTTTCTTCCTTATTATTTATTATATATTATTGTTTCTTGCTTATAATTTTACTAACCCAATTAAATATTTATAAAGAAGTAACCATCAACTTAGCATGGCATCCAACCCACCACTGGCCTTTTCCTTCAAGAGAACCAAACCCACGACTACGAGGCAGTAAACTTTAATTCTTGATATTTCAACAATGACTTTAATTTACAAACAATGGTCTCAAAGAACTATCCAGCAAAAGTTGTAGTATATGATAATTAAGTTATATGTATATGTATATATATATATGATAATATATATATCATATCATATATATATTCATGATATATATTATCATATATATCATATATATATTCATATATATGATATATATGATAAGGGTTGATAGTACCCATCGATATGAACAATATTAGATATGTAACCCAGGGTCGCAAACGACTTACAGCACCAATTCGAAAACCATCTTGCATGCACCATTATTTACAACCAGTGCCTGCGAGGCAGAGGGTACGATACCTCAATCGTCTAAGCACTGTATCAGCTAAACTGGGTTGTGCCTCTCATGCACTGATCGTAAATATTTGTGCATGCTGGAGGGTTTTCGAACTGACGCTGTAAGTGGTTTGCCACCCTAGATTCCATATCTAATATTGCTCACCTTGATGGGTACTATCACACCTTAAAATTCTGATCATTTATTCAGTTACACTCTGTACATGCTCGTAAGGAAGGATATGATTCACGCCTGTAGCTTAGTAGGTAGAGCACCTGACCGGCAATCAGGAGGTCGTGGGTTCGGGTCCCACCAGGCGCCGGAAAATCATTCTTTTCTTTACGAGTAATTTAACAGCTATACTTTTAATATATTACTTTATAAAAAAAAGTTGAAAGGATTGTAAAAAATTAAGAAGTATGTGACCATAACCAAAAAGGTATTTGGGACCCCTTCTCCCCAAAACAAATATCAATTTTTGTATCGTTTATTTACAGACTTAATAAGAAACAAATATACATATCTATGTATAAATGCTATATAAATGTATTTTCTACTTCTATTTCCTAATGTATCAATGTCTATATAAACCTCAGAAAAAAGAGAAATGAAGTGTAGACCATAGCTTACATTATGGTAAAGCCTTTGGCGTGTTACCGAAAGGGTCCGGGTTCGGTTTCCTGTAGTCTGCAAAAACTCTTATTTCCTCTCACGTCTGTTTGTGATATTAGAAAACTGCTCCATATAAAGATGCACTTGGAATCTCAGCAAACATTTAGCACTGGTTCCAAGTCAAAATTTATCAATATTTACGTATGTCTAGATTTTCTAATTAACATAATGTCAATTCCATGATTAGACAGGCAGACAGAGAGTGTATGAACATGTGCGTAATGTTAAAACACATGGCGTGTGGGATGCTTACAACCTAATATATAGTAGAAATATTAAGCATCATAATAATAATAATAATAATAATTAATATATATTTCACTTAAGAATTTTTCTTTAATGCGCTCTTTAAGCATTTCAATGAAAGTCAAATCTATGTTGCAAAAAAAGGGGGTGATCTCTTATATAAGTTTTTGAAATTTCTTTACACTTCTGGTCGTTATTTTATCTGCAAAAACCATATTTCATAAGGAACTTTCCCCCGTTTTGATACCTTCCCTCTTGTTTTCGGTGTCTGTTTGGTTCTACGAAC
>QLNU02014176.1:148781274-148795837 GCA_006491805.2 Dysdera silvatica
CTTGAGTAATAATTATAAACTTTAACTCTCGAATGATGGATATGAAGTTTTTTGTGTTAGAAACAGACAATAAGGATAAAATAAGTTGTTTTATAATGTTCTTTTCCAAAAAAAGTTCCTTTTTCATGAACTTTTAATTTTTAAGTCGCTATTAGTCATTGAGCGGCCACAAATTTTGTGACCTGGAATATAATCTATCGGTCTTTTTCTGTAATATTTTCTTTTCAACTGTCCTTATACCATTTCCATTTAACCTGTGTCAATTTGATGGGCATCGTTTTTCTTGAGATATTATCAAACTGTGAAATCCAAGTTCCTTAAAAAATGGCAAGTTAATATTCCACAACTTTAACTCAATTATATTTCCAAATGTTCTCCTTATAAGAAATTCAATTTAACCACTTTCAAACAATTGATGGCAAGCTACAATTATTGTTTTTCATCCTGGCCACTCTGCACTCTCCTAATCCATTTCAAAATAATTTTTCCAGATTTTTACAAAACAAATCCTGTATCTGTCGCCGAATCTATTTATCATCAACTCGTCTGTATAATTTATAGACGTATTTATTTAGCAATGTTTTCGATTTTCTGATCAATGGTGCCATCTTTTCACTATCCTAAGTTCTAAGCACGCGAAGAGGCCATCAATTCCCGTCTAGAAGACCAGCTTTTGTGCCAATGGCGGTTGATTACACTGATAATGGGCACTGTCTGTGGATTTCGTTGTATATTTCCTTCTGATATTTTGGACAGTACACACACACACTCTCCGCATGAAACTAGACAATAGGTTATCGAATTTGAATTTTTTTTGTTCGCTTTCATAGGCCCTAAACTTACAATTGCACCAACTCTTAGGGCACCTCAAAATACATTTGAGCCCGGCCCAAAAGCAATGAATAATACATAAATAAATGCAGGACCTCGTTTCGGGTCAACGACATAATATATGAAATATATTATTTGTTCAGCTGTTGTCCGTCGCCATAAAGTTGAAATCGAATCTTGTTTAGGAAAAAAAGGTATCTATACTTTATCACATCAACGTAGACCAATAGTATTATAATAATCTGTAAGCAATTGAAATAGATCGAATTTTTTTATTCGTTGTCTATTTGAATGTATGAGCGTTTCCTTTTAATGAAATTATACGAATATGAGCAAAGACCACCCGCTTGAGACCATTGGCGTATGCAGGGGGGTATTGATGAATTTTAACCCCCCACTGCAATGAAATTTTGTACATTTAACATGAGAATATGCGAGTTGTTGTAGCTTTGTAATCCCTTCCCATTGAGACTATAACATCCCTTATGAACTTTCTGCATACGCCTATGCTTGAAACTGAAAACTAAACCTAAGAAAATAGATAGAATCTAGGCTTAACTGGCGCCCTCAATATTTCATTCAAGTTGGCGCCCTTACAGATCTATATAGACTTTAAATATCTTATGGCTTTGCATTTTACAGCTGAAGACTGCTCTTTGGCTCATCCGAGATGGAACAGACAGCTTGGCGTGACCCCAAACTATGATAATAATAAAAATAAATATAAATAATAATATAATATAATAAAAATATTAAAAAAAATTGGATGGGGTGGCCTTTGTCAAACCTCTAATTTCTTTCCACGTCACCCTGACAAGATGCATTTTATATTTACTGTTGGTTTTGTCTCTTACTCTGAATGTTCTTGTCAAAATTTGTTTTGAAATAAAAAGTAAAAAGATGCATTTACATATAGCCAAAATTATTTTAGTGGAACAGAGGTCAGCATCTAGAAGACAGTGATCAAAAACACTAGACGACTGGAACGCCTTAAATACATTAATATTTTGAAATCCTTCAATTTCAAAATACAGTAGAATCCCGATTATTGTTACTTCCATTCAGGGCCGTAGCCAGCCTGGTGCCAGGGGGATCTGATCCCCCTGGAATTGTAGTCAGCCCCCTGGAAAATATTTCTGGCTTCATATATTTTTTTTTCAAAATAAATTATTGTAGAAATTAGTTTTAAATTTTTGTTTTGCACAAAATTATATACGCCGATAGAAATTCTTCGACATCAAAATTGTATTCAAAACAGATTTTTACACCATATCTTGTGTATATTATGCTATTTACAAAAGTACTTGCTATTTACAATTTTCCAGCTGTTTTAACAGGTGTGTCGCGAAAATTTTTAAAACATGCAATACCTGACTATTTAGTCATAAGCATTAACCTCATTTCCCTGAGATTTTCAAGTAAAACAATGACAACAGCCTACACAATCATTTTTTATATATTGATTGTAACTAATATGTAACTAACATAATTTACTCATATTTTTTATCAAATCGACAAAATATATATTTTTTGGTGTGTCGCAAAAATTTAGTAAATAGTTTTGATATAAAACAACTTTTTTTTTATATATCGCGAGATGAAATAGGTTGAAAATCGTTGATCTTGTCAAGAAGTGAGGAACTAGTGGCCTTAAGGCCAAATGTGACCTTTTGGGCCGTGTGCGGCCTTTTAGATGTATCCGAATTTTACAAACCAAATCCTTATATTTTCATTAATGTTATGGGGAAATTACACTAGTTGTCATGTAATACTGTTGATTTATTTATATTAAAAAAATTTTAACATTAATATAATATATGATTTAAAGTGAAATAGAATAATTAATGAAAATTAAATGAAGTATATTATAATTATAATTAATGAAATGTAAATGATTTATTATAGGTATTTTATAATTAGTTTGGTTAAATTTTTAGTTAGTTTACTTATTGATTTAATTTTTACTATTTGAGAACATTAAAACACAATTTCCATAACATTAAATATTAAATTTGTTTATCCAGAATAAATTTGTAAATTGGCCGTTGATAGTGGTTAGTAAACATTGGTTGACTTCTGCCTAAAATTTCAAACGCGTTGTGTGTTAAACATAAACAAAATAAAAAAACAGGTTCTTTAAAACAGACATGAAACAATTATTCAATAATTACTGCCTTTTATTTTATATTATAAACACGATAATATATTTTCTAATTCCTTTAGAATATAACAGTGCCATTTATATAAGCATTTGGAGCTATTAACAATTCTTCCTACTATCAATTTTTCACTTGACATATTTTTTTTCGTATTTAAACCTGATATAAGTAATTAAAAAAACAAAATAATTCAAATACTCATTTCACTATGAGAATCATACTGGGGTATATAAACCACCAGAAAAAATTTATACATTTCATTATAAGTTTAATGAGGGAGGAGGCACTTATAATTATCGATTAATAGAAGAGAAAGAAAGATAACTTTAACTTACATGTTACACCCTTAATGGCCCATGTTTGGAGTAGGTTGGAGTCCACTGTTCATCTTCGTGTTTCAAAATTTCTCTCTCTCTCTCGGTCTCTCTCTCTCAGTCTGCCGGAGCGAGACTTGTTATCACTTTTTAAGAAATCGCCATCTTGAAGATTTTTTTTGTCTAAGGACTGCTAAAATCCTTATTCTCGCCAATATATTGCCAACTTTTTCATTTGGCTTTTGTTAACGTATTAGACGGCAATTTCGCCTGCCTAAATTGCAATTGTTGGCCAATTGTGGTGGTCTGGACTGGACGCCAAGCCCATCCAGGTGTGGGTGGCTTGACCTGGGTGGCCTGACCTATTTATGCACGTGCAACGAGTTGGCTATTTATTGCTGTGATGATTCATTTACTTCCTTTCGACCAGGGATTTCATCTGAACTTAAGTTTTTATAGGTTTCGGTTGCTGATGGATATTAGCCATATTGTAGGGAGCGAAATAGCAGTTTTTAGGTACACTGATTGGCCAAAATTTTTTTGTTTGCAAGTTAAAAATGGGTTTAAAAAATTAAATATGATAGGTAGGAAAAAAACAAAAAGGTGGATTTGTATGTTAAGGGGTCCTACTTTTAAAAAGAAAAGGAATTTAATTATAAGTGCCTTATTTATATTCAGAATTTTTTTAAGAGTGTTTTTTACTAGTAAAAATCAAGTTAATTTAAATTTTACACCTTTGTTAATTCAACAGGCATTTTTAACAAGTCTTTTCGTTTGTCACATAAAAAACAACTAAATTTAAAGTTCTTGAAAAGAAGTTACAAAGAATTTGATTTTGTCTGGATGAATGGATGGCCCAGGAAACTTGTTTACTTCCTATTATGCCCATGATGACGGTTTCTTTGGACGAACGTGTCTTCTCTTGAATGGAGGTGTCTCCTCTTGAATGGAGGTGTCTCCTCTTGAACGTTAATTAATCTGGCATAGTGTTGTAGACGCAGTGTATAAATAATTGGAGGTACAACCCCATCTGAAAAAATTAAATAACAGGCGGCAGAATATCGAAAAAACAAAAACACTTAACAACATCTAAGCATATATTTATACATAGTGAGAGAGAGAGAGAGAGAGAGAGTGTATGTATTTTTTATTTAATTATCTATTTATCTGCTCATGGGTGTTTAGATTTAATTAGTTATTTTAAAAACAGAATTTTCAATTTTCACCTAACATTAATACGATTTGGCTCTATCCTTGCTTTTTTTTATTTATTTATGTAACTTTACTATCTTTAATGAATATATTTAAAATACAAAGATAAAAAGTATAGCAGGTCAATTCAAAATTCCATTTTTAGTGTAAAGATTATAAAGAAATTTAAATATTTATCCAAAAATTAAAAAAAAAACTTTTAATTGCGTATTACTAAACAACTACATGGACAGTAAAGAATTACATAGAGTAAAGAAACATTTAATCCCACCATTTTTGGTGAGGGGGGCGTGGGGGCCTTACCATAGCTCAAAAAGTGGCGCCAACTGGAAAAGGTTGAGAACCACTGCTCTAAATTGAGCTATTAATACGTGGGTGTCGAATTTATTAGTAATTTCAGGTTAAGTGCAGCTTCATATTTTTACATAGGTAAGTGCTACTTCTTATTTTTGTAGTGTATTAATGTAAGGGCCGTAGCCATGCTTCAGCCCGGGGGGGGGCCTCTGTCCCACCCGTAATTTTTGAATTTATACGTTACTGGTGTAAAGAACTGCATTTAGCACAATTTTTGTATTTGTAAATTCACTGTAATTGAGTTATAGTCAGCCCGTGTGGTTTAATCGAGCCACGTGATTCGAAGGGGTGGATACCTGTGCTTTGTTTGAAGGGTAATAATTTTGTTTTAATCAAATTCCAAATTCTGACTCTTTTTGTAGAAGTATAAACAGTCAAAATCTTTAAATCAGGATTATCCTTATCAACACTATTTTCTTTGCAGCAAAATAAATCATTAAATGAATTCTGAGAGCTACAAAGCAAACTAAAATCTTACTGTTTCGCTTTATAGATATTTTTTTGGTACGTGGAAAAAAATAAAAAAAAATTAAAAATTAATGACTAAATTAATGAAATTTAAAAAATAAAATTGCAAGATCTTTAGAAAAATATTAACACTTTATATTTCAATCAACACTACAAATAAAATTAAATATAATATTAACAAGAGGGCGTGAGAGAGAGAGAGAGAGGAAGAGATGATGTGATACTGATAAATCCCAATAACGATAGAAACTTGATTAGTCCATCATTGAAATCAAAGATTTTATCATAGACCTAGAGTGATATATGCCCGCAGTTATATGTACTCCTTCAATAATTTGAAAAAAATTTATTTTATATATATATTGTAATTTAAATATATGCAAGATGAGCTTGTGCCCTCGCGATAATTTTGGAAACTCAACATTGCTGGATTTTAGTGTTTTTCCCTAAAAATTTTCAATGTAAAATTTATGTTAAAAAATGTATTCAGTTATTAAATTTATTAGTCCGATTTCGTTGTTATGAATGAGTCGATCACATAAACCATCTTAAACATTAGTTAAATATTTCATATGTGCTGTTTCACGCAGGGCCTTATCCAAGATGGGGCTACGGGGCTGGGCTCCAGTGCAGAAAATATATATTTTTTAAATAAATTAATGTAGAATTTTATTTAAAATTTTTTTTAAATTTATTTGTTTCATATGAAATTGTACATGACAATGAAAATTGTTCTTTGACGTTAAAAATATATTCAGAAGATATTTCTACGGTAGGTCTTGTGTACATTATTTTTTTTAAGACGTTTGAGTATTCATATACTCTAAGATAAGAATAAGGGAAATTGTAAATTTTAGTATACCTCTCTAAATTTTCAATGCAAAATTTAGGTTAAGAAATTTATTCATTAATGTTAAATATAGTAATCTGAATAGATTTAGCATCACTAAATATATAGTACTTTCGTTAATCCGAACTATTTTTAATTGGGACCGAGACCTGTTCGGATTAATCGAAATCTTTGCTATAGAATTTACTGCAAGCTATAATTTTTTATATTTATGTGTTTTAGTACGCGCACGTAAGGGACAACAGACGTTGGAAAATTTACATTTCATTAATTTACGAAATTTTAATTTGTTGACAACATACACTGTGCGTTGTTTGTTTACATCTGGTCGGTTAGCTGCCGTTGAAAAAAAAAATCCATCCGTCTGGAAAAAAAATTCGGATTAACAGGATTTTCGGATTAACTTGATTCGGATTAATAAGACTTTATTGTATTAATAAAGTGCATCACAAAACATTAACGAATTTTAAGCCCCCCCTGTAGCATTCTGAGCCCCCCGTAACAAGCTTCCAGCAGCGGCCCTGCCTCCATTATTCGAATTCCAATATTAAATACCTGAAGTTATATGAATACGTTGGAGAGTTCTTTATTATTTATTAATATATTAATTCAGATTTTTATGTAAAAAGTACACTTTTAGTAAAAATAGCTTTAGTAAAAATAAAAAATAGCTTAATTATGCTAAAAGTACACTTATAATTAAGCTAGAACAAATTGCGGAAGAAAATTTAATTTTAACCAATTGCTAATTAATTATTTACAATTAAATGCTTAATTGCCAGAAGTTTTCAAACATAGAAATAAGATACAAAGTACCAGGGAAGAAATTTACATACAAAAGGTTAAACACTGGTAAAATAGCAAATAAGAAAGATTACTCAAACTTTCGAACGCGTCAGCAGCAATCTTGCATCAAGGATATTGACAATATTATGTTTCTGTCCCTTTTTTTATACTTGAAATTTCTGGAAAAACTTTTTATTGGAGCAATAGCCCAGAATGTAAAAACCCAATGGGAGGCCTCCAATAGAATCATGGAAAAACCCAATGGGAACCAATGAGAAACCTGTACTGCGGGTTACCTAATTTGGGGATGTCCCATACATTTCAGAGTAAGAGTTGTTTATAAGTTTCTGGAAGTGGTTGTGATGTATTAATGGCTTTCCCGTGTAGTTTGTAAGTTTCCCAAGATTCTAAGAAGAGTCTACTATTCTTGTTTGTGATGTGACGGTGTAGTATTTTTGTTGAGTCCCAGTCGGGTTCGTGTCCGTGTTGTAAAGCGTGTTCTGCCAGACGTGAGGCTATGTCTCCTTTCGCGAGTGCTTGTTTGTGTTCTTTTCTTCTTGTTTTGATCAAAACAAGAAAAAAGCAGGAAGTTAAAGCAGGTTGGTTTCAATATATGATAAGGACAGTTATGCTAAGGCATACAAATGTGCTGAATCTTGAAGTTCTCCCGAGTCGCACATCACTACCGCGGCAATTCAAAACTCATAGGGGCTCAAGTAGCTGTGCCTTTAAAGAAGATGATAGGGTAATAATATATTACAACCTATATATATATATACGGAGAAAGGGAGCTTCGTTCCCCGTCCTCGATGGCCTAGCAGGTAAGGCGCTCCGGGCTCAACGGAAAGACCCTAATTCGAATCTAAGTCGGGGACGATGCCTCTTTTTCTCCTATAACACAAAAAAAAGCTAGTAGCTTGAGCTAAAAAACATGGGTGTTGGAATTATCACATATAAAGAAGATGTGGTCTAGGAGAAAATAATGTGTTTTGAAATCTAATGGGAGGCAAGCTTGAGCCACTACCGCACATCACTATTAGTCAAAAATCCTCACTTGATTGAGGTTGTCAGCTTGGTTGTCCAACCCTCATTCTCTTCTATGTACTCCAAACTGTACAAGAAAGGTCTTTTCCAAAAGCCATTTCCTCCTCCTTCGGTACTGTTTTCAGCCTAGTGAGTTCGTCCCTCTATTTAATCAGATGGCACCCTCTAGCGGAGTCCTAAGGGTGTATATTTCTAGACACAAGGTTTTTTTTAGGCATGAGTCTAAGTCCTTTCAATACGCTTTCATCGATTTGGAAAATTTTTCTCCTTGCTATAGCAAGAGACGCCACCCCTAACATACAATTTGCAAATATCTCTTAGTCTGCTAATTTGTGATCATGGTGTTGGCAACGCTTCACGCCCACGTATGTAAATAGGGTCATAACTGTTCTGATGATGGTGGCGGATCAGCCACCGAAATAACTATCAACAGCGTTATTAAATTATTTTAATTGCGATAATTTGCTGTTTTTACTCGTTCTTTCATGAGTTCAAAGGTCAGGGACGCAAATTTAATGGGTGTTAAGGGTCCTTTTTCTATTATAATATTTTGGCATCCGCTGCCTGGAAACGTAAAGTTTTCAAAAGTATTGGTGGGACCCAGGCACATATTGTACACATTTATACACTATAACATACGTAAAAATTTAATTTATTTTATTTAGGGGCTCGGGCCCCCTATAGCTCTACGCCTATGGCAATTCCACCATTTTGCTAAGTTATAAATTCATTCTGTCATGTTTATAGGGAGTAATTTCTGACACTCATGCATGAGGTCACACTAGTGCTTTAAATACATAGGAGAAAAAGAGATATTGTCTGGCCTGGATTCGAACTAAGGGAACCTCCGTTAGATCCCAAGTGCCCTTACCAATTAGGCCACCAAGCGATGCTCCCTTTCCCCGTATATAAGGCTTTTGTTATCCTTCTCAAGGTTAACACAATCATCAAATGGTCATCATAAAAAGACACGGGGTTTATGGAGTATCATGTTTATGAACACTCGAAGACCTTAGTACCATAGCCGCCCATATGGGGGGCAGAAGGGCTCTATCACCCCTAGCCATTTAAAAATTGTATTTTCCCGAACCTGCTATGCATTTACTTTCAAAAGTTTTACAGTCACATTTTAAAATAAGGTACTTTTTAGCTCTTTACTAATTGTCAAGCAATATCAATTATTTTTGTAGCGTTTTGGTATCTTGTACATTCACAAAAATTCTCGACAGCTTTGAGGGAGGTAATAATTTTTCTCAGCCTACAGAAATACTCTTTAATTTTTCTCAGCCCCTACGGGTGCCCAAACTTATTATCGGCGAATTATTGCAGCTAATGTTTCATAATCAATTAAAAGAGCAGGTATCTCCAAACGCTGATACTAAAATAGTAAGGATGTCAATAGTTAATCTATAGAGAAAATCGAAAACCTAAACACGAATCATAAAATGGCAATTTCTAGTAAAGTAAGAAATGTAACTTAGACCTACTGGCAGAAAAAAGAAAGAAAGAAGCGGGAAAAATTCACCTCTAAAAATCACAAAGTCAGCTTAAATTCCTTTCTAACGGTGCATTTTTTCTTTTTTTTCATTTTATACTTTCACCCTCTCAAAAGCAGGGGAAAAGAAATTGCTAAAACCTTATATAAAATAAAAGGTAAAAGCCGCAGATGCGGCAATAACGGAAAACCCGATACTTTTTCGACCTCATATGTGAAACACGTTTGCCTGCACCCACTCTGAACATTCTGACAATTTTTTGGGATTTTCTTGCACAATAGGCAAAAGTACATTTCGTACTTTTTATATACGCTTGTACTAAATATATTCATGGTGAATATGATTAATTTCTTATACTAAATGTATTCAATATATTCGCACTGAATATATTCAATGGAATTGTACCATATTTAGTATACTTCCGAGGAATCCAAACCTCTGGACCTACAATTTTCAGAGGAATCCAAACCTCTTAAGGCCTAGGGAACCAAACCCCGGACTACAATGAGCAGTGTGATCTTTACGAGATCTCTGAATAAGTGTTCTTTGCACAGTTGGGAGTCAAACCTGGATTAACGGCGCACTAGGCCAACGCGTTAACACACTGCGCCACCACAGTGCACGATATTGTTGTCAATGTACTATACTGGTGGCACAGTGAATATTGATATTTCCAATATTTTTCTCAGTCGATAGCATGTCGATTTCAGACAGCTATGGAAGGCAAATACTATCCGAAGCAGCAGTACTTTTGTTGTCCTTTCGCCGTAAAACTAATAAATAAACAAAGCAAATGCTCTCTGTGGTCTGTTTCGAGTAGTTAAGCTTTTCTTAACACCCTGTAGTCTAAAATAAATTTAAAACACTTTGTCTATTAAAGAAAACACATGCTTTTCATATAAGCAACGTTATAATTGAGTCTGGACACTAATTGTTATAGGATACAGACTAACATTGTAAGACCTGTGTTCACGAGGAGATCAAATGTACCACATACCCAGACCACCGAAAAACCAGCGATCTTTCGATTACAGTAGCATTGCCTTGACCGATGAGTCACCGCGTACAGCCAAGCATGGCTATTTTCTTTATCGTATTTTCATGTTAACCAAAGGAGGAACTGAGTTAAAAGAGATTATGAAGAAGTTAGTCAATATCATTATATATTGATACCCCACATTTTATAGGGTTTACAAAGTCGCTCGACAAAGGGAACAGTATTTCTCGAAACGTTATAAAATCTTTTCTGATACTTTGGATTAGTAACCAACTTTTACCAGTTATGATAAGTCGTTGCAGTCTGTTCTTATGACTCATACTGGAACTTACATTTATGGGGAGATAAAATAACCCCTCGACATAATGACGTGGGAGAGGGGGGGCTTGTAGGCTCAAGCCCCCCATTGGCCATCAAAACATATTATTAGCGGGTTTCAATAGATATTGAACCCGCTATTGCTTTTGGCTTTCCTGTCTGCCTGTCTATACGCAATAAAAAGGACAAGGTAAAGGTCTTCCGTAAATGCAATAATGATGGCTATTGTTAACGTTGAAAACCTACCGAGTTATTTGAGAAACAGAGAGTTGCGATTTAGAGACGGCTGGATTAGAGAGTTGCGAATTAATGTTAATTGAAACCCGCTAAATTTAAATATCGACCTTTGACGATTTTCCTTCACTTGCTTGTTTTCTCTAAGGCCGCATTATACAATCGTCTTTAAAGCTACTTCAGCCCCCCCCCCATAATTTTTTTAATTGCTGCGCCACTGCTTCTCCACCCTTGACCTCAACACAGGTTCTAACATGAGCCATAGAAAGTGAAAAATCGAAACTTAATTATACGAACTCACTCTAACCAACTAGAGATGAGTTTGGGTTCGTTTTTCGAGGCCCGAACCCGAAATACTTTGTGTGAATTTGAGTGAGCCCAAAGCTTCAAATATAACTTTAACTCTTTGACGTACGATTTGAATTTTTAAAAAAAAATTGCTAAATTCTACTATTTTATTTCCTTCAAATTTTCATGTACACG
The DNA here is from genome assembly GCA_006491805.2 of Dysdera silvatica. NCBI lineage: Eukaryota > Metazoa > Arthropoda > Arachnida > Araneae > Dysderidae > Dysdera > Dysdera silvatica. The sequence goes on from QLNU02014176.1 coordinate 148,792,821, forward strand.
TATTTCTACAGTCCTCGAAAACGAATCATATAGTTGTATTCCTTGGAGAATTTCGATATAGAAAAGTCAGTTTGCAGCTATAGTTGTATCCGTCCAATGAGCCCTGGCCCAGCAGACCCGGAAAATTATATGAAATATAGAGCCTGAGCCAAATTCGGGCACAAGATCGAACTGAGCCCATCTCATCTCTGCCGCCAACCCCCTTCCTTCAGTGGCGGATCCAGAAATCATTCAAGCGGGTGGAGCTGCGATTTGTTTACGATTCCTATTTTTAACCAAGTGACTGGTACTTTTCATGTAATTTTCCATAATACAATCCCGGCTCAAGGGGGATCGACCGGGGCGCCCTCCTTTAATTCCTAAGAAATCACTTATTTGGATTCTAAGCTACGTTATTTGCTGCAGTTGGTACATGCACCCAAACTTAAATTTCGCAGCATAGATTAATAATCGATATAAAACTCTTCAAGATAAATGTTCTTTTTGAGGGGCTCTATAATTTTTTCACAATTTGTGAAAACCAATTTATATTTATAATAAAAATATCGACTATGGGGAGAACTCTTCTTCTTGAAAATGACCAGTTTCATGAAGAAATCTACATCATGACAAGAACTTAATGAATGGATTTCAAAGTTAAGGAAGGGAAAAATGGCTCATTAATTCGTCATACCCATCAGCTATTATAATCAGCTTATGGCATCCTAACTTTATTTACCAACCACTTCTGAATGTCACCTTTTCGACGCTAAAATGATTAATAGGCTTGGGCCCACCTGACGGAACAACAGCCCCCGCAGAAGCGGTTAGAATCCCACTGATAGATGAAGAGACACCTTGATTGAGATGGATGTACTATCCCGTCAATTCTGGGCCAAAACTCCATAAGTCACGCCAACAATGCCGCCAAGTGGGTGTCGTCTTAGCGATAAACGTCTAAAGTGAAACTTAAACTTATCACTCTTATCTTTCAAGGGTATAATGAGAGAATAAATATCACCTTTTCGCCAATTAATTATCATTATAGTTAGGGTTTTTAGAGCAACCCCAATTTCTTAACCGGTGACAATAGTAAGAAAAATGAATGTGGTGAAGCAATCGGTCAAGTGTTATCTGGAACCCCCATTAGTGGAAAATCTCAGGCTATCGCCCCCCCCCCGGCATTTATTTTAGAGCACTCCTTGTATATTCCAGGTTTATATTTTAAACCGACAATCTTTTTCCCTTCATTCTACACTAAAATAGTGTATTGGATCGGCTAGAAAAGGGTGTGCTAGATTCACTAGACACAAAAGTATACTACATGAGAGTAGACTAGAAAAACGTATACTAAATTGACTAGACAAGAATATACTAGGTATATAAGTAAACAAGATTAACGAAATAAGTACACTAGATTGAATAGAAAAATATTTCGGATAAACCTGAAAAATATATTGATTGAATATATTTAGACGACAGTGTATTTATACTGGATTGAATATATAGATAAGAGTGTATTGAATATATATATATATATATGTGTGTGTGTGCGTTTGAAAACCATTAAAAAATATTTTAAAATATGTAGTCAGAACAAATTAATTATATAATAACACTCTGAATCTATTCATATTACAAATTTTACATTTAGAGAGAAAGTGATTTGTCTTTGGGCATAGCCCGGTGTGGTTGTCATATTGGGAGTGAGGTCACATTGTTAGCATGTTATCCTCATGGTCATAGGTTTCGGTTTGGTAAAATAGATGAAGTCGTTTCGTGTCTGATAACTAAACATTTTAAAAGTAGTAAAGATTTTTTAAAAAACTTTATTTTAAAACTTTATTATAAAATTGTCTACTCATTTGGAATTTAACAAATGCAAAGACAAGAGATGTAGCATCTGTCCTCTTGCTAATGATGAATAATTGCATCCAATGCAAGATAAATATGCTGTTAACTTTCGTAAAGCTTTCAATGGTATCTATCTTACAACGTGCAAGATCTGTGGATTGAGATATGTTGAACAGACTTCTAATAAACTAAATTTGAGAATTAATAATCACAGATCTCTGATCAAAAGAGTAGGTGAGATATCTGAAAACCAATATGAATTACACCATATCAATATTCATGATCTTAAAAATGTTCAAATTTCTATATTGAACCTAGCTAAAGACTTGAGAAAAAGATTGTGTTTGCAGAGTTATTACATTCAGATTTTAAATTCGCAGTTTCATTTTGCTCTCAACTCCCGGTGTTTTGGAAGAGAGGAAATCTACGAAAAAATTGTTTTCAAACATAGAAACATTTTAAAATATTTTGACAAAACAACAGTTTTCACTACGAAAAGGCATGCACTTTTATTTAAGAAATCTCAACAATTGTCTACAGAGGAACTAAGCAGTAGAATTATTCAAATATCTTCTGATTTTAAAACTACCTTCAATTTGTTAAGTCTTAAAAAATTTATTTTTACACTTAACAAACCCACTTGTGAAAAATTATATGGTTGCGGCGTCGAATAGGTACCGTTGACGATTAATCACCAAATTGAAATCCCAGATTATGGCAACCTAGAAACTCTTTATAGTGAGGGAAGAGCTCGTAGGAAAAAAAGGAAAAGGGGAATAGTTTCTTCTGATTCCTGTAACATAGCTACTATATCTTAATTTATGTAAACCAATGGAAAGTTTATATAATAAAGTAGAGACTTCTTAAATTACACTTTTGTATAAAGAACGGTAATTTAGAAATCGCATTTTCACAACTAATAAAAGAAAGATGTTTGTACATTACGCATTATCCAAGAATAGGCATACGCAGAAAGTTCATAAGGGGGTTTATAGGTTCAATGGGGACTACAGAGCTACAACTCATATTTTTCATGCGAAATATGCAAAATTGATATATATAATAAATATACAAAATTGACCATTATTTGGCAATTGTGTTATCCCTGTGAAGGGTAATAATATCTTACATCCTTATATACGGAGAAAAATGCGTTTGTTCTTGTCCTCATTCGTCTAGTAGGT
>QLNU02014176.1:148803902-148815196 GCA_006491805.2 Dysdera silvatica
GGGCTGAGAAAAATTAACAAATATTTCTAGGGGGGCTAACAAAAGTTAATATCTCCCTATCAAAGTTGTCGAACCCTGCTGCCCTACCATATGAGCGCCCCTGATAAGCGCTGTAGGTAAACAAGGGAATAAAGTCAATAAATAACGAAATCTTGTTCGCTCATGGAGGATGTTTTATTTGGTGTTTTGAATTTTAGATCAAACAGCAAAGTGAACGAGAAAAAAATACCGAACAACCGAATATAGTAAATGATAAAGAGGAATATAGCAAATGATAAAACGGAATAAAGTAAATGAGAAAAAGAAAGAAATATAGTAGGTGATAAAAAGGAATATAGTAAATGATAGGCCTGTACGCGAACATGGGGTGAGTAACAACCCAAATCCTTTAAGGGGATGAGGAAAACCAACCCGTAGAGCACGGAAGTGGTAATGGGTGTTCTGTTATGGAGTGAGGTTCAGAGTTGATACGCGACGCAGAAACAAGGTGATGGGTGTTCTGTTGTATGTGTGGTCTCGGCTTAAGGCTTTCACTACGAACAGGTTCACGAAGAATAGTGCAGTGCCTAGACCGCTTCTGAAACCCATGCGACGAGTTAAAGAAGCTATCGAGGTGTGTTATAGACAATTATTGAAGTAACTCATTGGATGGATCTCCATTTACTATGGCGCATATCCAGCGTATTGCATCAAATGAGTATTCATTCATCAAAATAGACGCCAACCCCGATTTATTCCATGCTTTAATATTGCGGCCATCATCATCCGACTCCTTTTGAATTGTGGCGCCAGGACATGATGGCAATTTACTCCAGTAAGTCTTATTGCAATTTACGGTGATGTATAGTTCGTTAAATGATGAATAACTCGCAAGTCAGTTGTAACAATAACGGAAACAGTTTATTCAACAAAATATAAAAAATGGAAACAACATTCAAATTTTTAGTTCCTAACCCAAATCACATCGCTTTTCATACTATGGCGGCAACTGTCATTACAAACGTGCATTCATTCAATGCAGTAATGTGAGAAATAACTTTAACATTAAACGCGTACTTAAAATTACATAGTACAATCATTATACGTTCGCAAGAGTAAGACATACCACAACGGCAACCGAAAAGGAACATTTCGTTATTGGCCAGCAGTGAATTGAAACAAATGAACAAAGCAAGAATTGGTTTACACACCAACTTGCTATTTATAATTACAAAGTCAAACACAACCTGTTGCCACACAAGGAAAGAAAACACCAAGCAATTTAAACTAATCACCAGCATTTTCGCTCACATTAAACTGGTGCGTAATAGTACGTCACAACATTCCCCTGCTAGAAAATTGCATAGGGATTTTCGTTGCAATTTCTATTATAAAACGTACTTTGCGTCCTGCGTGGGTTACATAATGTGGACGATTTGCTTCATGGCTTAACTGAAGTTACACGACAAATACCTAATTATTATTTGGCCATTTTGATACGCCGCTCAAAATTTGAAAATATTTGTCTATAATTGTACCCCGCGTTGATATACTAAGGAGAAAGAACCATATCAAGTACTATAAGTCAGGTCATAGCAAAACATTTAAATGTTTAAAAGTTTTGGAAGATCCCGTGGCCTAAAGATAGGGCTTATTTAATACCGGAATAAAGTATCCCAAACTATTACTGCGTCAAATCGACGGCTTTGCGTGCATACAAGTGGTGTACGAATTTACTGCGCCCTGTCGGCGACTTTACTGCGCCCTATCGGCGACTTTACTACTGAATCGTCATTCTGACTATCTAGATAGTATATAGCACCTGTCTTTACTCAGTACAAAGCGGACTATTAAATTTTGCTAACTACTACAAAAGTTAGAAAAGGTAAGAAAAGGGAAGAACGCATGTCGTACGGTGCTACAACGATGCGCATTAGGAAATTCCTATGCGCGAACAAGGCATTGCCAACATATGCGTTAAAAATTTAGTTTATCCGAGCGCTTTAAAAATGTACGCAATTATAAATAAAATGAAAGTTACATTTATATACCTTAACTTGGTTGCGTAAAAATTGCACAGCAAATTGACAGTTAGGTTATCAATTACCAGCTGAATAAAAAACCATCTTTTGCTGTACAAAGTACTTCCAATTTAGAATTATTTAAATATAACCCAATAATACAGGGGAAATAAAATTCGAACAGCAATTATCACATATTCAATATAAAATAGCACTAACCCATTATAAATAAAATATGTCAATTTATAATTATAAATCACTGTACATTGAGAACTATCATAACATGAAATAAAATATATATACACTGTGTCCGTAAAGTCATGGTGCACTTTTGACCGGTCACAGGAAATCAACGAAACAAGATAGATACGTGAACTCTTCACCAAATAAAAGGAAAACTCTCCAAGTTTCCGTAGTATTATGTGCAAGCGTGTGCGCACACAGGTGATGACGCAACACCACGAACTGCGCGGCAGTGGATCAGCCCACGCCCACGCCAGTCGAGATGTGGACGTTACAGAGGAAAATTCAGTGTGTTCTGTGGCTTGCTAAATTCGAATCCGTGACCAAAGTGCAACGTGAATATCGTCGCGTGTACACCACAAAGGAATAACATTAATCGGTGGGATAAGCAGTTGAAGGATACCGGCAGTTTGTTGGACAAACCCCGTTCTGGTAGACCTACCGGTAAGTGACGAGTCTGTAGAGGCTATACGGGAGAGTTACCTAAGGTGCCCTAAAAACTCTGTGCGTGCGTGTGCTCCTGTGATTTCCTGTGACCGGTCAAAAGTGCACTATGACTTTACGGACACAGTGTATTTAACATACCGCACTCTACAATATCACCCTTTTATCTTACGTAAACTATTCGTATAATTTAAATATACTATACCAATTTTTTGTATTATACAAACATCAGCTCCCATATTTCAACCAAAGTATACAAAATTCTAGCCTAAAATTATTAAATACCTGTACACTGTGTTATGAATGTCCACATCCAGCTGGAACAATTACATTTCCGTTCCCATACTTATCGAGGGATTCAAAATACGGAAAATATAAAGTCCTATGACTATTATTCCAAACAAAAATAAAGTTCCCCAACTCCACGGAAACCAAAAGTTCCAATTAGTTATCGGTTTAACGTCCTTAAAAATTATTACCAGCACTAGCTGGACGGCTTCCACAACGTTCAGCAATGGTACTCCAATTGCGCAGAAAAAATTGAAGTTCAAAAATTCAAATGCGGTGCAACATCGAGCTATTTTCTTCCTGGATCAATTCAAATTGCGGAAAAACACCTCCAAGCATAACTCCGATTCGTAATTATATCGAAGGTTTCTTTGAATTCTCACGCAAAGAATTCTAGCGGGAACAGAAAGAGTTACCAATTACACAGACCTGCGAAATAATACTTTTTAATTTTTGTTTCTGTCCCGTTTTAGGTTTTTCTAATGTTTTTCGGTAAGCTGAGTTCATAAATATCAAGGTTTTTCCTTAAAGTGAGGATGAAGGCCTAAAAAATTCACAGAAGACCTAACAGTGTTAAAAAGCTTTATTTACGAAGAAACTTAAAAATAAGATTTATATTACATTTTATTACTTTGTTATATTTGTCATGGCCACCACAAGGTTAAAAATCATTATAATGTCTCTTTTCCTTCCCCTCGAAGCTCTGTTTAGAACCCTTTCTCCTGTGCGCTGCTTGCGCCTCCTCCCTAGTTAGCATCCAGCAGTAATCTGTTATACCTGCTCCGATACCTCCATTCCATTTCCTTTATGTCCTGGTGGAACCTCTCTCCTTGCTTTTCACTTCCAGAACATAGATTTTCCGGAAAATAGCTTAGATGGCAGTTAAAAAGTAGTTCTAGCTTGAGCAGCATAAGGCTTTGAAGTTCTCCAGCATGTTTCCTACGACGTTCTTGAAGTCAGGGTCTTTCTGCTTGCCAAGAAACTTCTTTACAACTTCTTTAAAGGATTTTCAAGCTGACCTCTCAATGTTTTCCATTTTGGTTTTAAAGATTTTGCCTGTTATGAGTTTTTGAATGTCAGTACGGACGAAAATCCTTTCTTTCAGCTTCGCTTCTTACAGCCCTGGGAACTTACCTGCCAGGTACCTGAAATTATCACCATCTTTTGTCAGGGCTTTCACAAATTGCTTCATGATACCAAGTTTGACATGAGGTGGAGGCAGGGATATTTTTTTTTGGTCCACCCAAGATTCGAAGTGCATGTTCTTTTCCCCCAGTTTTTAGCATCCTGGCCCCACCGTCTGACACTGGTTCTTAGCTTTAGCACCAATGTCCCATTCGCAGAGGAAACAGAGGTACTTAGTCTAGCCACTCTATTGACCAAGGATCACAGAAAGCACTTTCAGATCGCCACAGATCGTACATTCCTATCCTTTGTAGTTGAGATTGAACATCAAGGCTAAGTTCTGTTACCTCTCTTTCAGATGAACAGAGAGGTCAACCGGTATGGAGGCATATCTGTTGCAGTTGTAAAGAAGGACAGCTTTAAAACTTCTTTGTGATGAGCCAATGAAGAGTCTCCAATCTTTTGCCTAACGTTTTGCGTTGTTTTTCTATCCATTATGGATTGAAATGCTCCAAATTACTTGGAGTTCATGACGTTGAATTATTCTTTTAAACATTCTTTGATTTAAATATACGATATAAATCAACGTTTATTGGCGTAGTGATACCAGCGCCGATGTTATGGCGTGATTAGATGGCGAAACGTTCGGTGGAACCGTCGGTGGAAGGTCGTGGGTTCAGGTCCCACCGAACGCAGAAATATTTATTTTCTGTCGAACGTTCCGTTCCACCATTTAATCACGTCATAACATCGGCGCTGGTATCACTACGCCAATAAACGTTGATTTATATTGTTGTTTAATTTAATCTGCGTAGTGTTCGATTTATATAAATAAAAGTTCTTTGATTTGTAATATCACTTACGTTTTGATTTTTTGACACCGTTTTTCTACTTTCTATGTTTTAATTTATCGATCATGAGGCAAAATACCTCTTTCTAAGCAAAAATATTACTTTGACACATTTTTATAGTAGCACACCTAGTAGGTAGGCAACCAGACAGAAATTCTCGATTTGTGTCAAAACTGTACGTGATAGAATTTTTTAAGTATTTTTCCTGAAATCAGCATCCAAAAATACATAAGAAATACTCATTACTTTGAAGAAAAAATTTCATCGCAGACCTGTGGGATCATTGTGTGTCGGAAGGGTCACCAATTATCGAAGTGGGTTAAAGCAAATTATTGAAGTAACTCATTGGATGAATCGCCATTCACTAGGGCGCATATCCAGCGTATTGTATCAGATGAGTATTCATTCAACAAAATAGACGTCAGCCCCGATTTGTTCCATGCTTTAATATTGTTGCCATCATCTGACTCCTTTTGAATTGTGGCGCAAGGACATAATGACAGTTTATTCCAGTAAGTCGTATTGCAATTTACGGTGATATGTAGTTCGTTAAATGATGAATAACTCCCAAGTCAATTGTAACGAAAACAATCTATTCAACAAAATATAAAAAAAAAGGAAACAACATTTAAATTTTTAGTTCCTAACCTAAAACACATCACTTTTCATACTATGGCGGCAACTGTCATTACAAACGTGCATTCAATGCAGTAATGTGAGAAATAACTTTGACATTAAACGCGTGCTTAAAATTACATAGCACAATCATTATACGGTCGCAAGAGTAAGACATGCCACAACGGCAAACGAAAAGGAACATTTCGTAACTGGCCAGCAATGAAGAATTAAAACGAACCAAGAAGCAAGAAGAACTGGTTTATATACTAACTTGCTATTTATAATTCCAAAATCCAATGCAAACTGTTGCCATTCCAGGAAAGAGAACACTAAGCAATTTAAACCATTCGCCAATATTTTCGCTCACATTAAACTGGTACGCAACAGAGCCAAACGTCCAAAAGGCAAAGAATCTCGCCTTATTTCGGACTTGTCTGTAGCGAAAGTTATATACACTCGCAAGAGAAGGGATGATCGACGTCTGTAGCTTAATCGGCAGAGCATTTAACCGACATTAAGATGAGGTGGGTTCGGTTCCCACCAGACGTCGAAAAATAATCATTTCCTTCGCTAGTACTTGATGATATAATTTGAATAATTTGTTCCTTTCTAGCAGACGTTAGTAAAATTAAATACGTTCACTTTTTTCCTTAACCAAATAATCATTATTTTTGCATAGGAATAAAACATTTAATGGTCTGTTTTATAGTGTACCGGGAATCTTTGGCTTATTATGGACTACCCCACATTCTTCCCAAAAAATTACAGTTAACTACCACGAAGATACTAAAACTCATGAAAATGGGATATCAATGGCTGGGCTTTAGAAAAATTGGAAGGGGGTAAGTGGCGCTTAGCCAATCGCGAACCCCTGACTTAATTAATTTTAGAAATACTTCGTTGTATTTTTCCACAATTATACCAGATTGTCTCTGGTATTCTTTTCCAAAATGTATGTGCAGATAAACTTCCTGCAATTAAAACTACAGGGCTTTTAGTGTTCAGTTCTACTTAATTAAAAAAAATTAAACGAACTCTCTCTTTTTTTTAACTAAAGTCCGTTTTATCAAACACAAAAACAGATTATGTAAAAGCACTCACTTGGAGTTCTCTACGTGTGCTATACATTCGTAGACGTACGCAGGAAGTTCATAAAGGGCCTTCCCTTTATGAACTTCCTTTATGAACAGAGATACAACTACACATATTCTTTTAAACTGCATCACAATGGGGGGATAATAAACCCATCAACGTACGTAAATAGATACAAACCACTAAATTAAAAACTAATAGTTGAGATAAGATGGTGTCTACATGAATAATTGATGGATGAATTAAAGTATAGGAAGCATAAAATACTATTGAAATACTTTGCTTGTTAGAATTTAAAAGCATCACATAATACTTACCTGGTATTTTGATATCTAAACTTTATTTATTTATTTATATTAATTTATATATTTTATATTAATTATTTATTTTTATTATTTGTACTGAGGTAATAATTTCAATACGATACTAACGTTTCGAGAAAGATTTTTAATCTTCAAAGTGTAATTTAAGGAATAGAAAAGAAATTATATTTATTAAAGTGAGAAAAAAGGATTTATTAGTAAAATAATTTCTATTAATTTTTTTCTAAAACCTTTTATTCCTTGACTTGAACTAAATAATGTTGTATTTATATGTACAGAATACTATATTTATAAAATAAAATAGTGTGATATAAAATGATAACATCCTGATCTTCAATAATAATGATAAAAGAATATATAACCGTGACCGATCATAAATTTATTAAATAAAAAAGTGTATAACTACAATGCGCATAAACACTATGTTTACGTTGAAAGAAACCGTATATTATCACATATGAATTGCTGTGGCATAATATTGGCTAAAAAGTGAATAAAATGGCTAAAACAACCGCTATTTTCAGCTAAAAAATTACTTATGGACTGGCGGAGTTCATCAGAAATAAATTACACCTCAAGCCGAAACATTTTTTCACACCCGAACGGGCAAGTCTCATCAAAATTCCATTATGTAGCCCCACAGTCATTTATTTGTAACAGCTACCATACTTCCCTCTCTTCTATACATTTTTCTTTGGCTATACTAATAGAAAAGGTGGTTTAAGGCAAACGTTCTACAAGAATTTCTTTCTAACGACTTCAGTTTTCGAGAATTTTAATACTATTACAAGCGCCGTTTCTGAAACCATAAAGGACGATTTCAGATTGGAAATAGCGAAAATTCCAACGACATTGGAATAAAATGTGTGTTAAACATTCGAAAACGAACAGATAATTCATTTTCTCAGGCAAAAAAAAATCTAATTTACTCGGCCGCAGTAATATTATTATTAATAATAATAATAATCGTACTAGGTAACGATAACACCTCACACGATAGGCGATAACAATGATTTTGTGAAAATAAAATCACTTTTATAATGTAATGATAAATAGCTGCAATTAAGGGTTAGGTTTGTTTTCAAAGTAGAGTTTCAATATGTATAGTTTTCTATGTGAAAGCATTAATTTGAATGAGACGAAATGGACATAATTAATCATAATAAAGAAATTGTCATCAATAAAGAAATTGCCATCAATAAAGAAATTGTCATCAATAAAGAAATTGCCACGAGCTCGTCATAAGGCTGCGTTATTGGGTCTATATTATCCCCTTTTTTATAGAGTCACCTGATTTATTGCAATTGTATATAGGAAAATTTGAATAAGAACAACATGAAGGTAATTAAATCACCATTGACTACATTTTCGAAACTCATAGAAGAAAATACTAGCTTAAATTATAGTTTATTATTTGTAAAATATGGATTAATATTGATTGCCAATTGACAAAACCAATGAATATTGTGCACTAAACTAATGTATAAAAAGATAAAAGAATAAAAACATTTGGATAATAAAGATATTCAACATCATTATAACAACAGAATTTTAAGAAGAAGCGATCAAATTAAATTACCAGGATTAGAACAGAAATATACGAGTATAGAAAGGTGATTGAACACACGGGAATAAAACTTTAGAATGAATTACCAAATAATCTTAAGGATATGAATAATATTATAAGTTTAAAAACTAATTTAACTGTATGTTTATTAAAGGAGTTTGTGTGCTTGAATTAGTAATGTCTTTAGCCATTTAAATTTCATGATTTTACTGGAAACGGCAAACGAGTTTTCAAAATTATTAGATGGGGATCCAAGTACATGTTATGTACATTTATACATTACAATATACATAAAATTGCAATTTATTTCAAATTATTGGGGGTACTCGAACCCCATAGGCCCATATAACAGGGGTCTTCAACCCGCGGCCTGCCGATATGGTTTTTGCGGTCCGTTGTCTCATGATAAAATACAAATTATGTCGCACAAAAATAATGTTTTTTGGTTCCCCTGAGTCTTAAATCTACGTATTTCATTCCGTTCAGATTTTTACATTTCGTAATAAATGTCTTAAAACGCTAGAGAAATAAGTAATACGCAGTCTTTCCTCAATTTTGTTTTACTTTAGTTTTCTAACATATATAGTCATAGGGAGTAATTTTATTAATTTGCAGTGCAACAACGATTTAAAAAAGTCAAATTAGGGCATTAAATTCTATTCTAAATATGTCGATATAAACAAATTCTCAACCATTTGCTTGAAAATGATACTATTCGGAAGTACATGTGCACATATACTGATGCAGAAAGTTCATAAGGTGGGGGGGGTTACAGCCTTCAAAGTGGGTTATTACAGAACTAAAACTCCATATATATATAGAAAAATCCATCGCATTGGGGTTACAACCCCCATTAACCCCATCTCTGTGTACGCCACTGCGTCTAGGAACAGCGTTTTTTTTATTTCAAGAATGAAGTTGGTAAAATCAAAAATTAGGGTCAGAATAACGTCCACCTTAAAAACTATCTTATGGTTGCAATAGCGAAAATAAGACCGGATATTGACAGGATTGTTAAAAATAAGCAGTGCCAAAGATCTCATAAAACGATTTTTTCCCCTTTTATGTTAATAACTAATTATTCCATACACATTTTATATTGTAATATATATATATATTCAGTCCCAGAGGAGGATCCAGAAAATATTTTTGAGTGGGCGCTCAAAACCAACATAGAGACCTTGGAAAATGGCAATAAAGGCCACCGGGTGTCTCCTGCGCCCCCTCGATTCGCCATCTTCAGTCGTAACCCGCGAGCAGGGGCGCGGGGTGTTTCACACTCCTCAACTTAAACTTGTGAAAAAGAACCGTCCACCATTGCTCCTGAAACTGGCTAAACCCTTTCCAGTAACCTTCGAAGTCACATTCTTCTGGGGTAGGGTGACGAAGAGAAATTTCCACTTATTGTTTACTGTAAAATTAGACGTCTTTAATGAAATAATGCTATGTAATTTGATGGGGTGTAAAGCACCCCGCGTGCGTCCTCGGGTTCTTCTAATCGGCCAGACTTCTCGCGGGTTAACCCTTTACACTCCACGCTATTTAGCCAACAGAATTCAAAGCCATATATTGAATGTCGCTTCAGCGGAGCCAATGGAGTGCACAGATTTAATATTGCTGATACAGTAGTGCGGCCCATGGGCCTACAAGAATAAGCAAAATTGGTCCTCGGACTGAAAAATATTGAAGAACCTTTCTCAACACCTGTGCTGGAAACTTATTTCGGAAAATAAAACTTGTATTGTCTTGTCTATACTTCGTAAAATTTGTTTTCATATTTAAATTGAATTTCAAGACAATATGCAATATGTAACCCTTATGACAAATTATTATTATTATTATAATCAATAAAATATTCTTTTGTTATAATATCAACTGCAACACAAATACACGCGCGTTATATAATTCTTAATATTCCAACCGTAAGCACACCTGCATAATCTAGGAACAAGATTGGAAATAACGCATGGAGAAAATATAGTACATACATAAATGCACAATTTAAGTACTTGTTCTTAATATCTAGGACGTAGCATGTCAATTTCCGAATGTGCCTCAGTGTCCCAGTATCATGTGCCAAGTGTGCCACAGTGAACGATTGAAAAATTTCACCATCATCTGAAAGTTTGACTGCTAGATAAGAAGCAACAAACATGGGCAGACCGTGGACGTTGGAAGACTAAAATCGTAAATACATTTTTTGTTAAAAAAAACTGTTGCCCTTTCTCAAATATAGATTTCTACTGTTGGCGCAAAAAATATTTTAATGAAGGGAAAGACTACTGAACGCGAACAGTTTAACTTTTGTATATGCAGCAATTTTTATGAAGAGGAAGCTATTGTTGCCGAAAGTGGGATGGTCTTAAAGGTGCAACAATATTTTTGATATAAATGCCTGTGGGTAAGGAATGCTTGACTGTAGGCTATGCTTCATCATCGATCGAAAAATCATCGAAACATCATCGAAACGTAAGATCAATTGGTTCTCCCTCGGGTTGGAAAAACCTAAGTTTTTCAACGCATTGACTGAAATTTTGTGATTTTGAACTGATTAATCGTAATGGGACATTAACCACGATCTCCCATTAATCGCAATATGGTTTTAGTCGTTCCTCGAAAACTTACTCATTATGTACGTTATTCGACATCGAAACTGATTCCATTCACCCGTATGAAAATTTCCATGAACTGCAGTTCAATTTCAATGCTCAACGTCAAACCGATTTTGTTATCAAACAAAACA
>QLNU02014176.1:148821299-148833425 GCA_006491805.2 Dysdera silvatica
TTTATTTGACCGTAAAAAAATGGTGACCGCAAAAACGAGGTAACCGTAGCTGCGAAACATCCGCTAAGATGGACTGTATTTCATTATTGCTATGATTTAAGAGTCCTAAATAAGGAAATTATTATCATAAATAATATGTTAGTTTCATAAACTTTAACCGTTACTATATATATATATATATACAGGGTGTCAGAAAAGAATGATTCCGTTACAAATGGTTATAGCAAACAATATAATGGCACATAAGTATCTGTGATGCATCAAATTAAACTTTAATGTATCAAATGTTATATAGACTGAAGTGCCAAAACTAGTACGCCTACCTATCGTGTAGCTCCCCCGTCGCGCTAATGCAGAATGCTGCAACACGACGTGGCATGGACTCGACTAATGTCTGAAGGTATCCTGGAGACAATTCACACCAGGAATCCTGCAGGGCAGTCCACAAATCCATAGGAGTGCAAGGTGGTAGAGATCTCTTCTGAACAGCACGTTGCAAGGCATCCCAGATATGCTCGATAATGTTCATGTCTGGCGATTTAGGTGGCCAATGGAAGTGTCTAAAGTCAGAAGAGTGTTCCTGGAGCCACTCGGTAGCAACTCTCGATGTGTGGGGTGTCGCATTATCATGCTGAAATTGTCCAAGTCCGTCGGAATGCACAATGGACATGAATGGGTGTAGGTGATCGGACATGATGCTTACGTACCTGTCACCTGTCAGAGTTGTCTCTAGACGTATCAGGGGTCCCATATCACGCCAACTGCACACGCCCCATACCATCACAGAAGCTCCACCAGCTTGAACAGTCCCCTGTTGACATGTAGGGTCCATGGATTCATGAGGTTGTCTCCATACCCGTACACGTCCATCCGCCTGATGCAATTGGAAACGAGACTCGTCAGACCAGGCAACGTGTTTCCAGTCATCAACAGTCCAATGGCGGTGTTGGCATGCCCAGACGAGGCGTAAAGCTTTGTGCCGTGCAGTCAACAATGGTACACGAGTGGACCTTTGGCTCTGAAAGTCCATATCAATGATGGTTCGTTGAACAGTTCGCACGCTGACACTTGTTGATGCCCCAGCATTGAAATCCGCGGCAATTTGAAGAAGTGTTGCACGTCTATCTCGTTTAACGATTCTCGTCAGTCGTCGAAGGTCCCGTTCTTTCAAGGTCTTTTTCCGGCCGCACCGCTGTCGGAGATTTGATGTTTTACCGGATTCCTGATATTCACGGTATACCCGTGAAATGGTCGTACGCGAAAATCCAAATTTTGTCGCTATCTCGGAGATGCTATGTTAGTGTTTCATCTAAATTGAAATTGAAGAGCGCAACACCCTACCCTTCGACTTGTCCTATCTTGTGCCCTAATGTCCCTTCCATCCCTCAGACAATAACGCACCATCCTTCTCCGATGATAATTTAAATTCTCACGTTAGAATCCAAAACGCGTGACGAAATTTGTTGATTTATAAAAATTTTGTACTCCAGCATTTCATTTTCGTAATAACACTGATGGTTTTGGCAAAACAAGATTGCTGACGAATATTTGTAAACAAAGCACTGTTGCCAGGTTTGCAGACTTTCAACCACGGACTACTGCGATAAACGTTAGCGGTTCCACCTATTTTTGAGATCAAATTTTTGTTAAAATCAATTTGTTTGTCTTTAAGCACTAAATTAAGCATGTTTTACATCCCTATTTTATGAAGCTTACTTGTCATATAGTATAGGATATTGTTTAACTAAATTATAGTTATATTAATTTAATTATTATTTTGTATGAAGTTGGGATTTTTTAATCTTGCCATCTGGCAACACAGCCGTAATTTCCTCTTGCCTTTCGCATATATTTGACTCGGAATTTAAGAAAAAAAAAACTCCAAAAAATACAAAAATTGAAAGAAAGCATCAATAGTAACTAAATCAATTAAAACTCTGTTTAAAGGAGTTAATAGCAGTAAAGCTGACGTAATCGCGGATGTTCGTCGTGAGTATCAGTGTAATATAAGCGCCCCCCCCAAAAAATGGCCATGCACCCTACCCTAATTGTTTTTCTAGATGAAACACAAGCATCTCTCTTGTGCCGACTATAACGCCACGTTCAAAATCACTTAAATCTTGATAACCTGCCATTGTAGCGGCAAGAACCGATCTAACAGCTTTGCCAGACATCTCTTGTCTTATATAGGCGCTGCCGACCGCATCGCGTTACGCTGATTGGTTGCAAAGCTCCGTTATTTGCATACGCACGCCTGTACCGGTTTTTCTGGCACTTCAATGTATATGGCATTCGCATACGTTCGACGTACGTGTAACCCACAATGCATTTCGTTTCTGAAATAGAGAGTTCTAACCAGAAAGCAGTTACCTAAACGAAAACCTGCCAAGACATTGGATTGACCTCCAAGACCACACGATAATTCGTACCTCGCATAGCCTCCAAATTCACCAGACCTCACCTCTTGCAAATTTTTTTCTATGGGGGTGAATTAAAGATACTGTTTTTGTGCGACTGTTGCCACCCAACCTTGATGAACTCGAAATCCGCATTGCCAATGCCTTCGCATCAATCACAGCAGGCATACTTCACCTTGCGTGGACAGTAATGGACCACAGTGTGGATGTTTGTCGCGTAGCAATAAGAATCTCACATAGAGGTGGCAAAAACTTAGTGCATGGACGTTCAATTTTAAGAATTACATATAATTTTGTAGCAATTATATTGTTTGCTATAACTGTTTGTAATAGCATGATTCTTTTTTACTTGCCCTGTATATTAGATTTTAAAAAATATAAAAATAAATTAAAAATTAATAAAAAAAAAATCAAAACGTCGTAGGTTTGAGAGCAACACTTACTAGACAACAAACGTAGAACGAAAACTCCTGGAATCCGTCCTGCTCTCATTCTGAATCTAATATTAAAACATACGTAAAATAAAACGTACGTAATGTATATAGTAAAATATGCCATGCGTTTCACCAACTTAATCAAATTCAAACACCAAATAGTAAAGTTATATGATAACTATACCAGAAAGTCTGCTGCACTCAATTATATCCCAAAATTCTTGACACACCTCCCCTTAAAACTCAAAGTTCATATATCCACTAAATATTCAGATTATGAAAAAGAAGGAAAAATATTGCGCGCATTATTTTTCTATACTTTTTCTGCATATGTAAATTGTAATAATCTTTCTATGTGTAGTAATGTTTAAGTATGTTTAATGTGCAGTAATGTCATGTGTAGTGTATCTTTTTATATGTCTTTTTATGTGTAAATCTTTTTATTATGTAGTAATTGTTTCGAAGCAAAATGCAGATAAGGACGCCAAGAACGAAAAAGGTATCATATAAAGTAAAATCCTGCCACCTCAAAAATTATCAACTGTGTGTGTTAAATATCCAAGAAAATATGCTTGAATTTTTGTTTTTCTCCTAATAAATAAATGAATTTTTTGTGTAAATATGGACGAATTATTTCATTTCTACTGAATATTTTATTTCGTTTCTTTTCTGGTAAGTACATTTTATACTTAATTTTTTTATATTATACATTATTAAAAATTAAAATCTTGAAGACAAATCTGACACCCACCCCGAGAAAATATCCTGAACTATATTATGTGGTAACTATTCTTTATAGTAACTATTCTTTATAGTAACTATTCTTTATAGTAACTATTCTTTATAGTAACTATAATATTAAAAAAACTTTGTGCATAGTAACAAAGGCGCATAGTAACTGTAGGTGGACCCAATAATTTAACTTCAGGAAATTTAATTATAGCCTTCGCAGACACAGCAAGAAGGCAGACACAATCTCTGCACGAAGTCCGTCTTCCAAAACCGGATTCAAATTAGTTTCGGTTCGCGAACTCGACATCGCTTGGCTTCGACTTTGGACGGGTACGTTGGACAGAACTTCATTAAAGCATGCGTTTGAGATAATTGCCGAAATTCCGAAGGGAATTGGCTGGAAAAGGACTGAAATGTTCGTGGGACAGAACACATCGAAAGGAATTGTTGCAAACGGATTGTGTTTCCCCAGAAAACTTCATTTTAAACTGTTTCAAATATCTTAATGACGATTTCCTCGACTCCGAAATCTGTCAGTTTCCATTCTACAACTTGTGCCCGACATGGCAATGTAATTTATTTCTTTGAATGTATCTTTAAACTTCAAGAGTAACTAAGGTGATACCGCGGTGGAACCTACAGTATTTCCAGGCGTCCAATCACCTGTCGCTGAGGGATGAAAACCCCGGACTACCATGAGTAGAAAACCAGCAATTCCGTCGCAATGAAGTCGAACTCCAATTTAACACGCGCTGGCAGAATACGTTACCGCAACGACATACCATGTTAGAATAAACCTTGAAAATATTTGGCGGAAAAGATACTAAACGAGTACGATCAACTGATCTATTCATTCAATCATGATGATGAATGTAACTGACCATTTAACACATTCATCAATTACACATCATCATCATCATACATTCATCATCACACAGTCATCAATTTATCAGTTTGATGACTGATTAACTGATATGCTTCTTCAATTCCATGCATAGACGTAGAGTTATATGGGCCCGAGCCCCCCGGTCATCTGAAATAAATTGCGATTTTACATATACTGTAATGTATAAACGTACATAAAATGTGCTTGCCCCCCAATAATTTTAAGAATTCTACGTTGATGCTGCCTTGCTGATTACCATCAAAACATTGAAGTTTAAGTAGCATGATGCGCAATCAGCAACGAGGGAGCTGATCTGCCTAGAAGCTACTTTTTTTTAAGGCACAAGAACAGCAAGTGTCAATCTGGGCCGGGAACTACAGTTTTCTGAGGAATCTGAACCTTCTAAAACCTAGGGAACCAACCCCCGACCTACGGTGAGCCGTTAGCCAGTAAGTCTCCTTTTTTTGCCACAGTCGGGAATCGAACACGGAATACCCGTGCGCTAAGCGAACGCGTTACCATTAATCACCTCAAGACCTCTAGAAACTATTGGTAATTACATACACCGCTAATAAAAGCTGGTGCCGTGATAATGATATATATATATCATTATCATCATAATGATATATATATCATCATCATCATATTCAACCATTATCTATCCACTGCTGGATGAAGGTCTCTCCAAATGCTTTCCACACAAGTCTATCCTGAGCAATTCGTTTCCACGTCACCCCAACCTGTTTTCTTATTTCATCCACCCAATATATATATATATATATACTTAACCATAAAGTATATAAATAACCGAAATATATAACTTATATAAAACAAGAGTAGTATCATTATACACGGAATGCATATATAATATAGAAATTTTTCATCACTTTCTTGAATTTATATAGCTTTCTGAAACCCACAAAATTTCTTGAAAGGTATATATCAAAAGAATTTGAATTTATGTGCCATGTATTCAGCAACGTGGAGTTTTCAAAAGTATTTGGGAGGGGCAAGCACATGTTATATACATTTATGCATTACAATGTATGTAAAATCCATATAACTTTACTCCTGTGCATACATTTATCACTTTACATTTTGAAATAAAACCATATTCTAGAATTCGTGGCTTTACACATCTCTTCAGTTATTAATCGGCGCTAATAGCTCTTATGGTCACAAACGAACTAATCTTTAACGATTCCTTAATTACATTTATCCCTTAATTAATCTTTAACGTCCCTTATCACCATAGACGTACGCAGGAAGCTCATAAGGAGGGAGTTATAGAGCTACAACTTATATATTCCTTCGTTAAATATACAAAATTTCATTGTAATGTGGAGTTACAACCACTAAACGCCCCACCAGCTAGACCTACGCTTACCACGGTATTTTCCCAGCAAAGCTTGACCACTTAAAAGTTAAATAATTACTCTAAAACATTTTACATTTTGGAACAAAACTATTCGCACATGTTACACCACACGATATTTGTCTCTTTGCGCTCCATAGTACAAGGATAGCAAAAGGTTATGATGCTCCGATTCCTACACTTCTCAGAGGAATCCGAACTTTTTTGGCCTAGGGGAACCAAACCCTGGGCAATGACGGGCAGAAAAAATAGTACATGTCCTATGCTACCATCAGAATTGAACCCGGGTTAACGGTACGTTGAACGAACGCGTTACCTCTGACCTACGATAGAGTTCGTGAAAGTTGAGGTGACCAGAGCTTCTTGCATTATTAATAAGCGAAATATTCTTATCCCCCCCCCCACCTCAGCGCTCAAGCTAGTTTTTCAGTTACCTAACCATTTTGTTGTCCGACAGTTTAACTTCCAGATAGAGAGGGGGTAGGGATTGTCAGTCGTTCTGACGTAGGGGCGACATGGTAGGCGACTGGCAACACCCCGCGACACAGTTTCATATAACTAAGCCTTGTCGTACCCAAACCCGGATTCAGAAGTGATGGACATAAATACTACAGCAGGAAATAGCAATTAAAAAATTGTAGGGGTCGCTCAAATAGCTTTATAAGAGATCATGTGATATGGCGTTAAACACGAAAATATACCTTGCAGCCCAGTGAGAATTTTGAGCCCCCCCCGAGGGCTCCCTTTTCCTACGTCACTGCACTGAAGCATAATCAACGAAACGTTGGAATGCGCAATAGAACTTTCTATCCAAGTTTTTGTTATTTATTATAATTTTCGTTATCACAAGTCATTTTATAATTGCCTTAAAGCCAAGAAGGAAGCGGTTTTCCCTACTTTGTGAATATGTATTAATCTATAATAATAATGTTTATTTGTCACAAGGGTTACATATTGCATACAGTCTTGAATTTTAATTTAAATTTAATAACAATTTTCACAAAGTCAAAACAACACAATTTGCATTTCCACGTGACGGGTCCCCAGTAAAAATTATGAAATTTAACCTGCTGAGAACCCTACCCAGATAGCAAGCTGAGGTCTGCAGGACATCCCGAAGATCTCCTTTCAGGACGAGTGGGACGTTTGATGGACGTCCGAAAAAGTGCCAATGACGTCCCTGAGACATCCTCAGAATGTTCAAATGTTCGGGATCGGGATGTCCTCAGAACATCCTGCGCACGTGGAGAAAGACGTATTTCGGACATGTTTTTGCTGATTTTAGGATCTGAACGGCCGGTGAGAAAATCATTAATTAATCAGGACGTCCAAAGAACATTCTCAGGACGTTCACGGGACATCCTTAGGACGAAAATGGATATATCTAGGATATAATGTGGATTTATATGGCAGATTTTTGTAGCTATTACATGACCATGAAAAACTTATGAAATCCACACAATGTCCTAGCATTAAATTGCGCTTTTTAGCACATACGCAGACTGCTATTAATGCAAAACGTTTTATTACATCAGTGGATTAATATATTAATCCGCTGGCGCACAAACTCCGTTTAATAAGTATACAATTAATTTCTTTTTAAACAATTTTATATTATTAATATTTTTAAGATTATTTGGTAATTCATTCCAAAGCTTTATCCCCGTGTGTTCAATCACCTTCCTATATTTCTATTTTAATCTTTGGTAATTTAATATCATCGCTTCCTCTTAAAATCCTCTTGTTTTGATGATATTGGATATCAATAATATCTAAATGTTTTTCTTCTTTATTTTCACACATTAATTTAGTGCACAATATTAATTGATTTTGTCAATTGGTATTCAATACCAATCCATATGTTTCAAATAATAAATTATAAATTAAGTTAATGTGCTTACAATGATTTTCAAAAATTTAGTCTGTAGGCACCGAACTCACAAATAAAAAGTAGATTTCTCTGAAGCAAACTTGCAAATAAGATATTCATATGCATATGAAACTAAAAAAATACACAAATCACAAGAGATCCCAGAAAAAATCTTCGGCCATAAATCCATCCATCCAAATATCCATCTTCGCCTTAACTTAGCGTTGCGTAAAACCTCGGAGGATTTTTTTTATCCATTTAGGTAGGCTATACCAGAAAATGCACTATTCAGTATACAGATAACTTCTTTCCATGCACTTTTTTTCTTTCGATGGGCTGGCGGACATTCTTCATGTGTTCGTGGTGCCACCGTGGGAGACGACAAAAAATTTATATTCCATAAAAATGTACTTTCGATAGAAAAACTTTGAATATGTCAGCATCACCGTAAAAATTTAGACGTAAACTACGAAATTATAGGCCCATAAAGAATTGTGCGCATTATATACAGAATCGTGGGAATAATTTACAGAATTATGGGAATGGTATACAGAATTATAAAAATTATGTACCAAATTACGGGAATGATATGGAATTGTGGGCTCATAACTTGCATTTGTGGTTGTTGAAGCCAAAACAGCATAGCTTATTTTTTCCATATAAAATTTAATTAAATCCATAAACGTAATCTAAATTCAGGATGCTCGTAAAATATCAGGCCAAATTGTAAAGGGCACTAGAAACATAATAAAGTTTTATTGCTATAGAATGTGTCCGGAAATGCAGCGTTTGAACATCGGTGACTGAGAAAGGTTTGAAAGTGAAATTGAAGACAGGCCAAATAATCCACCCTCAATAATTTTGAAACACCATGTTGTTGACATAAGTTTTATTGCTTTTTTGCTTTGGACTTTTTCTAACGAATATTTCTACTATCACATAAATTCAATGGAACCCAGAACATGTATTATTTTACCTTCATCGCATAGGCGAACTCACAAAGTTTATATGGAAGTTATACGCTCAATGAGAGGGTTACAGAGCTACAACTCATATATTCCTATGTTAAATATACAAAATTTCATTGCAATGGGGGTTACAACCCCATCAACACCCCCTGCGTACGCCAGTGTTTTATCGATCGCTCAGATTCAGAGCACTGCGATGCTTAAGTCTGGAAACGAAATTTGTTTACTGAGTGCCAATAACGAGCTTATTCATGGCCTCCCCGAGGTGGGGTATAAGGGGTGCACTTTCACCCCATTGGCTTATGAAAAGGTGGGGGGGAAAGGACTGAATCCACAAGAAACTATAGTCCAACAACATTATTCAATTGGAATTTTTCCTGAATGAACCCCCCGCGTATTCTAGGGACGCCCACGAGCTTATTTCCTTTTTATCTCTGTAGCGACCGCGATAGTCGCTTTCAGGTAGGAGACGCACGCCTCTTACTCACAAGGTAAAGGTCCTGGTTGAAACAAAACCGAGAAGAAGGGATTGGTGGACGAGAACTGTAGCTGGTTACGTCGAGCGTGATAGGCAGACTGTAAACATGTTAACGAGAACGCTGATTCTGTAGTTTATTCAGCATGTAAATATATTTTAGTAGTTAATGTGATAAATAAATGTGTTAAGGATTAATTAGTGTCATTCGGTGTGATCAATGTATATATCTGTAAATATCATTCAGTAACGCACACGCCACCGCCAAATCTCTTTCTGTTTTGGCCGATTACTGTTTTAAGGCGTGTCTTTAGATTGTACCTAATAAAATTTGCAAGATATTATTACCCTTCGCAGGGATAACACAATTGCCAAATATGGTCAACACAGAAAAGCCTCCGGGGCGAGATTTTTGTGAGTTTTTTAAATAAAATTTTTTTTAATAAAATTTCCCAAAAATTACTTATCGGCTTTATATGTACTTTTTGTACTCATATATTATCTTTTCATATCATGTATTGTTTTCATGTTGTAAGCATTTTTAAACGCTGTTTCAACCAGTTGCATAACTACAAATTTTGGACCCTTGCCCAAAACCATAAAAAGCCCCTCCCCCCTACGATGAAGTGTCAACTTTTAGCAATAATTATAACTTATATAAGGGGGAAAAAGCATAGATATATAAAAAATGTTTTCTTTAACACATTTAATTTAATGAAATTTGCATGGAGGTGGAAAATAGTTCAATGCGTAGCCGGGATAAAGATCTCGTCACCATTTAGACCCTTGGGCAATAGATCTTGATGGGCCATAAAACTCACTATATCTGCGGCGGATAGTTCAGAACTTATGGAGATGGTTTACTATAGAGGGCCTATCGAGCAGAAAAATTAATAAATAAATTAATAATAATAATTAAAAAAATCCGCTTCTCAGAGAAAATTAAATGAAAGAAAAAGCAAATAAAAATTTTTATGTTTATTTTATTTACAGTTCTTTCTGGCAAAATTTTGGAGCCCCTTTTAAAGGGGACGCATTGCGCACTGCGAAATTTGTGCGTTGCGCAAGTATGCTCCATAGTAGCCACGCAGCTGGTTCAAACCTTTATTTTATATAATTTATTTATATATAATTGTGTAAGACTTTTATAGTGTATATATATAATGCCTTGTAGCTGTATTTATTTTGTCCATCTGATGTTTTCCTTTATATCTAAGTGTTTACGCTTTTACATTTTATTGCGCACAAAATTCGTCCGTAAATCATTATCAGTATTTTGAATTTGTTTATTATTTTTAACATTAATAATATTGTTTAATCATTATTGTTACAAATAGCAAACAGCCATGAATTACACAAATGTGATATGACATATAAGAAATCAATCATAAGTACATAACTGTAGATGATCATGCAAACAAACGACAGGTCCCCAATACAAAATAAATAAATAAATAAATAAATAAAAATAAATTTTGACCTGCTGGATATCCAACAGATCAAGGAGACGCCACATACTCTCAGACAGAAATTTAAACAACCTTTTTTTTTAAATAATGTGTTACTATTTTTGTGTTTAATATCTTCTTTTGTTTAATATCTTTATTTTATATAATTCTATGTTATGAATTCATTCCCTTTGTTACTACTGATAGTAATAATTTTACTGTACAACTGTTGTAAATCGGGGATCAAAGCTTGTCAAGCTGACGATATTATCATTTTTTTCCAGACCTCCCGTCAGGCGACCACTATCGTTTCTTCAGTATGTTACGAATTGTAATTTCATATGTAGCGCTATGTCCTAAGCGAAAGAAACGAAATGAAATAAATGTATTATAGTGCGTTTGGTAAAAATAGTTGTACTTAAAATGCAAATAATGCAACTTTTAACAATTTACATTTAACTTCCTCACTCTTTCACGCTGACTTAACACGAATTATTTAAACTTATACTTTTCACTAAACTGCGGATTTTAATGAGGCACATCATACTGACATACTGTGAAAAATCCACAGAATAGATTCTCTCCATCTTGAAAAGTATATTCACATGTATACCTTAAAACAATACCTTAGCTTTAAGTTTAGAACTAGTTTTCGCGATACGTGGAAAAAAGAAAAAACTTCAGTACGAGTTTTACCTTAAAGAGGGGAAGTTGAACCGAGGACGCAAATTGGCATTATTTCTAGAAAACACGAACTTGCAATTGTTTGAAAACTTGTTCATTACGAGAGGCGGAAACTGACATGGAGGAATGATATAAAAAAAAAAAGTAGAAACATTGAATGAGAAATGTTCTACGTTTATTCTTCTGCCTCGATTCTTGTCAATTCAGCTTCAATGACATCAGTTGTATTCTCGTATTGTTGATAATGAGGATCATAGAGCCACAGCTTCATGATCGAAAAGTAGTGACATACATACTGCCAAGTATTCTGAAAAGGAGTAGTTTCATTATCATTGAAATGATATGTAATTGACTTATTTGGAGCGGTATCGATTTCTTTCAAATGCAGTGAAACCTCACTTAACCGACACCCCGATTTTACAGTCGGATAAAAGTTTTCCGGCAAAATATTCCCTCACTATAATAACCTATTATTACGAACAAATTTTTGACCGATGGGTGAGAGGTGCTTCCATATATTTTAGATTTTATAGACTATATAGTTTTAGACTATATAGTTTTAGACTATATTATTTTTAGACTATATAGACTTTCGATATATTTATCTATAACCAACTCACGATCATCGGCGTTCGAATATTAGCATAAATTAAAAAAGCAAGTGCGTTTTTGTGGCAATTTAAGTAATTGCGCACCACGAAAGATTAATTTTTTACTGATTTGTCTGACGGATTATTTCTAATCCCAACACTCGAGTTAAAAAAAATACTGTTTGTAAAAATTTAATCCTCTTCGATTCATTAACGTCATTTCAGGCCACAATTTATTCTTTCTTTC
>QLNU02014176.1:148837487-148885680 GCA_006491805.2 Dysdera silvatica
AAAGTGAAAAAAGAAATATTCAGAATTTTAGTTATTATGGATGAAAATCAATTTCATTTTTTTAAAAGTGACACATGCTGTGAAAATGCTGTTTAAGATATTGAAAAATAAAGAAGTTTTTCAAAGAGATAAGGCCGTGTTAAAATAATTTTGTGTGCATACATAGAGATCAAAGGTGTAAATAACTTCCATATAAAAATATGAATTTCTAACCCTATTTTGAATTTATTAATTTTATATAGCTTTTTAATTGTAACTGTGATCGTTTACCTGACACAAATCCAAACCTATGATAATGCTTTGATGCTATTTGAAGCTGTTAACCAGAGGCAACGCTTCATTTGCAACATCCTTGACATATTCCCTATCATTGAAAGTAATTATTCTTTAATTTTTTAAATTTCTTAAGTAATAGTAAGTATTCTGTGAAAGTAACTTTTCTTTACTAGAGGGAGGTCTGGAGTTCGATTCTGGAACTGTGAAACCTTTTTTTTTTACAAAAAAAAATAGTTTTCCAGTGGAAAATGAAGCGATTCGCCGTAAAAAGAAAAGCAAATGCACATTAACTGAGGGATAATGAAACAAGAAAACAAAGTGTTTAATAGGTAGCAGTTAAATGGTGATTATCCGTTAATTGACATTAAATTTAATTAACGTTAAATTGAATTTCCTCGGCACTGTGAAAGTCCCTGAATTGGTTACTGAATTTCGGAATGGTTTCTTTTTCATTAAAAAATGAACTCTGACCCTGCAAACTACAACAACATACTGAA
Source organism: Dysdera silvatica (assembly GCA_006491805.2). NCBI lineage: Eukaryota > Metazoa > Arthropoda > Arachnida > Araneae > Dysderidae > Dysdera > Dysdera silvatica. The sequence goes on from QLNU02014176.1 coordinate 148,838,261, forward strand.
CAAAGGGGAAAAAACGATTAATAGCAGGCATTTTGAATGTCATTAACAAGGAAAGTTGCTTTTCGTCACACTAGAGGGAGCTGAATTCAATATTTAACTTGGAAACACATTTTTTCCCCTTATGAAAGAAGTTTTGCTGCGGTGAATGAAAAATTTACTATAGAAAGGAAAGAAGGAAGGAAGGAAGGAAGGAAGAAAGAAAGAAAGAAAGAAAGAAAGAAAGAAAGAAAGAAAGAAAGAAAGAAAGGCGTATTAGCTAAGAAACATTTGAAGAAAAATAATGTAAGGAAGCAACACTTTTAATCGGAAGTGGTTTGATTGTCTTTAAGTGTAGAATTGGCAATTTCCTATGCTTCCGAATCCTAACGAAATCCATCAGTGTCAGACTGAAATGTCTCGATACAAACTACTAGACATCAAAAACTAGACTTCACAACGTTATTGATAATATTTGATGCAATTTACACAGTTCTACATGAAATCGGCACTTATTTTAACAATATTAGGGCATTAATAATTAGATAAATACTTGTATATATTTTTAATAGTCATATGAAGTCAAAAATAGATAAATCTAGAAGGTATTGAGCCGTAACTCTTTTCAGTGAGTCAATTTTAATTCTGACTCATTTTGGTGAGTTAACTCTGTTAAGTAATTCACTGAGACTCTCTCTCTTCGTACAACTCTATTTTCTACAGAGCCTGAACTAAGCAAACTTATTTCATGGACACCCTGTATATCGATTTCCATGGAACTACTAATGTATAAGGGCATTCTAGTGCCGTAATCTATAACTCTTGAAAGGATAAGGCTTTCTATCTTAGCGCTGGAAGCATCGCAAAACGAGTTAAAGTTCACCTTTTTTCCGTCCTAAATTCTTGACGTTGACGAATAGACGACCCCAAACCAGAGGATCCGTAACTTAAGCTCTTCCTTAAGACTTAAATCTCCATGCATCAAACATCCGGTTTGTCCGGATAGGAAGGAGGAAAAGTTATCCGGAAACGCATGAAAAAATAAAGGAGCTACAATGAATCGACTCGTGTAGAGTCGATGCGGAACGATTTGGTCAGAGCAGCGGATTCAGGTGACTGGGCTTTTGCGAGCAAGAAAGGACAGTGTGCCAAAAAGTCATTGGGGCGTTACGCATAGTTGAGGGCTTTGAAAACTCCATTTGAAAATGAAGTAATCGAATGTTTCACCGAGAAATAAATATTTATATAACATCGTTTATATATAACTTTGTCTCTCACACAGTCTCATGCTTAATATCTCTCCCTAGTTCCATCGTTTTCTCTTGCTTTTTCCTTATATATATCTCTCTCTCTATGGTCTCTATATCTTTCGATCTTTCTCTCGATCTCTATCTTTCGATCTCTCTCAGTATAATTTTTTCCATTACCTCGTCACAAAAGTTTGGAGGAAAATTATATACGTTACATCAAGAGCGTAGCTAGCCACCTCAGCAGGGGGTCTATAATTATTCACCGATTTTGTTTCACAATATATAGAGTTAAATTTTAAAATAATCTTTCGCATGGGGGGAGTTTAAACCCCTTAGCCCCTACTGTCCATATGCTTATGCTGAATTAAAGATCGCAAAATATTGACACAAACGTAAAAAATTAATAATCATGATAGTTAATCATATACAGGAATTAAACAAAAATAAAGAAAAATAAGGGATAAAATTTTTCAATACCATGAAGATATGTACAAGTTTAAATATTACCAGGATACGTAAAATTTTGCATATTATTAGTAATGTGTAATTTCACATAATTGTTGGTAATATGTAATTTTGCATATAATTAGAAAATATAATATTATATATTTCTAGAAATCCACAGTTTTGAGTATTATCTAGATCTGTGCAATTTTGTCTAACCGTGGATTTATTTTCGCAATTAAAAATACATTTCGAAAGAAGACTAATGAGTAAAACACACGAAACAGCTATTGATTAATTTTATCTAGGGTAAATAAATTTTAATATTTAACGTTTTGTTGTAAATTTACTCAAGTGTAGAACAACCTTGAAGTGGTTAAAAAATTTAATAATATATAAACATGCTTTCAACCATTCGAAGTGATGGTCATCACCAGGTATTACAAAAGTTGAAAATATGATGATGACTTTTAATGGTTGAAATCATTTTATGTATTGTTAAAATTTTTAAACACTTCAACCTTGTTCTGCATCTCATTTATAATTTGTGGTATAATGATTTACATTTGTAAATTTATTTGTTATATTCAACAAATGTTTACGTTCATTATCTTAAATCTATCATGTATTTCAAACTACATGTTTCGATATGTAATATTTAAATGATTGAAATGCGTAATATTTTTCAGCTACTTCAGAATGATCCCCCTTTTTTACGGTCACCCCTCTTTTATGGACAAATTTTTCTGTCCATCGAGTGTCCGTTAATGAGGGGTTTCACTATACATAGAAAACAATTATAAAGGATGAATTTATTTACCATTGTTATAATTCTCTCTTTTTCTCCTTTCATCTTTATTTAACCTACTTTCTCTCTCCATGTTCCACTTTATTTACCTTTTTATCTCAGTATTCCTCTTTATCTTACTTTCTATCTCCATGTTCCTCTTTATCTTACTTTCTATCTCCATGTTCCTCTTTATCTTACTTTCTATCTCCATGCTCCTCTTTATCTTACTTTCTATCTCCATGTTCCTCTTTATTTATCATACTTTATACCTTCATATTCCTCTTTACCTTAAGTTTTCTCTTTCGTTATCTTAATTTTACTATTTCTTTATCTTAATTTTTCTTTTTATTTATTTTAGTTTTACTCTTTCTTTATCTTAATTTTACTATTTCTTTATCTTAATTTTACTCCTTATTTATCCTAATTTTACTCTTTATTTACCTTAATTTTATTTTTTATTTATCTTAATTTTACTCTTTCTTTATCTTAATTTCACTCTTTCTTTATCTTAATTTTACTCTTTATTTATCTTAATTTTACCCTTTATTTATCTTAATTTTGCTCTTTCTTTATCTTAATTTATCTTTATTCTCTCATCCACATCTCTTATGTTCATTTTCTCATACACACTTCCTAATTCCTACCCCTTGCTATATTTTCCTTTGGTTGAACCTTTCACTAGGTAAACATCTATTTATATAACTTCTGTATAAAACATAAATTATATATAACAATACTGCATGATAATACTGTAATAAACATATACTATATATATTCTATATAAAACATATCATTGGAAAACATTCCATATTTTTTCCTAAACTTGGAGGCATTTCAACGTTACGAGTTATATTATTAATACTCAAAACCATTTGTTTTATTTAAATGAAATACTAATACCCCCAAAAAAATATTTTTGAATAAATGCTTATCGCAAAAAAAAACAAAATATTAAAAAAAGATATACACTTAAATAATCCTGTATTTTTTTTGTCAGACGCACAAGGTCCAAACCTTTTACAAAACAGGAAAAATGGAATCCTCTCTCTCGGTATTTTTCCTGGAAAAAAAATAACTTGGAACTTAAATCCGAGCTGATGAGGTCAGAATTCGGAACATAATCTTCTTGTTAACTGAAAGAAAACTTGGAACAAGAAGTTTTTCATCTGAAGACTTTGAGAACCATTTTTATTTTTATTTTGTATTAGAGAAGGAGATTTTGTATTTCCAAAAATACATTTCCCAAGATTATTATCCATATATACTTTCTGCCCCGTTTATATTAGTGTATGGTTGCCGTTTCTGGAAGAGAATACTTAACGAAGCAACAGTAAAATGTACGTCGAAATAATCTATCTGAATCAGACTAGTTTAAGGAAATATCATGTAAACTTTCCAAACATATAATAACGTTTCTTATTCTTTTCTTCTTCCCGTTATTCACATTTATAGTGTAGTAGGTGTCGGATCAAAAGTACCCATTTTTTAATTTTTGTTTTCCCCCTTTCACTGGTTGATTTAATTTTTCCAAATCATTTCAGAAGATGGTTTTCTTCTCTTTTCAAGACCCTCTCCTCCCATTAAACCCCTCTTTTTACGCATCTCGGTGTTCTCTAAGAACATTAATCTCAATACATGCATTTATGCCGACCGAGGCTCCTTCTTTTATTTTTATCATAATACCCGCACTACTATTACTAATAATGTATCTTTAGTTAGTCGATGGCACAGAGAATTACAGCAGATTATTGCCAATACAATAAATAATACAAAATGCAAAATAAAATACATTCTTTATTCTACAATATTCATATGATGCAACATCCATAGGGTTGTATTGGAAGGACCAAAAAAATTGATTTTACAAAGTCCAATAGGACAATCCACCTATACGTCCAATACACCAATCCACCTATACGTCCAATACACTAATCCACCTATACGTCCAATACACTAATTCACCTATACGTCCAATATACATATACATACAATACCACATCCTTAGTCTTTAGGAAATTTCAGAAAAAATAATGAAATATTTATAATATCACATTTATTATCACATCTTTCTTTTTGGTTTTACGGCTCAAAGACTACAGTGGTCATGCTGCGCCGGGACCTACTGTTTTCCGAGGAATCCGAACCTCTTAAGGCCTAGGGAACCAAACCCCGGACTACAGTGAGCAGTGCGATCTTTATGAGATCTCTGAGTAAGCGTTCTTTGCACTGCTGGGAGTCGAACCCGGATTAGCGGCGCACTAGGAGAACGCGTTACCACACTGCGCCACCGCAGGGCTATTATCACATCTCCAAAAAATGTCCGTTTATAACGAGTAAAAATTCAATGACAACAATAAAATTCCTAAATTTAATATTTTCCAATAATTTTTATTTAATATTTTTTCAATAATCTCCCTTTCAGTAAAAATTCATATCTAGAGACCCATTTGAGTTAATATGCCCATATTTTGGGCTTAACTACTGAGAATTTTTTGACATATAATCACATCATTCGTAATTCATTCATTACAGGGATTCTTCTACTTTCTGTACTGGGATTGCAGTGCTATCTTTCAACGGCCACCCTTCTCTTTAACATCATGCCGAATCTACTACTGCCTGCTTTCTTTAAATATATATATCAAAAGTCGCCCTTACGTGCTACTATCCTGTGTATCGCTATACATGCTGATGAAGTATCGCCCTAAATACTACTACTCCTATATATATAACTATGTATTCATTAAATTAAAAAAAATAATTTAGCTTATTTTTAATTGAAAATAAGCCGAATTCATTCAAATGTTTTTTTATTTCTTAATTTAAATCAAAAATTGCATTTCATTTAGAAAGCGCGTTGTAATGAATCATCTCCATGTGGGGTCCGGATGCATGTCCAGTAGATCCTCGCTTATATGACGTTTCGATAATCCGGTCATTCGCTCTGGTGTAAAATGGGCGCAGTCACGTTTTCACGTGGCGATACGATCAAGAATTCCGATAAAGCATTAAACTCATTTTTTGCACTGAACATCCGCGGTAATCCGGCAAATCTTCTATACGACAGTGAAAGTATACTCTGTGTATGATTTTATAAATTAAAAATATGCCTTTTTTAAGAGATGGTGAGAGTAAAAAATAAAATGCGAAAAATATTACAAAGTTTGTAATTTAGTACGCTTCCATAATTCAGCCAGTTTCCGCTCGGAGAAATCGACAGACCTGAAATTGGACCATGTATGGAGTCAGGAGAGTCGTTTGGAAAACGACCGATTGTTTTAAAGAGTTTTAAATTTGATACTTTGAGAAATTTGCAATTAGTTTTAATGTTGTTTACGCATTAGGGATAGCTATAATGTGTAGTTTAGTCAGTTAATCGTGTGTAATGGGCGTAAAAACAAATCTAGCGTCGTTGATTTTCGAATTTGCATACTCCTTACACAATTCTTCTACTTCCATTAGTTTCAGTAATACATTTTTGCATTCATTATTGCACTTCTAAAATCACAGTTCTTAAATTATTACAATTGTCGCAATATTTCTACATTAATTCAATATATACAACACTAAATAGCCGTTCAAAATATGTGATCATTTAATATATATTATTAAAACACATATTAAATAAATTGCCATTTTCATTTTTACCTTTATTCTCGCATTTTTTAATTTATTATTACGTCTTTGCATTCCATATTATTGCACTTTAATATTTCGTATCTTTTCTTGGTTACTATTTTTCTCTTTATTTATTTTTCTTCGTTACAAAAAAAGCTTTAGACTGAGTTTAAACGTGGGTATCAAAAAAATAAAATATCGGCCATCTCTATTCTCCAGAAAAGCTACAAAAATGTGCCTCAAAAAGCTCCATATATTGACTAGTTGGCAATTGGTTTAACCGATTTAGAAGGTTTAACAATTGAAAAAGGAAATAATATGTTTCAAAGCATGTATTCTCTTCTTTTGCATTAATTATTATTGAATCCTTGCATTCTTCTTCTTTTACATTTAGTGCGATTGCACTCTTGTATTCTTCTTTTTCAGCGAGTATTACATTTCTATAGGCATTTATGTATTCATTGTTGCATTTCTATATGTATTTATATATTCATTTTTGCATTTCCATATACATTTATGTATTCATTGATGCATTTCTATATATAGGGTGTACCCATAAAGAACGCAGTTTTTGAGTGCATAATAACGTACAAATTTATTAATGAAATTGAGTAATTTACATATTACATATTTACATATTTTTTTACACGATGGCGATGTTTTCCGCAGAATGACTAACACGAGGACGCCCCGAAGGTTTAATGTCCATAACCGAACCGGTTTTCTCAAATTTAGAAACCAGTTTCATCACAGTCGACTAATTGAATGTATTATGTTGATCAAACATTCCACGAATAGTGTTAGTTCCATAAATAGTTAATTCCATGAATAGTTAATTCCATGAATAGTTAATTCCATGAATAGTTAATTCCATGAATAGTTAGTTTGCGAATAGTCTCTGCACAACATTCACCACATTTGTGATAAGTTTTCACTATGACAACACGCTGTTCCGCCGTGAAGCGCTCCATTCCTACCTGTACAGAAAACAGATGACGATCATGCGCTACTCGGCGCTCCGTGTCTACTAACCACAAAGACAACAGATGAAAATCGTATAACGTTCAGTGCTGCCAACTTACTAGAAGAGAAATGGCGGGCATTTCAAAAGCTGCGTTCTTTATGGGACAACCTATACATTCATGAATTCATTGGTGCATTTCTATATATATTTATGTATTCATTTGTGTATTTCCATATATATTTATGTATTCATTGATGCATTTCGATATACATTTATGAATTCATTGTGGCATTTCTATATGCATTTATATATTCAATTTTGTAGTTTTATATGCATTTCTGCGATATGTCTTTGGTGTACATTCTTTGGATATGTATTCTTTCGATGAGTAAGTACTCTTATAGGTCTTCTGATCGCATTCATCATTGCATTTATATATGAATTTTCATTCACTATTGCATATTTCCAGGATTACATTTAATTTGAAGACTTTATTTTCCTATAACATTGAAGTTACAGACATTTTAATTAAAACTGCTTTTAATATATATTTCTTCTAAGTTTAATACTCTTTGTATATCAATGTCATATTGTGGACTTAACTTTCATCCATAAGAAATGATAGTTTTCAAAAGTTTCATGGCTCAATTTCATCTCTATTTTCCTCTCTTTAAAATATCTTGTTTTCATTGAAGTCAAATTTCTTTACGTAATTGATTCTTTGACTGGACATTTTTTTGTTGTTGTTGTAAGTGATTAAACACTTGTCAGAACTTGTGTAAGCCATTGGTTCCCAAAGTTCTTGGAACCGCGACCCACTTTTCAAAACGATGAACTCTCTCCCTCAATTTTAATAGACGTGATGAGTCTATATTTTCATTTAATTCATTTTCCACTAATATATACACTGTGTCCGTAAAGTCATGGTGCACTTTTGACCGGTCACAGGAAATCAACGAAACAAGATAGATACGTGAACTCTTCACCAAATAACAGACAAACTCTCCAAGTTTCCGTAGTATTATGTGCAAGCGTGTGCGCACACAGGTGATGACGCAACACCACGAACTGCGCGGCAGTGGATCAGCCCACGCCCACGCCAGTCGAGATGTGGACGTTACAGAGGAAAATTCAGTGTGTTCTGTGGCTTGTTAATTCGAATCCGTGACCAAAGTGCACAGACGTCATTCACTCTGTTACACCAGACGTCCTTAACCATTTGTAGGAAGAACTTGAATATCGTTTATCAACAAATAGAGGCCACATCAAACTGCACTGAATAGGTATGAAACTTGGAGAGTTTTCCTTTTATTTGGTGAAGATTTCACATTTCTATCTTGTTTCGTTGATTTCCTGTGACCGGTCAAAAGTGCACCATGACTTCACGGACACACTGTATATAAAATATATTGTCTGCTAATACTAAAATCTTCGCATAGGTGCCATATATGGTAGGCAGAAAGATTTAGGGATAATTTAACCAAGAGAACAAGCTGGATTTCGAAGTCAATGTAGTGGACTATGTTTTCGTACTTAAGGAATTGCTTTAAATGGTAATTGACTAAACATTCCATCGTATCTGGCATTATTTATTAATAACGGAAAGAGCTTCGACTCTTTTTAAACGTCACCAGTCACCTGCTCTTTGAAATCAACATATATTGGATATGTGCACATTGATATGGTTAAGCGCGTGTTGCGTAAAAACGAAAGAGTTTAATGTCAGTTTCACACGGATGCAGTCAAAATTGACAAAAGAGTGAAGCTAGGAAGATTCAACATCTCCAAAACCTCTCACCACAGCATGCAAAAGACCTTTCGATTTAATAGAAATAAAATACAGGGTACCAGGGAGGAAATTACATAAAAAGGTTAAACACTGGTAAAATAGCAATGAAAAAGATCACTCAAGCTTTCGGACGCATCAGCAGCAGTCCTTCATCAGGAGTAATGACGATGTTATGTTTCTGTCTCTTTTTTATACTTGAAATTTCTGGAAAACCCTTCATCAGAGTAGTCCCGCAGAATGGAAAAACCCAATGAGAACCAATGGGAGGCCTCCAATAGAATCATGGAAGAACCCCAATAGGTTCTTCCATGATATATATTCCATGATATATATTCATGATATATATTCCATGATATATATTCCATGATATGTATAAATTGATTTATTATCTGGAACAGCAAATTAATAAAAATAAATGGATAATTTTAAATCATCTGTTTTTGTTGATGCCGCTTTTATTTTTTGCACCTGATCCTTTGAAACCCTAAGACATAATCAAGGCAGCATTTAGGGCTCAGCGCCCTAGGCACATTTGCTTTCTGCCCCCCTCAACAATTCCACCCTCATGTTCCCTCCTTCTCCACCCCTCTGTCCATAAATTAAAAATAAAACTTAACTAAATGAAGCTTAATTAATAAATGAGCAATTTATTACAGTTAGATACTACTTACTGGATGTTACAAGTATGGTACAGAAAATTACGAATAAGAATGATGTTTTAAATAATTTTTAGATTTCGTACGCTAGCGTTAAACATATTAGAATAGTAAAAAAAATATTTAGTTCATAAAATAATATATGCTGTGCATATAGCCTTTATTTCACTCTTAACTTTCAAAGCTTTTAACTAAAAATTTCTTTTATTTGTTTTTATTTAGAAATTTTGCGCTCTAGGCAGCGGCCTAGTCAGCCTAATACGGCCTTGGACATGGTGCAAGAGATTTCAACTAGATGTGAAGAAGCCGGAGATAAAATGACCGAACGGAGGACTTAAATCATATTCAACAATTCCATAGAGAAATCAAAAATGAAGGTTGAAGACATTAAACTCTATCTACATCGTTTTGATTCATCCATTTACTTGATCAACTGGTATCAATGAAAGGCAACATCATGATGGAAGTCCACAGATGTTTCAAACTTAGCTGAAGTATATTCGGAAGAAATAATGTTATCCTGATGAATGATAAAATGCCTTTCTATCTAAAAAGAAAAGCATTCAACCAGTGTGTATTTCCAATTCTCACTTATGCATCAAAGCTACGAAATCTAGCAAAAACGGCAATACAGAAAATGCAGATAACACAAAAGAGCATAATATTCTTACCATGCTCTCGCTCTTTTAGCATGGTGAAATAACTAGGAAAGATGGCGGATGTGAACTATTTTAATGAGGTGGAATCAAGTGTTGAGTAAGAGGTTTGCAAACTACTGAAATACAAAAGACCATCCAAGACACTGGTGACGTTCTCAGATTGGAATTTATCTCATCAGAATCTCTCAGATTGGAATTTATCTCATCAGAATCTCTCAGATTGGAATCTATCTCATCAGAATCTCTCAGATTGGAATCTATCTCATCAGAATCTCTCAGATTGGAATCTATCTCATCAGAATCTCTCAGATTGGAATTTATCTCATCAGAATCTCTCAGATTGGAATTTATCTCATCAGAATCTCTCAGATTGGAATTTATCTCATCAGAATCTCTCAGATTGGAATTTATCTTATCAGAATTTATCTCATACTTAACTTACCCATCCAATCATGGGTAATTTAAGTATGAGATAAATTTATTTAACTTACATGGAGCTGCTGATGATAAAGAGTAATTACTGGGGAGAATGATACGCCTGTTTCTATATATATTCAGTATAGTCAAAGGCTGACTATTATAATTATCAGGGGCCCTGTCCCAACTTGTATTTTGGGGGCCCCCTAACGCGCATATAAAGATTGGACATAAATTTGAAAAATGTGCACACCCTTATTCCCATTTAAAATTGTAAGTAAAATATGCTTTTCGATCCCACTGTCACGCCAACATCGGAGTTGTAATTGGATACTCGCTATGATTTCTCTGAATTCGTTTTGGATTATAAATCAGAAGAAAGAAAACAGAACGAAGTTTTTTTATAGATTTACTTTTTTTACCATTAAATAAAATTGACAAATGAATATTTGGAGCCCTTCCTTTCGTGGGGCCCAGGCGCAGGCCCCGCGAGCCCTCTCCATAATCTAGCCCTGAGTATACTATCATAGTTCCATTTCAACAATCCGTTTTTTTTAGAGTTAACGAATATTGTCCTTTGTTAAGTTAGGAATGGAGCAGAGCAGAGTAGAATGCAATAGCTTCTTACGTAGCTGTCCTCTAATTGGGCAAGGTATTTCATAAATCATAGTTTCCTCGATTCACATTATTTTTATAGATTCAATGAATACAAGAACAGTGATTTTATTTTGTTAGACCATAAGACAAAGAATTGTTGTCAATGCAACATGAAAATAAGTTTGAGGAATATGACAACGAAGTGCTCAAAGGAGATATGTGGAGAACACTTTGGGAGAACTTTATCCAACAGTGTACAATACGTATACAGTGTATGTGAATGTGTATACCGTATATGTGAAGGTTTATACAATTTATGTGAATGTATAAACAGTGTATATGTATATGAATCTATATACAGTGTATATGTATATGAATCTATATACAGTGTATATGTATATGAATCTATATACAGTGTATATGTATATGAATCTATATACAGTGTATATGAATGTGTATAGTGTATATGAATGTGTGTAAAGGGTATATGAATGTGTATAAAGGGTATATGAATGTGTATACAGTGTACATGAATGTTTAAATGTTTATACAATTTATGTGAATGTGTAAACAGAATATATAACAATGTTGCAACTTCCATGACTCGACACTGCCGGTAAACAGAAGTAATGCTCACATTCCCCTTGAAATGCGCATCGAAATACACTTAAACCCCTGGAAGTAGATAATACTAAGTAAAACACTTTTTCCTTTCCTTTGAATTTCGAGTTATCGAGCATTTATTGAATATAAATATGATTTTAAATAATTAAAAAAATTTTAGGCTTCGAAATATTTGCAATGCACTAGTTGTGAACAAATGACTTAGATTTTTGTTTCTCTTGATGAATCCAGATGGCAAGTGTCTCAATAAAGCTGTTTAACATCCGCAACATGAGATAAGGATACTTAATCATATGTTTTCATTGGACTGTGTCTGATATAAACGAATTTGCTATTATAACCAATACAAAATTAAACATTTAAAGGATTTTTTTCCTTTTTGTTAATTATTTGTTTATATTCTTCATACTTGAAGATTTTTAAAAATGCGTATATAGCATTGAAATACTTGATAAGAGGGTAACGGGAATAATATGATATGCTTAATGATGGAAAGATATATTAAAATTAAATGGAGTTCGTTACATTAAGGAAGAAGAATGGATTATGAAATTTATGATGTGAAGACTAAATTGGTAAATTAATGAATTGAAGAATGGATTAATAAATTAATTATGTGAAGGCTAAATTTGTAAATTAATGATGTGAAGAATGGATTAGTAAAGCAATGATATGAAGAGTGAATTGGTAAATTAATGAATTGAAAAGTGAGATAGTAAATTAATGAATTAAAGAGAGAATTGGCTGATTAACGAATTAAAAAGTAAATTAGTAAATTAACGAACTGGGAGTGAATTAAGGGAAGTATTAATAAATTGAAGCGTGAATTAGCGAATAAATGAACTAAAGGGTATATTATGGAATTGATGAATTGAAAATTAATTCGTGAATAAATAAGCTAAAGGATATATTACGGAATTGATGAATTGAAACTGAATTCGTGAATAAATGAGCTAAAGAGTTTATTATGGAATTGATGAATTGAAAGTGAATTCGTGTATAAATGAATGAATTAAAAGGTTAGTTAATGAATAGAAAGTTTACTTAATCAATTAAAGGATGAATTAATGGATTAAAATGTACATTGATGAGTTGCAGGGTGAATTAGTAAATTAATTAATTAATTAATTAATTATATGGGGGTTATAATTTGGGGAATTGGGGAGTAGCGAGAAAATTCCATACTGTTTGGAAAGGGAGCAAGTTACCTCTGTGCCGAGAGTTCAAATTCTCTTGTTTGAAAGTAGAAGTGTCGTTGCCCATATCAGAATCAATACCACGGAGACGGAAATGCCCACAGGGCGAGGAATGTGATCGCAGTTGCTTAACTCATCCGCCTTCTTTCATAGTTCAGAATATAAAGACGAGATAAAGGCATTCCGCCTATAGGCAGCCCAAGAATGTGCTTTCGCACTTTTCTTGGGACGTTATTGGATCAGATAGGTACCCGTAAAGAAGAATATAAAAAGGCTACCTCGGGGCTTTCCTTGCAAGCGAATTCCCAAAGAAGATATTTTGCAGAGATCGTCAATTTCTGAAAGTTACGTGAAAGATTCTTGTAAATGATGATGTCACTTACAAGAAAATTAGTCAAAATGCAAAGTTAAAAAAGAGATATATTAGCTTGTCGAAAGATATTTAAATGTGATAAAGTGCGCATCAGCCAATGAGACGCTAGGTAAACAATGAATGGTTACAATATTAAAATTTAAAAACATAATTTTTTGCTTACCTTTAATTATGTTGAGAATGACTGCAAGTCTGCTCAGTTTATTTGGTTGGTTGTAGTTTTATGGCGCAAGGACAGCGAGGATCATTCTGCGCCGAACAAGGTGGTTGCTCAGTTTAATAAATAAGTCTGCTTCACTTCGAATCCAAATATTAGCAATGGATTTGATAATCCAATTTCAAATTTAAAAGAAACTGTCAGCGCGGTACGATCACAGCTGTCTTGTGACAAACAAAGTATAACAAAAATTGGTACTACTACATAAGTCGTTACCCCTGATGATTTCTTTCCGGACTCGCCAGTCGTTTTTTCCGCGTTTTGGGCCCCTTTTTCCTCATTAAGCCCCATTTTTGGAGGATTAGGTGGCATTGCTGTTTTGTTAAATGCAGAAAAACATATCTCTCGGCTTTCAGCCGAGATATCCCATATAGATAACATTATAAAAACTGACGCCACAGAAACCTTGAATCAATGGCTGTTAGAAAAGTAGGGCTCTTTTTTCCTTAAATAGGCCATTTATTTATTTATTTATTTATTTATTTATTTAAAAAAAATAAACAAACTACACCAAGAAAATAAATTTGATGCGGAAGAAATAGAAAAACGTCAAGGGTTGCGAATTGTGCATTAGAGCCCAAAAATGCTTAATTTGACCAAGAATCAACATGTGACGCCGAAACAGCATTATGAGATATACTATTAGAAGAAATTTAATATTAAACACACCGGTCGGAAGCAAGGATGGGGCATCATGATCATTGATGTTCTTGTCACTTAAGAATTCGACTAACAAACTAACGGCACCCAGAAAATAGTCAAGATAGTCACATCAAATTGTGCAAAACGTGGCATACATATGCTAAACGGCGATGATGTTAGGTGACCCCACTGTGCAAGAAATCAAATTGGAATAAAATCTTGACGGTTTGGTAAACGACACTTGCTTAATTAAAATTCACTCTGCATGGACTCATTTCCTTAATTTTAATGTGCCGCATTAAAATCCATTGTATTTATTAATTTTTTTTCCTGTTAACCTTTTTTTGACACCAGATGGCAATATAAGTTTCATCGCATGTTACCAAAACTCGTTCTTTAAAGCTTCAAAGAAGTTCATTATGCGATTGGTTCTTGCTGAAGATGGTGGTAAACTCAAGCCATGGAAAAACTTTTACAAATTTATTAAATTTTATCTTTTTCTGTTCGTGATTTTGAATTCATTCGAATTTGATATGCTAGACCGTAGGGGAGTTTTAGACCTAACTCCCGAATAAACCATGTGTATAAAGAGAGGAATCTTAGGTACTTGAACCCGCCCAACTCAAACCTGTGAGACCAAGTCCCGAAACATATAAATTAATAATAATATTTTGCATTGCAATGCTTGGAGAAAAAAAAATTTAAGTGTAAAATCTTTAAAACTGAATTTGAAAAGTACGAAAGAAGAAAATTATAATAGTTTCAACATTTCTAAATGCATTAAAGAATCAAGTTACAAATATCTGATGACAAATTTGGTACCAGGTATTAAGAAAATACTCACTTCCCAATTGCCGAAAGTATCTACTGGAAACAGAAGACATTTCAAGTAAATAGCTGTATTTACAAGCACGTAAATACCCATATTTCACGTAAATATCTCTCTATTTCACATAAATATCTATATTTCACGTAAATATAGGTATTTCATGTGAATATCTGTATTTCTCGTAAATATCTGCATTTCACGTAAATATCTGTATTTACAAGCACAGTAAAATCCTATCAACTGAGAGTAAAATTAGTTCAAATAAGCCAAATATGTAGTGTTTTACATTTTCGTGCATTTCGATACATGGGCTGTCATGAAACGCAAGAGCGTTGACTTTAAAAAAGTATCTTCTTTGTGTAGAGCTGCATAGCATCTCAACTCTACCCGATGTCATGTTTATGAAATATTGACGAACCATTGCTTTTTCCTTTCGTCATTTTGCCCTTTTTACCAAAAGATATTCATATTAGATATGCAGAAGATATTAATATTAGATATGCAAAAGATATTAATATTAGATATTCAGAAGATATTAATATTAGATATGCAAAAGATATTAATATTAGATATACATATATATAAGTTATTAATAACAGATATGATGAAAATACAGTCGAACTTCCATAAGTCGAACCTCCACGGAAGCGGGAAAAACTTCGAGTTATAGAAAATTCGAGTACAGAATAATTAATTTATTACTGTCGCTGTCGGACGTGATTAGCATATTTACGAACGAACTGCATCAGGCACCAAGCGCAAAATAGCAATGCAATGATATAAAGTCCGTGACATTGTGGTGTATGGCCAAGAACAAAGGGCCTATAGCAGCGCGATACGCCCATCACTTTCTATTTTATCTTCGTTACGTTCTGCATTCGTTTTGCTTTAAAGTTTATTGTGTTTTGTTAATAAATATTTACTTTGATGAAGTCAAATGATTGATTTACTAACAACATCTACAGGCTTGCACTAACAGTGGCATAACAAATATGTGGGAATATAAGGTATTGCTACACCTGCAATCTGTCACCTACATTACTACACATGCATTCAATAATACGTTTTAAAATCATACAAAATACTGTGATTGCTATAAACTATGATTTTTAAGGAAGTTCAACGCGTATATAGCTTTAAAAATTGTATTTTATTAAAAAATCTAATTTTCCTTGTTTCGATGCAAAATTTTCATTCAGAACGTGAGTCTTCAAACCAGAAATAGTCTTAAGAATGTTTTTAGGCGTTGATTTGTGGGATTCAGCAATAGGAGGCTTTAAGAGCAGGAAGAGGGTGTGAATTCTGTACCTCGTCATCATCATCAAAAGGTATCTTCTGAACTGAATAATATAATCATTCGCAGGGTGCTTTAAAATTGCCAAATTGGCACCGACATCAACATAGCTTTTCAAGTTATTTCATCTGGTATTTTCATTCCAGGCGTCAAAAGATTCCACTCACGCGGAGTTGAAAAAGCGCAATCAGTGAGTATTCGATGAAATTTTGCGCTCTTCGAAAATTTTTCCGTGGTTGAAACGAACTTTTCTGAGGTGATGCACAGTAGTTGATGGTTTTGCACTTTCCCATGCATACTGAATATTTCGCACACAGTTCAAATGTATTATCTTGAATTACTGCATTCATTATTTAAAGAAGAGGTAGGTTTTAAAATAATGCGTTTCCTGTAGAAGTGTTTAATTTTTTTTTATTTTATTTTATTTTTTATTTTTATAACTTGGTCTATGAGTTAAAAATCTGATGTTGCATTTGGAGATGAAAAATCGTTTTAATTGCCGTTAATTCTTTACTGAAAACATTTAGGTGGGCGGGACAATTGTCAACAGACATTGCAAATTTTCTTCCTTTTTTTAAAAAAAAAATTTTTAATTTCATAATCCAAGACTCATACAACTCGGACGTTACTCAAACCTTTTTGTTATATTCTGCGCCTATCATTAATAGGGGCAACTTTTCAGTTCCTGGCATGCTGGCTCATACCATGGTGGTAACTCTAATGAACAGAACTTCAGGAAGATGACGAACTGACCAATGTTTTAGAAATCTATTCAATCAATCGGATTACTATAGGCGGTATCCCTGACCAATCACATGCATTTGCCGATGAAAGGAACGACGGTTTAGGGATTTTTACTAGAAACACATTAGGGATTTTTCCAACGTCAATCGAGTTTTATGATTTGCACGATATTCCGCAGTGATCGGAAGCACGTGTTTAGAAAGCAACGACTTTCCCTACAAGACTTCGAATTACAGAACGTAAATCTGCACTTAAACAACACAAAAAAAAATCGAGATAGAGAAAATTTCGCATTACAGAAATTCGACTTACAGAATAAAAAATATATTTAAACTTTTACATTTTTACAGAAATCGTAACATTTATTTGAGTTAAGGAAAAAATCGATTTATAGAAGTTCAACTGTATCAGTATTGGATATTCAAAAGATAGTATTAGATAAACGAAAAATATTAATATTAGAAATACAGAAGATGTTAGTATTTTATACCAGAAAATATCAGTGGAAACTGGAATTTTAAAAAGTAGGTTTAAGGAAAAGTACAATCATACATAATATAAATAATATATAATAAGGGACTAACTATATCCATATTTAATTTATTACATATAAAAAATATAACAACCACCACTGTTACATTTTTCCTTAAAAAAGAATACCCGAAAAGATGTTTCCAAATTTTAACCTTAAGAAATCGTTTAAGGCCATTCATATTTGCTTTTTATTTTCATTTTTACATTGCACGAACCAAAAGATATCCTTTTTATGCCATAAAGCGCAAAAAAAACTTTTCTGCTGAAAATGTACGCTCTGTATTCCTCTATTATTGCAAATTATTATTGTTTAGAGAATATATTACTTATAATCATCTGAAGATTAAATAAGTAAATAAAAAAATACAAATTACTTTATTTCGCCATATACTATGTATGAATTATTTTCTAATTAAAGTGTGTGTTTTTTGTTTTTTAATGATACGCATGTTCAATTCTGATCGTAAATTTACATCTTCGAAGTTTATTTGTTTTGAAAAAAAATTTGGGGGGAGCGATGGAAATTTTGTTATGCTAGTGTAGTACATTCATACAATGTTTTGGCAGCTAGCTGCTTCCTTCATCAAGTAAAAGGCAAGTAAGCTAGAACAAAGAAGGCAGAGAAATCAACTTAGTAAACAAGAATAACACAAAATATAATGATAATTAAAGTCTAAAATGTCTAATTTCATGTCGCGAGGTAGAAATTTGGTGAAATTCAGCCAATAAGGGAAAGTACGATGTTGGGAAGGTTGGTTGCGAAATGCGACGCTGTATTCCCCGTGAGGGTCACAAATATCCAATTTTTGAAGGGTCATAAGAAGCATTATAAATATGGCAGTTTCAATACAATTTGGCTGGCGACCAAACAACGTCACTACCAGTTCAAAATACAACAAATATGATGAGAAAAAACTGTATTTACAACTGGTGAAGGAGAAAACAGCAATAATGGCGAAAACACAATGAACATGAGACACTTCGGAGGCAAATAAGGTCTAATAAGATGCTCAGATGAAACGGCCCGAACTAGACAAGAGACAATCTAGAGCAGCAAGCAGGAGGCGCTGGATGTGAATGTTGTGATTGGTCGAGCTTTTTCTAAATATAAGGGTCTTGAAGGGCTTTTGATTGGTTAATATAAAGACTTCCAAATTTGCAGCTTTCCAATGCTTCTAAAGAAAAGTATACTACTTAGGTTTGTAATGTCTTGGTGAATAATTTCCATTGAATTCTAGTCCGATTCATGGCCATCTGGTGTGGATATGTTTAGTAAGTTGGTTTTATCTTCTCCCTTCGACTATAATTCGCAAATGTTCTTTATTTCCTCGATATGAATATCTTCTAGTTTGTCTTATAAAAAAACTTTTTTTCACAATCATTGCGTGAGATTTTGTAAATGGTACTAGATATTTCGTTAAAAAAATTGTTTTTATTTAATGTAAGATCTAAAAACAACACGCCAGGTGCAAACTCTTCCAAAATTTCATAAAGAATTTTGTTCGTTAACAATTTCTCAAACGTAAATTTTTTGCTGGCAACAGCCGTTGTTAGAATGCGTAATTAGCTTCAATGAAATTGCATTTTGTTGTGGAAATCATGTATCTTAAAATAATATGATGTCCTCCGTAATGAATGTAGCTTACCTTAGAGAACTCCTTTGTGAAAGTTGGGTTTTCGAAGTGACGGATCAATTTTATCAATGTATAAGCAAGCCGACGACGCCATTCAAATTTGTGGCGTAATTAAAACGAATTGATGAAAAATGCACGAATTGTAATTATTGCATGATTTTTGAGATCTCTGTACGAATCAATGGAAAAGAAAAATGGCAATAATTCAGAAAAACATAACGAAACTGAGCTTGAAAATAAGGATGAGGATAATCATGATGAAGATGATGTTCTTGTAATTATCGATCATGATGATGTGGCACCAAAGAGTCAGGAGAAGATTCTTAGAAATGAGAATGAAATCGTCGATGGAGTGCACTCTTCATTTGCTGGATTACAAGAAGCAGAAAACAAAAATGAGGAGGAATTCGGGACTGAAAAAACTTTCGAAAAGACTAGAGTAAGGAAAAAATTGACGAAGAGTCACTTAAGAACCAGATACTTCGAGTTGCAGCAAGAGGGCAAAGATTTGCCACAACTCTCCTCTCCTGCTGTTGGTTCTTCAGCAGACGAAAACATGGCTTTAAACATTACGCCAAGCAGAGTTCCAAGCACACATTGTGATGGCATCACTCAGAAATTCGTAAGTGCACAGACAAGAGTTCTAAAAGAAGAGTTGCAATCAATTATCCTTGAATGTCTTGAAAAGAACGATCTGGTATCTTCTTTGGAGAAACAGCTAAAACTAGCGACTAGCGAGAAAAATAAAATCCTAAAAGACATCTCCAGTAAAGATGCATTAATAGAAAAGTACCAGCGTGCATCTGATGAACACAAGCTTCGAGCTGATGAATTTGAGGCCTCGTCTGCAAAACTGAAGAACGAAATGGAGTCGCTGAGACAAAAGCAGAAACAATTATCAACGAGCAAGCACTCCGCTGAAACGAAATTACGCCAAATTTTGCAGGAAGTCGAACAGTATAAAACGGATCTACGCCAAATGAAGCAGTCAGCCAACGAATCCAGCGAAAAAGATAAGAAAAAAATAGAAAAATTGCTAATGGAGAATAAAAATCTTGAAAAGCAGAAATTGGAATTATTGAGGGCGTTCAAGAAACAACAGAAACTTATTGAGAATCTCAAACGGCAGAAGATACATTTGGAAGCAGCTAAAATTCTTGAATTTACTGAACAAGAATTCATGAAAGTACTAGATTAAAACCCTACTTGAATTTAAGCTGACGCATTTATTAGGAATATTGTCCAATTTACTAAATTTAAAACAGCTGATGCCAGTTTTTTTATTGTTAAATAGCGAACTTAATATACGTACAGAGTTTGATTTATACTTGGCGCTTTTTGACCTTTAATGAGTAATTATTCACCAAATATGGTAAGAAATATATTAATCAAGTATATATTACAGTATGAAGATATTGGATTGTTCAGACCATCTCTGGGATTACAGTTTCTAAATTTATCAATGTATGGCTTTTTTTATCTTTTTAAACAATTATAAAACAAATAGTAAAAAGGTGCAGTATATAATATGCAGTATAAGCAAGAATATGCAGATGCGTGTGCAAAGATGTAGTATAAGTATGGGTATGCAGATATATTATGTACATCCAAGGTAACTGCATTTTAAGTAAGTCTTTTCATAGATACACCAAAAATTCCTTTAACTGCAATAGTTCAGAATCTAAAAAAGAAAAATTTCCAGATGAGATACTTCCTTAAATATTTTGTTTATAAAATAAATACTTCATCTTGCTGTGTCAAAGAAAAGAATGCAGGAATTAAGCAATCCAATCCATATTACTACCTATCTAAAGGCATGTTGACCAAGTACCTACATGTCAGTGATATATTTAAAAAAAAAATCGTATCTATATTTTGTCATACCTGATGTCCGCATCTTTTTTTCAGTAGTTTTCTCCATTTCTTTCAATAACTACATCAATTCCCATATTTAGGTAACTGCATATTCCTATCTTTCGGTAACTACATCAATTCCCATCTTTCAATAACTACATCAATTCCCATCTTTCAATAACTACAGCAATTCCCATCTTTCAATAACTACATCAATTCCGATCTTTCAATAACTACATCAATTCCGATCTTTCAATAACTACATCAATTCCGATCTTTCAATAACTACATCAATTCCCATCTTTCAATAACTACATCAATTCCCATCTTTCAATAACTACATCAATTCCCATCTTTCAATAACTACATCAATTCCCATCTTTCAATAAATCAGTTCCCATCTTTCAATAAATCATTTCTAAAATCTAAAAAATAAAAAGTTTCTTTCATCTTTCTAAATCAGTTCCCATCTCTCAGCAACTAAATCAGTTCCCATCTCTCAGCAACTAAATCAGTTCCCATCTTTCAGCAACTAAATCAGTTCCCATCTTTCAGCAACTAAATCAGTTCCCATCTTTCAGCAACTAAATCAGTTCCCATCTCTCAGCAACTAAATCAGTTCCCATCTTTCAGTAACTACATCACTTTCCATTTTTCAGTAACTACATAAATGTCTATCTTTCAGCAACTGCATCAATCTCTATCTTTCGTTAACCACATCAGTTCTTCTCACTATATACATATTATATCAGTTGGCTGGATTTTTATGGCGCCAAGACAACGTAGGTCCTGCTGCGCAATATACTAGTTATAGTATACTCATGTTTGTAAAAATTGCAACACCATGAAGGACTCTCCCGAACTGAATGAAATTTAATGTACAAACGACCTGTGTTGATACAAATAAACGATTAAAATTACAAAGAAAACGATATTACATGTCGAAAATCAGTATTTGGTGAAACCACTACGCGCTGCAATAAGTGATGCCATACGACGTGGCATGGAATCAAACAGATGTTGAATGTGTGCCTGAGGAAGAGCATTCCAGGTTGCTTATATGCGACCCCAAAGTTCATCTGTAGTAGCTATGGGACGAGAATCACTAGCGAGGGGCCGACGAAATCCCATACATGTTCAGACGGCGGCATATCCCGCAAATAGCAGGCCAAGGAAGAAGCTGTATCCTTTATGATGAAAAGAAGTCTCAAACATTCTTGGCAATATGTGGGCGGGCATTGTCATATTGAAAAATACAGCTCCGGGAATGACTTGAAGGAAGGGGACAACTTCGGGCTCCAGGAATTCATTGATATACCGGTTGCTGTTAAGATTACCTGCAATTCGTAGCAGCTAAGATCATCCATGATACGCAAACACACCCCAGACCACAACGCTGGGGTTAGTATACTATGACGTTGGATAACGCACTCCAGAAGGTGGCGTTCACCGGTATAGCGTCTAACACGGATGCGGCAATCACTGTACCCCAAATTAAAGTGGGATTCGTCAGAAAACACCACTTGTTGCCAATCAGCACGCCAGTCTCTATATCCATGAGCCCATTGTAGCCACAGGCACCGATGGTTTTGCGTCAGAGGGATCCTGTATAAAGGAACTCTTGCACGCAGTCCACGGTGCAGTAGACGCCGACGAATTGATGAAGCACACAATGATACACCTGTAGCAGTGCACCAACGTTCTGCCAACTGTCCAGATGAAGCAAAACGGTCCGTCACCGCCATGCGGACCAGGTGTCTATCATCCCGTGCTGACGTCACCTTTCGGCGTCCACTCCCGGATTTCCGAGTTGTCTGGTTCTCTTGAACCCACTGCTTCCACACTCGCATCACTGTGCTGCTGTTACGCCCCATACGAGCTGCTATTGCACGATAAGAAAACCCTCCTTCACGAAGGCCGATCATTCGTCCCCGTTCAAACTCCGTAACTTGCTGAAATGTCGCCCTCTTTCGTCGTAGAGGCATAGTGACGTCTCATGTAACGTTTACCACTAGCAGATAACCATACACGCCCCGCTACAGCCCTCTATTTATACGGATCCATCAGCAGTTCAGAGGGCGCTGCTCAGCCCACGCACACGCGATGACTCTGAAATTCTAATCATTTGAATAGCATACCCTAATTTGCATTTCCTGAAAGTTTCAGCTCAGTCAAGTGATTCCTTCATGGTGTTGCAATTTTTACAAACATGAGTTTATATCGCACTAGCGGAATCACACTGCTCTGCGTCTTAGCAGTGTACCAGATTAGTTTTGCCACGAGTATAATAAGAAATGTGCGTGTGAAATTCCCTTGTTTAATTTACAAGCAGTAAAACAAAGCAAATATTTAACTTACAGGAAATGATATTAACAAATTCCAGAAAGCTCGTCAAAGTTGATTGAATTTTACGGCGCAAGGTCAACAAAGGTCATGCTGAGCCAAATACTACAGAAAACGAACCCAGGAGGTCAAACGGGGCATCACAGCTGTTCTCAATATCAACAGTTGATCGTTCAGTGTGTAGTCATGGATTAGGAATGATCCAAAAAAAAAATACCTTGCCTGAAGGAAATTGTAGCAATGATCCATTTCCTAATAGCCAGTGGTCAGCTTGATTGGCGCAGTATAGCCCAGATGCTCTTGCGCCATAAAAAATCCAAACGAACAAACCGTGGTCCGCAACCTAATTACATCAGTGGTCGTGTCGCTTTTGCAAATTGTTTGCTGTCGAACAAATTGCGCTGTAGTCCTCAACCTTCTTAGCCCATTCTTTCCCTTTGCCCATTCATTCCTATCATATGGACTATGATAGGAATGAATGGGCAAAGGGACCAACCACTACATGTAATCAGAGCCGACAATAGGGAGGGAAGCACGGTCTGAAGCCCGGGGGGCCCGGTTGAAGTCTAGGGGCCTCGCGCTGGCAAGGACCTATGCTGTGGAGCCCTGGCCCCGGGCAAGAGGCCAGTCGAAATGAGCCTGGGGCCGGCGTGGCTCACGGCGCACCTGCATTTAATCTACCAATGAAATTTTGTCATAGTATGTATATAGACGATAACCGGCTTATATATATATAGGGTTTATATAGGGTTTCCTACTATCCTCGGTTTTTGTTGTCCCCCCCAGTTGGTCTTGGCGCATATCTAGGACTGCAACCAAGCCGAGGCCAGCAGGGGCTTGGTCTCAGTTCCCCATGCTTGTGCCCCATCGAGCTATAGAGCAATCTCCTGGTGCCTTGTGCCCAATATGTCCCTTGCTTTGCCCCAGTTGGCTACATGGCCCCTTCATCCTGTCTACAGACCTGCGCGTATCACATGCGGATACGAAGGGGCTACCGTAATTGCCACTCAAGCCAAACCGACCCGTTCTATCACAAATGGCGATTTTTCGCTGCATAAAGCACAGATTATGCCTAACAGACTTGCTAACTTAACACCATTGAGAATTGGATTAAAATGGCAGCTAAACGAACACCCATTCGTCTACTGTATACCGTTCCACTAACCGTCTAAGCATAAGGCAATGTTTGTATAACCCGATTGTGACGTATTGATGCTGTGTGCGTAATTTTAACTGAGTCGCCATTGAAAACTTTTCGATAGGCCCATCATCGTTGAATTATTCATGACTAGGAACAATGAAAGAGTTTCGCTGTATTTGCAGATTCGGAGTGAAATTGCGAATACAGCGGAATTCAGGATTGAGACTATTTTATGGAAATTGGTTCGTCTGTATTCTATTTCAATGGCAGTCGATCGAGTCCTTCTACGTCTTGCTCTTTTCTTTAACCTGCGTGAGATTAGAGGTAAAATTTCAAAGTGTATCTTTTTTCCGCCTTCTTCCCTCCAGAACTGTTTTGAATTTTAAAACAAATCTTTACCATTTCTGCTTGTTGGCAACGTTACGAACGTCACTTATAAAGTCGCCACAATTTTCGCCAAAAGACGACTATTGAATGCCAAATGTCCCTAGGCAAACTACGTACATTTTGCACAACTCAAAAAATTCTAAGTGATTTCGAATTATTATTTTCTTTTACTTTATTTCTTTCGTGAGAAATTCACGCCTTAACATCGAAATAATTCGCGATGAGGACTTAAATGTCAAGCAATTGTACAGTAAGTCGTGAGATATGGGAAACAATAGCCCCCTCCCCCAAATGTCCAGTACATAGTCTTCATTTATAACTTTACTTTTTCTATTGGCTGATTTCTTTTCAAGGTGTTCTAGGGCACCTTTAACCCCCCACATGGGCGTCCCGATGGGGTGCACTTGCACCCCCTTGGCTTATGAAAAAAGGGGGAAAAAAGGACTGAATCCACAAGAAACTACAGTCCAACAACATTATTCAATTGGAATTTTTCCTGGGTGCACCCCTCCTGCATTCAATTCTGGGTGGCCCATGACCCCCCACGAAGTTATGCCAGTAATCGAATGGAAAGCACAAGAAATCTTTTCAAGACACTACTTCTTTGAAAAGTATTAAAACAAGGAATTGCGATTACGTAACTTGTAAGAGGCGCGTAGATGTACCTAGTTTTGAGATCTAGGCACTAATTTTTTTGTGGGGTGCAAATTTTTCCTAGAGGAGCCAAATCCCCCCTAGTTAGGCCAATGACGAAGCAAGCAACCTATTTTACAACAAAGATACAAAGAAAAAACTTTATATTCGTTCGTAGCTCAGTGAGAAAGAGCACTTGTCAGGTCATCAAAAGGTTACGTGTCCGGTCTCCACCGGGCTCCGAAAAAGAATCATTCTTTTCTTGGCGAGTAATTCATAATCTGAGACACAAATATGACGAAAAGAAGACAAAATCCATCATTCCTTAAGAAAATTGGTAAATTGGGCTCTTCAATCGAATTTTTAAAAAAAAAACATTATTTGCCCTTATGCACTTTCGAACAAAATTGCTTATTTCACAATGCATACAACTACAAATTGTAATGATAATAATGACCAGAGACATACCTAGGGGGCTTGGGATTGCAACCCCCCCCCCCTGCAATGAAAATTTATATATTTAACATAGGAATATATGAGTTGTAGCTCTGTAACCCCTCCCATTAAGCCTATAACCCTCCCTTATGAACTTTCTGCCTACGCCACTGATGATGGCAACCGCAAAGTAGTTAGGGAGGAAAAGTGTTCCTGCAGTGGTAATTTATTCGCTTATCATGAATGGAACTTATCGCTAACCGGGGTTTAAATCCCAGTAGGCGTGGGGCTTATCGGCGGACTACTCACTCTAGTTCCTTCCCCCTTAAATCTTAACAAGCTCGGGTTCCTCCAGAAAGTATAAGACCAATGGCGGCGTAATAGTAATCTATCACTGGCAAAGCATTCTTCAGCCATACTATTAACTCGGGTTCGTCTCCTTTTGGTGTAGTGAAAAGAATGACATTTTTCTCTACATCGTAGCCCGGAGTTTAGTTCCCTGGACAGCAAAAGGTCCAGCGCACATGACCTTTTCCACCTCTGCGCCTTAGAAATACATACAAACAGAAAGGAAGTATAGCAGGGAGAAAGAAGAATGATGGAACAATACGAAAACGAGGCTGTCTACAGGACGAAACTCAAGAGGTAAGGAAACTATTTGGTATTTAGATGATAAATTGATCTAAAAAAGTGATTTCACGGTGCCTGGTGGGAACCGAACCCACGACATCTGATATCCGGCCAAGTGCTCTTCGATCGTCTGTAGCTCAGTTGGAAGAGCACTTGGCCGAACCCACGATCTGTTGGTATCCGGACAAGTGCTCTTCCAACTGAGCTACAGACGATCGATCATCCTCCCCTCTGCGAGCGCATATAAAGCTTCACTATAAACGAGCTTTGAAATTGGGCAGCGTTTAGACTGCTTTTTAAACCAAATCGACGTCAAAGAAGCGAATGTATGAAAAGTGAGACTAGCGTGATATTAAAGTCATGAAATTTTTCTTGTCATATCCGAACAGTCCAAGCACTGCCTTATTTCAAAACTCGTCTATAGTGAAGCTTTATATGCGCTCGCGGAAGGATGATCGGTCGTCTGTAGTTCAATTGGAAGAACACTTGGCCTGATACCAAGTGGTCGTGGGTTCAGTTCCCAGCGTGAAATCATTCTTTGCAAGCAATTCATCGTCTAATATCTATAATTAGAAAAATATCACTTTAATATCTGGTATTTGTTTGAGTTTTACGGTGCACGGAAAGCAAGGGTCATGCTGCGCCGGGACCTACAGTTTTCCGAGGATTCCGAACATCTTAAGGCCTAGGGAACCAACCCACGGACTACAGTTTGTTGATAAGGATTCTAGTTTGGCGCCATTGGAACTCGAACCCGGGATAACGGCATGCTAGACGAGCGCGTTGCCACTGCACCAGAGCAGGACCTGGGAGGACACTAATGATTGTGCATCTATCTTTCCACTGTAACGTTTCACTTGAAACTTTTAATACGAAAAACTCCACACCCATTGGCACTTGCAGTCCATATAACATCATAATTGACCTTCCCATGTTTTTGTAACAGCGATATAGATTTTTCTGGAATGGGGTTATTAGTCTCGCGTGCAAAGGACCTACACATGTACGAGGACTCCTAACCTGGCCAACCCATTGCACCAAGAAGATCCAAGCTATAGAACTGTAGAAAGGAATCTAACAACTTACAGAATAAACATCGAGAATTAAAAACGAATTTCATTGGTTTCACTCCCCCGTAGTAGACGCTACCAATGGCACGTAATTTTTGTTTGTTTTAGGGCGCAAAGACAGCTAAGGTTATGCTGTGCTAGAATCTACAGTTTTTCAAGGAATCCGAAGCACTGTTGCGTAGGAGACCAAACCCCAGATTAAGCATTTTATAGTTCCTTTGGAATCGAACCCAGATTAACAGCAATGAGGACAAACGCGTTACCACTAAGCTATTGTCTTATTCTGTTCGTTTAAGTCTTACAACCTATAGTAAGTTGTGTATATCTTAGTTTAGAGTAAGATGTGTAAATCCTAGTTTAGATAAGATGTGTAAATCTTAGTTTCCAGTAAGTTGTATAAATCTTGGTTTAGAGCAAGATGTGTAAACCTTAGTTTCCAGTAAGTTGTGTAAACCTTAGTTTACAGTAAGTTGTGTAAGTCATACACTCTAAAGTAAGTCGTACAACCAACAGTAAGTCGCACAGTCTGCAGTAAGACATGCAATCTACAGTAAGTCATACACTCTATAAGAAGTCATACAGTCTACAGTAAATCGTGTAAATCTTAGTCTACAGTAAATCGTGTAAATCTTAGTCTATAGTAAATAGTGTAAATCTTAGTCTATAGTAAATAGTGTAAATCTTAATCTACAGCAAATAGTGTAAATCTTAGTCTACAGTAAATTGTGTAAATCTTAGTCTACAATAAATAGTGTAAATCTTAGACAGTAAATAGTGTAAATCTTAGACAGTAAATAGAGTAAATCTTAGACAGTAAATAGTGTAAATCTTAGTCTATAGTTAGTCGTAAGTCTTACAATCTACATCAACTCGCGTAAATCTTACAGTCTACAGTAAGTCGTGCAAATATTACAGTCCGAAGTAAATCGTGTAAGTCTTAGTCTACGGTAAGTTGTGTAAGCCTTACAGTCTAAAGTCATGAGTCTTACACTATACAGTAAGTCATGCGAGTCTTATAGTCTACGTGTATATTAGTAAGTCGTATATCTTACAACCTACAGTAAGTCGTGTGAGTCTTATAGTCTAGAGTAAGTCTCAGTACGAAATTTTTAGATGTTATTTTCAGCCAAGGTTTTATTGGTATCTGTTAAACGTCTATACGAAGTCTCTACGTGCAAAATTAATTGCGAACCAGTTTACTCTTTAAAGGTCTAAATGTTTATCATGAAAAGGAAAAACCTGTAATGAGCAAAGACGATGAATGGAATAGAAAAGGGAGAATTAGTTACGAGCTTAGGAGTATTTAATTTCAAATGGGAGAAATACACTTTTCAGTCTTTTAGCGGAGAGTTTTAGAAATGAATCATTAATTACAAAATTATCAAATTAATATAAATTTTCCGTTTTAATTCGCCATTATAACGAATTATGGTAGTAGAACTGATCTCGTTAGCTATGCTAATTATTGTATTAATTACATTAACTCGATAATGAAATAATTATCGCGCGAATTTTATTATGTATGCTTATTTTATTCATCGATGCGCGTCATCGATTGAATTGAAGTATTAATCGATACCTAGTTTATAATTTAAAGCGCACTTAGATACAGCCCTAGCAATGGCGCCCACATAGGGGGCAGGGGGACTCGAGCCCCTCCCCCCTAGCCGTTTAAAAATTTGATTCGCCCGAACCTGCTACGCATTTACTTTCAAAAGTTTTACAGTCACATTTTAAAATAAGGTACTTTTTAGCTCATTACTAATTGTCAAGCAGTATCAATTATTTTTGTAGCGTTTTGGTATCTTGTACATTCACTAAAATTCTCGACAGCTTTGAGAAGGAGGTAATTTTTCTCAGCCCCCCAGAAATACTCGTATGGACGCCCATTAGCCCTGGCAAAGTTTCTTACATTATCTCTATTATATAATCTTGGATTATCTCTATTATATAATCTTAGATTATCTCTATTATATAATCTTAGATTATCTCTATTATATAATCTTAGATTATTTCTATTATATAATCTTAGATTATTTCTATTATATAATATTAGATTATTACCATTATAAAACGAATTAATTTATAAAGGTGAAGATGGACATAGAAACGCTTCAAGTAAGCACAACTTAATTAGCACAAAAAGTAAAATAATTAGCGTGCTCATTATTTTAATGGTCCATGCTATAAATAATGAATCCATTTTGTTAGTGAAAATCAGTCTTTTGCAATTATCCGGGATAATAGGAACCGACATGTCCGGATAACCGGAAATTCTGAAAAGTATGCATTAAATTTTAACAAAGCATTGGTAGGGGGGTCATTTTGGTTGCCATAGATACCAGTCACATAAATAAAGGCTGCCTTCCGGATAATTCAGTATGTACAATTAAAAAATTATTTAAGCAATGCTTATTGATTTACAATACGCACACATGTGCCCACCTGGGAGTGACGTATAAAGGGGAGGGCTGAGGGAGCTCAAACCCCCACTGAATACCAAAATATAGTATTCGCCTTAATGCCGGATAACTATTTTTTAAAGCCGTCTAGGTGCCTCCCCCTCCAATAATTTTTGACTTACCACGCCCCTGATTTCCGGCCCTGTGATTTCACACTTGTACTGTTTCATCTAACGTGCTGTTCGTCATTAAGGAAAAACGCTTACCAACTACTGTTCGTTCACGAAAAGAAGTCCGATCGAACAGTTAGAAATAACGGGAGGTGACGTCACAAACGGAAAAGTTCATTGCAGCAGAGGAGGACTACAATTTCAGAACTGGTTTTTGGTGAACGATTGTCGGCGCCAAAATCAAGTTCTGAAATTGGAGTCCTCCTCTACTGTAATGGGATAGGCCGTTTGTGACGTCACCTCCCGTTATTTCTAACTGTTTCGTCGGACTTCTTTTCGTGAACGAACAGTACCTTCTCACTATAATTCCCCCCATAGACATCTGTTGGAAGGAAAACCAGCACCAATTTGCCAAGTGTGCAATGAACCCATGAGTGTTTTACACATTTTAACTCAATGCCCCTATTATAGACTTGCCCGCACTCTTACTTTTAACTCTTCATCACTGTCTGACATTTTAAATGACCATGCTGACCATACGCACGTTTTTAAATTTTTAAAAAGTACTGGCTTTTACTACAGTCTTTGATTTTACCATGTTTGGCGCAGTATAGCCCAGATGCTCTTGCGCCATAAAAAAGCCAAACAAACAAACAAATAAACTATAATTCCGGGTTTAGTTCCGTAGACCTTAAAAGGTTCGGATCCCACAGGAAAATTTAGGCCCATTTGCATTACGGATGCTTAGTGGTAATGCGCTCGTTATTGTACATGAACCCGGATTCGACTCCCAATGGGATCGTTAAACGTGGGCGGTTTTTCTGTCCCTCGTAGTCTGGAGTGTGGTTGCCTTGTTGGCAGCGGAGGTTTAAGCTCCTCGGAAAATGGCGGCTCCCGTCGCAACGTGACCTTTACTGACCTTGCGCCATAAAAATACAACCAAACCTACACGCGCGTTTTTGTAAACAGTGGCGGATTTAACCATGGGCTGAATAGGATAAAACCCTTGGCACCAAATTTTTGATTGGCGACCAATTTTCGGTGAAAAGTTCGCCGCCGAGAAGTTTGGAAAGGCAGGGCTGCATTTGTTATTAGCCAATGAAATTATTAATTTTGAATTGTTATGTTCACAGGCGTAACTAAACTAGGCATTGGCAAAGTGAGAGCTGCAATGGGCACCACCTTCAGAGAGGCTCAAAAGGTGCCAAATTCATGAATACTTACAAAAAGAGGAATTTGAAATAGCCGCCTGAGGCGCAAAATTAAGAATTTAACAAAAGCGCCAAAACTCCAACCTGCCTTTAGTTTAATAAAATTTGGCGACAAAAATATGTCAAAGCCTATAGACAGCAAAACCTTAAATCCTCTGCTTGTATGTATATTATATTGAAGAACACAACCCGAACAAAGATGTGTGTGGTATTATTTTTCACCATATATATTACTTACGCCACGAACTTACTCGCGTTCAATCAGCGCCCCTATAACTAATTATAGTTATAAGGAGCGCTGGTTAGGGGCGCTGGTTCAATCAGGTATGTGCCCAGAAATAGCCAGCTGAGATACAGTGTCACCTCCATATGTGTCAAGGCACCTAGAGAGAGAACGATTCCAGGTCATTTCACTTAAATGTCCTATCGAAATAAATAGACCCAGATAAACAAAAAATTGTGAGACAACAAGACACCACATCCGATCTCAGCCACAAAACCTTTCTGCCTGGTAACTCTAAAAGCAACTTCGTGAATTCATTTGAAAAATATTCCTGTATATACACTGTCACATAGGTGTGATCACAGGCCCGTAGCAAGGCGCAAGTTACAGGGGGAGGCTCTGAAAGTTACAAGGGTTTCAGAAGGCTACAGGGGGCTTAAAATTCGTAAATATTTTGATGTATTTTATTAATATATTTAATAATACTAAATATACATATAATCAGATTAATATATTCAATGTGAAGAAATTTTCTAAAGTAAATTTTGCACTAAAGACAAATTTTGTATACCATTCAATAATTTCCCTTATCCTTATAATAATAAATTTTTATTCAACCCGATATACAATATTTCGTGATACATAGCTTGAGCAGTATAAAAATTATAGAAATGTAAGAGAAGATCTATATTAAATTATTTTAAGTTTTGAGGTTAGAAATGGAAGAGAATATAAAGCCGAAGCTTGTTACGAGATTCTCCTCCAGAATGCGGTGATGTTGACAAGAGAGAGGGTAAATTTTCATATTTCTGAATTATGCTTATTTTAAAGAGTTCAGTTGTTGTATATCTTTGGTAGAAGGACGTGAAAACCATTGTAACAACTAAAGATGGAGACTGAAACCTCTATAAAAAACATTCTGCCTTCACTTGACAAAGGGAGCAGTTGGCTCCCGAAACGTCGTGTTTTTAAACCTTACGCCAGTGTCGAAATAACTGTTTGTTATGAAAAACATTATGCACGCGCAATATTTATCGTAAAAAACTATCTCGAGTACATTTTCAACGTCAAAGAATAATGTGCAATAAATAACACAATTTTATACAAGATAAAAAATTTTAAAATGAAATTCTACAAAAATTTATTTCGAGAAAAGATATTTTCTGCGGGTGGAGGGGCTAACTAGATTACTAGGGGGTCTCAGCACCTTCTAGCCCCATTCTGGCTACGGCTCTGTGTGGGATCAGCGTATCATAAAAGCCTTGCCTGAGTTATTGAAGCTAAAAAAAAAAGCTCCATTCAAACACGACTTTCTTCGCGGTTTTTCTCCATATCCCTCCAAAATTTTTGTACCGTTAAATGCATCTCCGTCTTCCGGTTCCAGCGATACTAAGCTCATGTTCATCAGTCCTCGGAATACCCTCAAGTTTGTGTTTTCTAACTTTTCGAATAACTACATTCACCTTTAGTAAGAAAAGTTAATTTTTTTATATAAACGTGACATCAAACAATCGCTTTATTTAAAATTAGAATTTGAAAGCTAAACTTCATTAAATGGTACAAAAGTCGCCAGAGGGCTAAATGGATGGTCGCTAGACTCTAGTTAATGCATGATAACAAGTCACGTGTGTCAGTACTTCTGTCTTAATATTGTTTTATTTAGGATGTAAGATATTATTACCTTTCACAGGGATAACACAATTGTCAAATAAAGGTTAACACAGAAAAGCCTCTGGGGTGAGATTATTGTGAGTTTTTCTGGGGGAATTTATTATACAATAATTTTTGCCACCCACGTTTAAGTAGCTTAAACTAGAGCTTTATTGTTTTTGGAGAAAAAGAGGCGCCGTCCTCATCCTGGATTCGAACCAGGGTCCCCGCGTTGAGCCCGCGGTGTCTTGACCTACTAGACGAACGAGGACAAGAACAAACGCATTTTTCTCCGTATATGAGGATGTAAGATATTATTACCCTTCACAGGGATAACACAATTGCCAAATAATGGTCAACACAGAAAAGCCTCCGGGGCGAGATTTTTGTGAGTTTATCGTGGGGGAATTTATTATACAATAATCCAATTATTATGAAATATTTATTATACAATTCATTATGAGATAATAATACAAAAATCCAGGATGAGGACGGCGCCTCTTTTTCTCCAAATATTACATAAGCTCTAGTTTGAGCTGTAATTAATACGTGGGTGGCAAAAATTATAGTATAATAAATTCCCCCACGAAAACTCACAAAATTCTCGCCCCGGAGTCTTTTCTGTGTTGACCATTATTTGGGACCATTATTCGTGATCACTACGCCAATAAACGTTGATTGATTGACATTGTTGTTTGATTTACTAAAATATTTGAGCGTTTATTATATAACAGATTAATTGATTTCACAAATAGATTTAGAATTTTGGATAGAAGCCAACACGGTTTCTTGAAAGGCAGATCCACATAAACTGCCTTGATAAATATAATAACAAAAATCTCTTGAAAATGGCTTTATTAGTATGGGGATTTTTTTCGATTTAAGCAAGGCGTTTGACGTAATTAATATGAACATATTATTAGACACATTATCACATTATGGTATGAGAGGCAAAATTAACAATATTCTAAATGCCTATCTTCAAAGAAGGCAGCAAATAGTACGTATTAATTATATAATATATGTTTCACTTAAAAATAAATATGTTGTTCCCCAGGGGTTCATTCTTGGTCCCCTCCTGTTTTTATTGTATATAAATGATATAGCGCAAATATCTCACAAAGGTTATTTAACATCATATGCAGATGATACAAGTGCGTTTATTCAGGGTAAAGACAAATATGAGTTAACCAAATCTGGTCATGAAGTAATTAAAAGATTTGAACTTTGGTTTAAAATGAATAAAATGAAAATAATTGAATCTAGAACAAAAATATTAAATTTTATTACAAAAAATAAGAAAATTGATAGAACAGACGATTCAGAACAAATTTATTTAAATGAGAAAGAAATTGAAATTGTTAAGGAAATTGATTTTTTGGGGGTGGTATTGGCAAAGGACTTGAATTGGAATAGGCAGACAGAAAGAGTAGAAAAGGAGGTGAGTTTGGGAATAGGGATTTTGAGAAAATTGTCGCGAACAGTCCCCGGAGATATATTACTGGGTTTATATTATCCATTTATATACAGTCACTTGACCTATTGTAATAGCATTTGGGAAAATCTAAATAAGAAAAATACCAGACTAATTAAATCGCTACAGATTAAATTTATAAAAATAATTGAAAAAACTAAAAGTTTAAATCAAATTATATTGTTTAGCAAATATGGTATTCTACCAATAGATAAGATATATGATTATAGTATATTAAAAATAATGTTCAAAAGAATAAAAGGAAATAAATATATAGAGAATATTGAATTAATAGATTATGGAAACAATCGAGCTTCCAGAGAAAAGGTCAATATAGACTACCAAAAATTAGAACGGAATTTTATAACAAGGACATTGAATATTCGGGCTTAAGGAGTTGGAATAAAATACAAACACTCTTAACGACATAAATAATATTAATCTATTTAGAAAAAAAAATATTAGATTATTTGCTAAGAGGTGATTTTGCGCCATTACATTGTTAGGGTCCTCAGCCTGTTAAATCGTATGATTTTTACTGGTGACTCGTCACGATGGATTGTGGTTATTTGTGGTTTATTGAATTGCAGTGTGTGTGTTATTGTTTATATATGTATTTTCTAAGTGAAATGGAAAGTTGCTACAACCATTGTGACAAATAAATAAAAATTGTTTGATTTGATTTTGATTTGTTTGAAAGTGAGCGGGTAATTTACCTATGATTTGATGACTATGAGTGCATTGCTTTCCCCTTACCCAAACGACGGAATACTTTTGTATAGTAGTGTATGTTTTAATGATTTTTTTAACAGTTTCAGTCAACTTGAAATCATGCTGTTCCTTAAATACTTGTTTGTGTCATAAATCAAGAATGAAGAACATTTTTTGTTCTTTTTGGACGACTAAAACTTAAGAAAAAATGCAAATTTTGCGCTTCGAGAAGCTGCGTTTTTGAAACATTATTTACGCAGAAGGTGTTAGTAAATCATAACTCAGTTACTTTTTACTTTTTCTTATTTTCTGGAAGAATACTTTTTTTTTCTTTTGCCGTGAGATTTTGATTTTTCTGTCGGCTTCTCGCGGTCTCCCACTTAAAATTCTGACAAAGTAATGTTTTATTTAAATTCTGGGGGTTGAGATGATTTTTTTACAACATTTCTAAGTTTTTTTCTTTCTTTTTTGGCATCACTTTAGGGCACAATGATATACGTTGCCTTTAAACGCGACCGGATATTATGGAAATGATAGTTTACTAAAATTGTTTCCAAAATAGTTTACTAAAAAACCTTCCTTACTCTAAAATTGCACTTTTTAAATTTCCTAAAATTGTTTTTATACATTTCATAAAATTATGCTGAAATTGTACTTCCTACGCAGTAGGATATGATGGAAAATGTAATTTACTAAAATTGTTATCAAAATAATTTATATTAAAAAATATTCCTTTTTCTAAAATTGTACTTCTAAATTTCCTAAACTTTCTGTGTGTACACTCATGTCCAAAATTAAGGTTACACTCAAATTTATTTCAATGCGAGAGGTACATATTTTGTTCTATAACTCTCTACCTGCTTTATTTATAAAAAAATTATTTTACAAAATATTAAAGATCTATAAACAGACTTAACAGAATTATAACAAATCAGATTTTTTCAATTATCCTATTTACCGTGTTTGGCGCAGTATAGCCCAGATGCTCTTGCGCCATAAAAAAGCCAAACAATCAATCAATTCAGTTATTCTATGAAGGAGAATCCACGATCAAAAATAGTAAAAAAATTGAAGGTGTAAAACGAAAATTCGTAAAAAAAATAGATTTAGGAAAAAGCATTTCCTTATATAGACATCAACAATCCATTTTTGAATAATTTTGCATGTTTATATGGGAAAAATCGTTATTCCATATTAGTTTTCTAAGAATTTTCGTTTTCGACTTTCAATGTTTACATCAATTTATTCATGTATTTTCTTTCATAAAATGTCTGGAAAAACTTGATTTGTTGCAATTCTGTTAAATTTTTATAGCTCTTTAATTCTCTATAAAATTATTTTTCATAAATAGAGCACATCGGGAATTATAGTACAAATTATGCACCTCTCCCATTGAAATAACATTGAATATAACCTTAATTTTGGACATGAGTGTACATTCGACACCCCAGAACTGCCCATCCGTCATTTGAGACGTGAACAACTGCTCTTCGTGACCTTCTAACTATGATATACTTACGTGTAGACTAGTTCACAGAGGTGGTAGATATTAGAGATGGGCAAACACGGTCTTTGACCCAATGAATGAATGAATGATTCTGCCCAAGGCAAAACAAAATCGTCACACTGGTTTTGTTAATGACCGATTTTGTATATTTCTAGTAGATACATTTACCACTAGTCCACTGAGTCACATTAGCTATTAATGATACGAAATACAGTTTTTTAATATTGTTTATACAGTTCAATAATATTGTTTGCATAGTTTATTAATATTGTTTATACAGTTCAATAATATTGTTTGCATAGTTTATTAATATTGTTTATACACTTTAATAACGCTCTTTATAGAGTTTAATAATATTGTTCATGCTGTTTAATAATATTGTTTATGCTGTTTCATTATACTGTTTATGCTGTTTAATTATATTGTTTATGTAATTTCATAATATTGTTTATGCTGTTCAATAAGGTTATTTATGCAGTTTAATAGTGTTTATACATATTTAATAATATTCTTTATGCAGTTTCATAATATTACTTACATAAAATTTAACAACACTGTTTATTACTAATTCTACTCACACAATAGTCGCATGCATAAACCCATGCATCTCGAGTTGCACTTTCTTGTCAGGCGCTCATATCTATTCGTAAGATGTTATAATATGTCCTAAATATAGCACTTGCTCGCATTATCCAACGCAGCATGACATTTGCTGTCCTCGCGTCGTGAAAACGCGAGCGAACCAACACGGTTCGCATAACACTCTACTTAACGCATCCCTCGTTTAGAATGAATAATGTGTTCTCTTCACGGATGTGTGTATTTAATTATTCGTCCCACACCCCACTGGGAAAACAGGGCCGAATTCATATCTTTGCATACAACGAATCGTCATCGCCGGGTGGCTAAAAAAAAATCAATGAGGAAAATTAATTTTGTTATGTGTTTGTATTTTTATGGCGCAAGGACAGCGAAAATCATGCTAGAGGAAATTGAACCCTTGTTAGTAAGGGAACCAACCCCCGAACTACGGTGAGTAGGAAAACTGCCCATGTTCTGCCATAGCATTGAAATCCAACCTGGATTACTGGCGTGATTGACGAATACGTAGGACAGTGAGCCTACATTTTCCAGAGCATCTAAACGCACATTTTTCCGAAGCACCCACATTTTTCCGAGGCATTCGAACCTCGTAAGGCCCAGCGAACCAACCCTCGGACTACAGTTAGAGTTTCTGTTTTTCCACCGTTGAAAACTCAGACGTAGAGTTATATGGGCCCTAGCTCCCAACAATTTAAAATTATGTATCGAAGTCAACAACTCTCATCATAACCTATAATGTGCTAATGTTGGATAATAAATTACTCGCATGGAAGGAATGATTTACCGGTGCCTGGCGGGAATCGAACCCACAAACTTTTGATGACCTGTCAAGTGCTTCTTCCATCAAGCTGCAGGCGTCTATCAAACTCCTCTCTACGAACGAATATAAAGCTGCACTGTGGACAAGTTCGCCACAATGGTCTTGGACTGCTTTTTGTACCGTAACTTCAAGTCAAAGAAGCCAACGTCCGGTAGGAGAGATTAGCATTAACACTTACTAAAGTCAACCATTCTTATCATCAGAGCCTGTCAGAGGGCGCAGAAGGGGCTGCTGCCCCGGGTCTCGCAATATTAGGAGCCTCAACTTGGTAACCCAATATATATTAGATGTGCATGAACCTAAATTTTGAAGGGCTTCTAAAATATTAGTTGCCCGAGCCTGGCATTCTCTGTAAAAGGCCCTACTTTTCATCATAGCTGATGATGTGATAATATTAGATGATAAATTATTTGCAAAGTGTTGCCAGGCGCCGAGAAATCACTCTTTCCTCTGTGAGTACCTTGTCTAATTTAAAACTAATTGCAATTTTACTTTTATTGTAATGTATAAATGTTTATCATATATGCTTGTCCCATAGGCGTACGCAGAAAGTTCATAAGGGGGGTTATAGGCTCAATGGGGAGATTACATAGCTACAACTCGCATATTCCCATGCTAAATAGACAACATTTCATTGCAATGGGGGGGGGGTTTACCTTAACCCCTGCGCCCGCCAGTAAATTGCCCCTCAATAATTTTATGGGCTGCGTCACAGTGTCTGTCAGAATTTACGGCAAGCTCAACGAACCCCCCACCCCCCAACTCCGCAGGGTTGAAAAATAGCTGACGGAGCTAGCATTTATAGCTGAATCTTGGAAACTTCGATTTCCACAACAAACAGATAAAGGTCGACGAAAGCAAAAATGCATTTTATATATGCATCATATTTTATAACAACTTCACGCGAAATTTGGATAATAGCATTTTAGATGTCTGATAAAAGCTATCTTTTCAAGTCTCTTGAATTGCGCTGCACACATTTAAAGGCTAAGGTCACGAAATTTGCGTCAGAATTCAAATTTTCATTGCCCTTGGAAAGGAAATCCGATTTTCTTAGAGAAAATATTTCCCACTCTTGCCCGTAAAACGTAAAGGAAAAAATGGGAAATATATCTAAGTCCTTTTTTTTTTTACCAGAATAAAAAGACGTATACAGGAAGAGGCACAGTTTCAACGATAAATGCCGCGAAAACGAAAAAAAGTACGATAGTACGAGGAGTGTATCTAACATCGTAAAAACGACCTGCAAAAAACTGCCATTACGTGCAAAGGAGTTTGGCGGGAAAGAAAGGGCGCGCTTTCTAGCCTGAGGCTAATAATGGACGGATCCAAGTACTGATCCTTTCCAACGAAAAAGACGAAAATTATATGAATTACTTCGAAACTTACTTTTTCTTCTTACTTTTCAAGATAGGGAATAAAAGAAACGGGAAATTCTTTCTGGTGCCGAGAAGCAGGGAGAAAAGGGTAGTTACCTTTCCATTCAATTTCACAATGGTTAATGAAATAGACAGTTTATGATCTTCAAGGCGTTGAGACAGAGGTCTCCTGTCCTGTAATTAAACACTACAAGATGTGTTAAAAGTATTAACAGTAGATTTCCGCTTATCCACCCTCGCCGTACGTAGATAAGCGCCGGATACGCGGAACTTAATAAAAACTTACAAAAAAAGCCCCCCCCCCTTTAATACTGGCTATTTGAGGATATTTGAATGTCATTGTTTTGACGGACGTTGTTTTATTATATAAACGTCAAATTTAGAACTCAGTGCAACCTTTCCATAGCAATTGACAAAACTAATTACTTTCCGTTTGAATACACGTTCCAATATATACATATTTCCTTGTCAATATAAGAAATTCCAATTGTTTCACTGATTTGGTTGGTTGGCTCGTTGGTTGCATTTTTATGGCGCAAGGACAGCAAGGGTCATTCTGATTTAAATCAAGGTGAGATGGTACACACGATATAGTTTCATTGATTTTATGACGACTATTTGTTTGTTTGTTTGTTTGTTTGGCTTTTTTATGGCGCAAGAGCATCTGGGCTATACTGCGCCAAAACGACGACTATTTCCAGCCAGCTTTCCAGAATATTTACCACTAAAAGTTAACTCGCTGCTAACGTGGGATGCATTAATTACTAAAACTGTCCAGTAAATTGTCTAATAATAATATGCGGCTTAACGTACAAAAATATTGAAGCATATGTAATAATTCCAACATTCACGGATACACTAATTACTTAAACTGTCTTATAAATTATCTAATAATAACATGCCGCTTAATGTACAAAAATGTTAAGTTATACGTACATAACAATTCCGACAGCCGCGTTATTTAGCTTAAACTAGAGTTTTCTTATAGGGGGGAAAAATAGTCATCGTGTCCGATATAAAGTCGAACTAGGGTTCCTCCGCTAAGCCCAGAGCGCCTTAACCGCTAAGCCCGGGGCGCCATATCCGCTAAGCCAGGAACGCCTTAAGCCGTCGAGAATAGGAACGAGCTCCTTTCCTCCACATATATAGTTGTAAGATATTATTGCCAACAAAACGATACAAAATTTCAACAGGAGAGTGCATAACAAACGTCATTTCAACACTGGCGCAAGGTTTAAAACACAACACCAGTGTGTTGAAACCTTACACCAGTGTTGAACTAACTGTTGTTATGATGTAAGATATTATTACCCTTCACAGGGACAACACAATTGCCAAATATTGGTCAACACACAAAGCCACCGGGGCGAGCATTTTGTGTTTTTTTGTTGGGGTTTTATTATGAACTCATGCTTATAGAAATTGCAACACCATGAAGAAATCATGTGATTGAGCTGACATTTTCAGGGAATGCAAACTAGGGTATGCTATTTAAATGATTAGAATCTCAGAGTCATCACGCATGCGTGGGCTGAGCAGCGCCCTCTGAACTGCTGATGGATCAGTATAAATAGGGGGCTGTAGCGGGGCGTGTATGGTTATCGGTTAGTGGTAAACGTTACATGAGACGTCACTATGCCTCTACGACGAAAGAGGGCGACATTTCAGCAAGTTACGGAGTTTGAACGGGGACGAATGATCGGCTTTCGTGAAGGAGGGTTTTCTTATCGTGCAATAGCAGCTCGTATGGGGCGTAACAGCAGCACAGTGATGCGAGTGTGGAAGCAGTGGGTTCAAGAGAACCAGACAACTCGAAAATCCGGGAGTGGACATCGAAAGGTGACGTCAGCACGGGATGATAGACACCTGTCCGCATGGTAGTAATGGGCCGTTTAGTTTCATCTGGATAGTTGGCGCAACGTTGGTGCACTGCTACATTGTGTGCTTCAATTCGTCAGCGTCTGCTGCACCGTGGACTGCGTGCAAGAGTTCCTTTATACAGGATCCT
This sequence comes from Dysdera silvatica, assembly GCA_006491805.2. NCBI lineage: Eukaryota > Metazoa > Arthropoda > Arachnida > Araneae > Dysderidae > Dysdera > Dysdera silvatica. The sequence goes on from QLNU02014176.1 coordinate 148,880,159, forward strand.
CCTGACGCAAAACCATCGGCGCCTGCGGCTACAATGGGCTCATGGACATAGAGACTGGCGTGCTGATTGGCAACAAGTGGTGTTTTCTGATGAATCCCGCTTTAATTTGGGGTACAGTGATGGCCGCATCCGTGTTAGACGCTATACCGGTGAACGCCACCTTCCGGAGTGCGTTTTCGAACATCATAGTGGACGAACCCCCAGCGTTATGGTCTGGGGTGCGATTGCGTATCATGGACGATCTCAGCTGCTACGAATTGTGGGTAATCTTAACAGCAACCGGTACATCAATGAAGTTCTGGAGCCCGAAGTTGTTCCCTTCCTTCAAGGCATTCCCGGAGCTGTATTTCAACAGGACAATGCCCGCCCACATATTGCCAGGAATGTTCAAGACTTCTTTTCATCACAACAGATACAGCTTCTTCCTTGGCCTGCCTATTCGCCGGATATGTCGCCGATTGAACATTTGTGGAGTTTCGTTGGTCGGCGTCTCGCTCGTGATCCTCGTCCCATAGCTACTACAGATGAATTTTGGGGTCGCATACAAGCAATCTGGAATGCTCTTCCTCAGGCACACATTCAACATCTGTTTGATTCCATGCCACGTCGTATAGCATCACTTATTGCAGCGCGTGGTGGCTTCACCAAATACTGATTTTCGACATGTAATATTGTTTTTTGCTTTGTAATTTTAATCGTTTATTTGTATCAACACAGGTCGTTTGTACATTAAATTTCATTCAATTCGGACGAGTCCTTCATGGTGTTGCAATTTTTATAAACATGAGTTTCGTGATAATTCCGACACCCGTTTTAACAAAAACAACTCTAACTGTCAGCACAAAGACAGTTCGTCGGGAGCTGCGAAGTCTTGATTTTCATGGCCGAGCAGCTGCATATAAACCAAGCATTACCGCAACCAATGCCAAGCGTCGCTTACAATGATTCAAAGTGTGCAAAACATGGAGCCTGCAGCAGTGGCGTGAAGTGTTATGGAGCGATGAATCACGGTACACTATTTGGCAATCAGATGGTAGAGTCTGGGTGTGGAGAATGTCGGGTGAACGCTTTTTTACGTGACTGTATTGTGCCGCAAGTTAAGTTTGGTGGTGGAAACATAATGGTTTGGGGATGTTTCTCATGGTTCTGGCTTGGCACTTTGCTTCCTATGAAGGGAACTCTGAAGATGGGAGGCTATCTCGACATTTCGGACAATTCCACGCTGCCCACATTGTGGCAACAGTTTGGAGTAGGTTCATTCTTGTTTCAACAAGATCGTGCTCCTATCCACACAGCACAGGCTGTACAGAGCTGGTTTGCTGACATGGATGTTGAGGAATTGGACTGGCCTGCTCAGAGCCCAGACCTAAATCCCATAGAACACCTATGGGATGAATTAGAACGTCGACTGCGAGCTAGGCCAGAATGCCCCACATTGGCGAAAGAGCTGACTAATATTCTTTTGCAAGAATGGCATGCAATTCCCACTGAAAAATTCCAGAAACTAGTAGATAGCCTCCCAGATAGAGTGGCAGTCATCACTGCAACAAAAGATGGCCCCACTTCATACTAATTTTTGACTTCTTGTTGGTTTGTTGTATTTTTATGGCGCAAGGACAACAATGGTCATTCTGCACCAAGCAAGGTTTTTGACTTCTGTAAAGGAGAAGCAAAACATGCAGGTGTACGGATACTTTTTATCCTTATTTGCATAAATCTGGAATATTTCATTTTCAGAACAGGGGTGTTTGGTAATTTGGAATATGACAATTTGTGGAAAAAACCCTTATCATCTAGCTACTTTCAGAGAATTAGAGAAATACGGCTCACTATATCGTCGATAACTTTCTGAATTTTCAAGATATCCCACTGGTATTTTTTTTAAGTTGCTCTATACTATTGACTACAAAATTATGAAAGAAAGTTATTCATATCTTTCGCGCATGCGCAGTAAAAAATTATTTTCTTCAAATGCTCATATCTCATCGTGTATTCAATATATTAATTTCTAATTTAAGTATAATATTTTTCTTGTACGTTGACAAATGTTCTGTAAGTTTCGTGAAATTTGACTGAAAATTATGGAAATTATAAGCAAAAAACATGTGACAAAATTTGGGTTTTCTTAAAGAAACGTTTCTATCTTCATGAATATACATGTTTGGTTTACGAAAATGCACACAGGCATTAAGCATAGCTGGTTAAATATTTTCTGAAAGTTACAAATAATTTCCAGCTTTTTATGATACAGGGTGATCAAATATATTTTTTCACTTTGTCAATATGTGGGTGGTCCCCTAAATGCACAAGTCACCAAAACTTTATTGTAAAGTGTGCATTTATATATACCTCCAAAGTTAGAGAACAATTGGCCGAGTAGTTTTTTAGAAATTCGAAAAAAAATAAAAAATCCAAATTGTCTGGATACTTTTGGGCATATAGTGTAAGTTACATTTGAAAAGATACGAAATTTAGAGTTTATATTATTCTAATAGCTGCAGGCTGCTTTTAAATCGCATGATTTTAAAGTCGAAACAGTAATTTAATTAAAATGGTGACGGATCTTTTTAAAACAACTTCAAAATTTTAGATACCAAAATTTAGAAAATTAATTTGCTTTCTAGAACATTGGAAATGTTTCTGTCTTATTATTTGAGAACATTGTCGCCAAATTTTGAAGGTATTTCTTAATTAGCGATGATAGGCTTTTTCATGTTTTCTGATTTGGGAATTAATATTTACCCAATAAATTAGTTCCTGAAAGTGAGTGTTTAAGTAAAATTTTTAAAAATTACATGCTGTTAAATATTTTCTCTTCATATGTATATTTATCTGATATATCATATACAATATCCATAAGTACGGATGTAATCATTATAACTGATTTGGAAGAACAAATTTGCTTATATAAATATAGAAAAATTATTAAAGAGTGATTATTGATGTTTTTATGAGTACATTTACATTTGTATTCTAAATCAGTTTTCTAAGAATTTTCGATTTTTGTAACCTTTGCTTATTGTACCAATTTTGATCGTGGATTCTCCTTCCTAAGGTTCCTGAAAAAATTCGTTTTGTTGTGATTCTGTTAAATATTTACAGCTTATTAATTTTCTGCAAAAATTTTTTTATAAATAAATCACATCAATTGTTAACAAGCAAAATATATACCTTTCTCATTGAAATAACATTGAGTATTCTCTTAATTATGAACATGTGTGTATAAAATTACAAGTTAAATTACGAACAAAATTTTAAAAAATTATTTAATTCAAATAAGATCATATTTCAAATCATCTTTGCAACTCTGAAGTAAAAATTGGAGGGCATCGAACCTTTTGTATACTTTAAAACTTTACTTACTTTTATGTTTTGTAAACAAAATATTTAAAAAATAACTTTTAGTGATATCGTAACCAACTTTGGCATGCGAATTTTAAAGCTCAATACTATTATCTGTGCCAAATTTGGAATGGATCCATTGAAAACTACAATTGAACAAAAAAAAAGGAAGTCCTTAAATAAAGCAATCTAATGAATGCATTGGGAAGACGATCGCCTACTGTTGGTCACGTGATAAACTAGCCAGAAGGCTTTCGCTATTTCTAGGATAGTGGTGATACTCATTTAGGAGTTTGATGACGACCAATAATCTTCATCATCGGATATAATTGACAAATGGAATTAAAAAATTAATTTGAAATACGGGTATAACTCAAGGAAAAATAGTTTAATATAAATTCGTATTAAAGACGTAACATCGGTCAGTATATTGACAATAGTACAATACAGTGATAGTCAGTGGCGGGACTAGGACGTGTTGAAAGTGTCTATAAAGTCAACGGCCAAGATGTTGCCGTTGATATGCATAAGTGGAGAAGAAAATGGGGATCAGAGGGCTCAATCCCCACCCATTGGATATAAAAGCCATTTTTCTCTTCAATCACATTATTTTTTTCAGGCTACTTGTGCCCTAAAATATTTTTAACCTTCTGTGCCTCTGATACGTATATGGGAAGATTTAAAATTGGAAATGCAACTATAAATAGAAATGAAGTAGATTTGTGACTGCTCCCTTTATCATCTCTCTCTCTCTCTCTCTCCCTCTTTCTCTCTTTCTTGAACGTTACTAAAATATCGAAGTAAAATACTTCAACAAAAATAATACTACAGCACCATCTCATATGTCTAGACAATTGCTTAATTCACTGACAGACAGACCTGTAACCAAGCTGGGGTAAACAGGGATATGCACCCAGTTGCCCCATGCTTGTGCCCCATCGAACTATATATACATAGAACAAACCCTAGTGCCCATATGTCCTTTGTCTTGCCACAATTGCCCCTTCATCCTGGCTGCAGGGCTGCTGATAAACTAAGGTTTTTCCAATATTGCCCTTCATAACTACCAACATAATTATCAATATTATTATTTTTTTAACTATTTTGTATTTTACGCACACACACACGCACACAACACATTCATTTAGCAAGAAATATTAAAATTGGACAAGAATCTATAAATAGAAAGGCAGTACATTTATGTCCGGTCCCCCTTTATCATTTCTCTCTCTCTCTCTCTCTCTCTCTCTCTCTCTTTCTCTTTCTCGTCCTTAAAACATAGCACTTCGTTTCTCCCGTATCATCTTTGCATAAATGCTTTTAGCTTCAAATATTTCATGCATATTAATGGCGTATTGTACGTGATGCCAGATCCCTTTATTTTTAGTTTTTGAAGCCAAGCGAAAAATTTTTATTTCCCATTTTCAAGTTCTTCTCGTGGAAATATAACGAGGTCTTATATACCTACTTGATAGGCCTATCAACACCAACCTTCATCTTTCGAATTCGCGTTTTAGATGATTATGGTGTTTCTGACGTTTTCAAGGATAAATTCTGAGATTTTATATTGCAATTAATGTAAGATGGAAATTTAATTTTGTATATTTAATATGCATAATACATATATATTACATTACACATGTTACATATTTGGCATATATTATATAAACAAAGACATTCAGAAAATAACCAGAAAATGACATTTATCAGATGAAATTGTTACGTTGTTTTAATCCATTTTAGTTATATTCACTAAAACACACTTTATTGTATTATTATATTTTACACATGACTGTAGGGGGAATATTCCGTCACTCTTCTTGCAATACGTTTGTCAAAGATATTATAGAGGAGGGCTTTCACGGCCGATCTAGGATGTGGTGTTCCATCTCCTACCCCCTTGCTCAATTCAACTCCACTCCATCCATTGGAGGCTTCCCATTGGTTCCCACTGGGTTTTTACATTCTGCAGGACTGCACGGAAGCCTTTGGCGACCACCTTTCCCAACGTCCAGTTAGTAGCAGGGACTGTTCTGATGAAGGATTTTTCCAGAAATTTCAAATATAAGAAGCAGCAGGAACACAATATCGATATTGCTCCTGACCAAGCACTGAAACTGACACGTCTGAAAGCTTGGGTGACATTTTTAATTTACTTTTTCACAAGTGTTTTCACAGTC
>QLNU02014176.1:148885780-148898416 GCA_006491805.2 Dysdera silvatica
ACAAACGGTTTTTCACATAGTAAATAAATTGTATAAATCTACAAAGTGCATGGCATGCATTATTTTCGTGACAAAATACGATTTTCTACTAATTGTTTGAAACTGATATTTTCAGAAATGTAATACATGTTATTTATGCGTACACTTCCCCCCCCTCCGGTCGAATAAATGATGATTAGGACCAATATTTAATGTGTGTTTTCACACACACACAGGAAGAAAACCTTACATGTACATCAAACGCGATTTTCATATAAAGTGTTCCGTCACTGAATATATATCTTATATATTTAAAAAAACAGATTTGAAATTATGGGAATGTTTAATGTTATAACTTTCTCGTTAAAACTCATCTCCCAAAGTCTTAGAATTATATATATCAACAATTTTCAGGAGAGGATGGGGATTCACACATAGATTCTTCCTCCATTAGAACTCTTTCCAAGATATCAATATTACGTAACATACTTTCGGATACAAAACAATTCAGGTGCATATCGCTTCCAAATACCGCGGTTATTGATAACACTAGAAAAAAATTACGAGCTAAATCAGAGACATTAAAATTTAGCAATTCCCAATAAAACAAAATTTCAGACATTTTATCATAACCGCCCTCTTCTTCATATAAACTGAACTTGGAATAAACAACCTCTTCCATTTGAGAAGAAAATACCTTGTCGAAAGCAGAATTAACCTCTTTATCCATTCCGAAGTCGTATAAATTCTCCTGTTTTGACTGATTCATAGATTTTTCAATCTTATGGTATACAGATATAAAGGAAATAGCAGCAAACTTAGGTTCTACAATACAACGGGCAATCTCATCTTTCAGCTTTAACAGTTTCTTCCATCGGGAGGGATTCGGGTGTATTGACTTCTCATTTATTTCACCGTCGTTTAGGATTTTCATGCGATAAAACTTTATATGATCCGTAGAACTTTGAATTGTGAGGTTGCCTTTAAAATGACTGGATGAAGTGGGAAATGTATCCTCGATGTTTAACCACTACTTTTCATCGCAGAGAATCTGAAAGAATTGGTCAGGTTTCAGAACAACGCCTTAACAAGTTGGGTAGTACCAGAGATCGTAAATGTCGTATTGTTGAAGGCAGATGTAAATCCCTAGGGAAAAAATAAAAAAAATATATAAAAGTTTAAAGTATAAAAATTAAAAAAAAATTAAAAATATAAAAGTTAAAAAATTAGAAAAATATAAAAAAAAGAAAGAACACATAAAACTTAAAATAAAAAGTGCAGGAAAAAACAAAATAAAAGTTAAAAAGTATAAAAATTAAAATGAAAGTTAAAATGAGAAAATATAAAAATTCTAGAAAAAGTAAAAAAAAAAAGAAGAAAAAATAGGAAAGTTTAGAAACGGCACCAAATATTCGTGCAATCGGACCAGAGAGCCATTTACGTAGAAGTATCAGATATGTGTATACAGCGACCAATAGAAGTAGTCCTTAAAAATAGAAATAAATGCTAAAAACCACCAGCAGGAGAGCTAGGATCACTAAAACATCAGACACGTGACCGTCAGATACATATATACAAGGACCAACACAAATATCTCTGGAAATAAAAAAAATGAAAATAACACCAAAAACCGTTACCAGGGGGAGCTAGGATCACTAAAAAGAGGTACGTAACCATTAGAGAGGTATATACAAAGAACAAGAGAAATGTCCCTGAAAACAAGATATTTACAAAAAATACCAAAATCTTCCGCTAGGCGAGCTATGATCGCTAAAAAAGGGGACATGTGACTCTCATGTACATAGATTCAACGACCAAGAGAAATATCCTTTAAAAAATCGAAATGAGTATTGAAATCCTCCGCTAGGGGGAGCTATGATCACTAAAAAAGTGGCACGTGGCCATCAGATAGGTATATATATAACGAGAAAGAGAAATGCCTTTGAAAACAAGAAGATATTTTACAAAAGGGCCCAAAATCCTCCGCCAGGGGAGCTAGGATTATTAAAAAGGGGACATGTGACCATCAGAGACATATATACAACGAGCAAAAGAAATGTTCCTGAAAACAAGATATTTGTAAAAAGTACCAAAATCCTCCTCTAGGTGAAGCTAGGATAGCTAAAAAAAAAAAAGGGGGATATAGGGCCATCAACCATATACATAGATACAACCACCAAGAGGAATGTCCCTCGAAACAAAAAACAAATTGAAAGAAATTCCAAAATCCGCCGCTAGGGGAACTAGGAGCGTTCAGAAAGTGGGACACGTGACCATATATACAACGATCAAGAGAAATGCTCCTGTAAACAAAATATTTACAAAAAGCACCAAAATTTGCCGCTAGGGTGAACCCCTCTCCCGCATCCGGACAATCCTCAGACCATCTGGGCAACCTGTCTGCGCCAGGCGAACAACCTCCCAGGTCCGTACAACCTCCCAGTACCGTGAAGCTTAGATATACAGTGAACCTTACCACTTATTACTATAAGTTATGTAGTGAATCGTAAGGTTTAAATAAAAGTGTTAAAAAAATTTAGAAAAAGGAAAAAGTTCAGAAAATAATAAAAATTAAAAGAAGGAAATTTCGCGTTTAATTAAAAAATATTAAATTTAAAGAAAAAAAAATAAGGTAAAAATTTGTAATTAATGAAGGGCTGTGACGTCAAATGTTTTGATGCCAGATCCAAATCCTGTCTGCAACAAGTTTCGACAAACTACACGAGTCATCTGTGGTAGAGATCGAAAATAAGAATTGGAGTAGAGCGGAAATTATTTAATTAGGATGATAATTACAAACCCGATTAAAGAAATATAATAAATCGATGACTAGTATAATAGTATAAATCAAACGATAAAAAGAATAAATCGATAAATATAATAAAACGATAAATATAATAAATCAATAAATATTAAAAAATCGATGACTGCCCTTCGCAGACTTTGAGAAATAGAGTATAAACCTTTGAGGAAAACCAATAATCACTAGTTCTAGTGCCTTTAATAGCGTTAAAACTTCGCGAAATACGTTTTTGAATAACAAATATCAGGAATAATCCATTTAGGAGAAAACGTTGCCAATAGTTAGCGAAAAACGTGGATTCAGCTACGAGGAAAATAGCTAGATAGCAATTTTTCCGGTATGAGAATAAAAGCAGACTCATCCCGTTGTAGGAAATTCTGGTTGCAAAAGAGCTAATTAGGTAATTGTGACACAGAGCGGGAACCGGAAGCATGAACGGGGTCCACCCGACTGGGAAAGGGGACGCGTCGGCGTCCCACTGTCTGGTGGGAAGAAACATGTCTCTGACACGTTCGGAACCGTCCAGAATTGAAATCGATGATAATAAACTGAGTATAAATTGAAATAAGGATTTGAATATGATTGAAAATATCTCATTAGGCTACTAATTACAAGCTTATTACAAAATTGCAATAAATGTGTGATTTTTTTGCAAACTTTAAGGGAAATTAAAGAATAAACTTCTTCTTAAAAACTTATTTTAAAAGACCGCATACAATTCAAACTAGGGGATTAAAATTATCTAATTACAATTATTTAAAACAATTTAGACATAAATTTTAGCTTTTCACTAACCTTAAGGAACAATTTAAATATTAAACATTTGTATAATACTTAATTTAAAACGGGAAATCATTCTTCTTCATCTGAAAAATAGAAATAAGACGTTTTGTAAAAAGTGAATAACAATTTGTTTGATAAGAAAAAAATGAAAAGTTTAAAAGAGGTTTAAATATAAAATTTAAAAGATTAAAAAGAGGTTTAAATATAAAATGTTAAAAGATTAAAAAGAGGTTTAAATATAAAACAAGTTAAAAGATTAAAAAGAGGTTTAAATATAAAATGTTAAAAAGATTAAAAAGAGGCTTAAATATAAAATGTTAAAAGATTAAAAAAATTGCGTAAAGTTTAGAAAAGAATAATATAAAAAATTTAAAGAAAATTGTAAACTGTTGAAAAATGGTAAAAATGTACTAATTTGAAAACCCAAAACTTTTGATTAAAATAAAAATTTAAAAACTTTTGATTAAAAAATTTTAAAAACTTTCGATTTAAAAAATTGTAAAGTTAAAAAAAAACCTAATAAAAAACCGCACCAAATAAAAAAAAAACGCGTCAAATAAAAACGCGACAACGGGGTTGAACCGAGACTGCAGTCCCCACCCATAGGCTTTACCCCACGCCAGGCCCGCCAGTGGGGCAGAATCCCCCTATTCCCCTTACTCATCCATCTTTCTGGAAGTTTTTAGAGTTTTTTCTTTTTTTTTTTAAAAAAAGAGAACGATCATCAAACGAAAATAAAATAAAACAACCCATCGCTGGAAAAGAAGGACCTAGACAAATAAAAAATAAAAATCACTGCTAACAGAATAATAGCTCTTATTGAAGACTCTGCTAATTGATCATCACAAGGTTAGTGATATTGCCCACAGGTTACAGTTGCAAGTTTAAAATGTTCTCATTTTTTAATTTGTGTAATTAAAATGTAATATTTTTTATTTAAACAACGTCGCGTAATGACAAACATTGTAAATTAAAAGTTATTGTTAAATGAAAACCTTAAAACAAATAATTAAAAAAAAAATGATATTTCATCCTCGAGATTTTGTCCCATGATTATCAGCCTTTGAAATCCACCTCCACCTACAATACCCCTAATTCCAGCAACTTGGACATACCTTTTGCTCATACTAATTTCTTGTACCATGACATTACAGTTCCGGGTCCCAAGTTTTGGAATTCTTTTCCAACTGATTTGAAATCGATCAATAGTTTAACCTGATTCAGGTCAAAACTGAAAAAAAGTCTTTTGGCTAGTTGATTATGCTCCAGCGCTTATACCATTTTTCTTACTTCGACATATTGAAATGTTGTATGATGTCCATTTACATCTGTCCTCCTTATTATTACTGTTTCATCAATGTATTATGTTATTTATATATCTACATGGATGTGTACCTGCTCCTTATTACTATGTCATCAATGTGTTGTGTCATGTATCTGTCTGTATGTACCGTTTTGCCACCCTTGATGATGGGAACTTCGTCAGGCATCTGTGTGTGTTCTCATCACTACCTTGGCATCATCTTCACTGTGTTATTATTTGTACTGTATGTCTTTTTTTGCTTGAATGATGCCCCGTAAAATAAACCGATTTGATTTGATTGGAATTTAAAGTTAAGTGATGAAAAAACATGTATTTAATCATTATTTTACCAAAGCACATCAATTTCAAGGAAATGGGAAATAAAATGTATAGAAGATTCGCATGTAAAAATGCACATTTTACGTGTCATTCTTTCACTACGACATCTTGTTTTTTAAAAAAAAAATCATGAAGTTCCTCATCTTCCCCAAAAATCCACAAGAAGAAGAAGCACATTTTTCTGTGCATGATCGTAAACAGGGGTGTATCAATTAAAAAATTATGGGGAGGCTAAATTATCTTAAAAAATAAGCATATGATTCGGCGTTGGTGAAGAAAAGTATGCCAACGGGAGGATCTTGAGTCCTCCTATTTCCTGCGTCCACCGGTAGTGAGTTGGAATATTGATCCTTTGAAGGCTTTGTAAGACACCATTTCATTCTATTATCTTCATCAACGTCTGATGGATTCTGACTCCACCATCCCACTTCCAATCTCAACATTAAAAATTTAAGCATTTACGAAGAACACGTAATGTAATAATAACACCATCAGCAACCAGGGGATGATTACGTCAGGGACCAAGGAAATAATAAAAAAAAAGGGATGATGCGAAGAACAAATCCAATTTCTGCCGATAGCCAATATTATCAACATAGTTTTCAAAATTATTGTACGTGGGGTGGGCTATATAACTCTACTCCTATGTTTTAACACATGTCAAAGTGGTGATTGCTATAATCCGAGGATAGAAAGCAAAGCCTAGTAGCTAAGAGAACAAATTCCCAAAGCACAGAACTGGGCTTGAATAATAATTAACAAAGTAATTAAAGACGTAAATTAATAAAAAGTGAATTAATAAACAAATAGTAACAGAGGTCAGGAATCAGATAACACAATTAGGAGATATAGCTCTAATTACTGAAGACAAATATTTACATGGCATAATGTGCACGTTGACTTATAATTACAAGAGTATACAATCTCCGTAACAGTATTATTAGAGCGTTTCATGTATGTGATATTGGCCGAGGGCTGGCTTAACTATTAAGGAAATTGAAAGCGCGTTTAGGTCATCGGGAGAAGAGGGCATCACAGAAATTTTCCATTACCTAATTTATTATGGATTATATGGTGAAAAAAATTGCAAATGGTGCAGTTGCACAGGATTCCAGAGAAAGGACTCCCACAATGCATAAAAAATTGCCTACGCACACACGAAAAATACATATTAAGAAAATATAAGTACTTCTGAAATATATAGGTGCATTAAAAACTCTTTAGTGCTTAAGGTTTATATGGTTCTTAATCCTGAAATAACGACAACAGACTACTTTCTGTAAACCACAGGAAACTGTTTACTGAAAATATATTTGCCACCTAAGAAAAAAAAACTTAGGAAAAATATTTATAGTTGTAAGAAGAAAAAGATATTTTCTTTATATTGTTATATAACGTACGTTATATCATGCGTTATATATCGTCGTATGTTGAAAATAATTTAGGCTAATAATAAATTTAATATAACTCCAAATATATATATATATATGGATTATTTGCATTCTGTGGCCCATAAGCCTGCTATATCGGCCTTAATGCTTAGTACGTTACATGTAATTCACAGACGTAATTAACATAATTTTCTTTCTGCATTCAAAATATTCTTCAAAATTGATAAATCTAGTGTATTTTCGAAACAAATCAACGGTAAACGTATGTGACCTAGATGGGGTTTTATTGTCTTTAATTTGGCGGCAAATTTGTTAATAATAATTTCGCTAAATTACGTTTGCAATTGTTTACGTTAATAGGAAGGTTTTTACGTACTAATGATTTCTGCTAATAAATATGCTCGTAAGCATAAAGTTCGTATCATCAAAACACTATAAAAAGTATATTAACAGCCTCATCAAAGCAGAACTTGGCTTTTTTATCTCACGACTGCCGATTATTTTTGCCAATCCTTTGGCCAAGACGCCGACCAAACCAAAAGTACTACATGAACGCTTGAACGTTTCATCTAATGATAATTAAATCCAACGGATCGAGTTCCCCTAACTCCGGAGTAATCAACCGATTACAATTGAGTTTCAGGGCACATTGAAAAAAATTAATAAGACCCGAAATAAAGATAAATTTAAATGAAGAAACCCAAAACCTTCGAGGAAACAAAAGCATAAATATTTTTCAAAATTAAATGATTTTTGAAGTTTTTTCCAGGTTTTGAATTCTACGGTTTCATCGGAGTTGAAGTCCCGTTTTCTCCGATAAAAGAAATTCTCATTAAAAACTGTTTAATCTTTTTCCTCTTTTCCCGGAAAAGGACTTAATTCTTTAAGCGGAAGGGTTCCCGGAGACGTCTCGGTCTTTTTCATTTGTTTGAATTTAATTTCCTAATTTTTTAAAGGAAATTTCTCTTCGAAAGAAAAAGAAGTGTTCTCCTTCGTTTCCTAACTTCGTCCAACGTTGTGATCAGAATTTTTTAGTAGCTGCATTTTTTCAAGGAAATACACTGTGCAGACAAAATTATTAAAATGCCTCGATGGAAAGGAAACAATAGTTATCATTATTATCATATTATTATTGTTATTATTATTTTGGTACATAAGCGAATAACTCATCTCGATTTTGGAGACTAGAGTTATCTTCTAATATAGGATCCTCCAGAAGAACCTGAGATATCATAGGTATTATTGTAGGATGTAGGAAGTTCCAAGCAAGGTGGACTTTCGAAGTTGGTGTATAGATATCTTGTTTATATTTATATTGTGTTCGGGTGATTTTCAAGATTTGTTGGGATTGCATCTAATGCATCTATTACTATGGGAAAGATTTTTGCTTGTTTCTACCATAGCCTTTCAATTTCGATCTGCAGATCTTTACATTAGGTGATTTTATCAAATTTGTTATTTTTAACTCTTGAATTTCCAGGTAGAGCTACCTCCAATATTAGGGTTTTTCCTGACGGGGGTGTGTAAAAGGTTCTTCTACACCTGTGCGGCTAAATCCAGGTCGCAGCCAGTTTATTATTATTATTACTATTATATTGGGAGTATATTAAACAATATAATAGTAATATAACAATATAATATTACTATTATATTGTGTTCGATTTTTGGATCAAAGACAATATCAAAGATCTTTGTTTCATTTTATGGAAATAAAGATTAAAAAATATTCCTCATTTGAATGATCATTGTTTAAATATATATATATATATAGAGGTAAACACTCCGCATATCTTTGGTATAACCATAACTTCGGTCACCATAGTCTTAGCCATTGGCGTACGCAGGGGGTGTTGATGGGAGTTGTAACCCCCATTGCAATGAAATTTTGTATATTTAACATAGGAATATGCGAGTTGTAGCTCTGTAACCCCCCATTGAGCCTATAACCCCCTTACGAACTTTCTGAGTATGCCTCTGGTCTTAGCGCAGAACCTTGTCTGGTGTGACCGAAGTTCGGAATCTTCGTTAAACTGTAGGTCCAGTTTGCCAACCCGTTTGGCCAACATTCTGCGCTTAAGGCCATTTCCTTTGTATTTCTTTCACCGTACTACGTGTATGTGTGAAAACAGAGAGACCTCCATCCTGCTGTGGATTAAAAATGGTTGTCGATGATGATGATGAAGAACTCTGCATATACAAAATTATTGATTAAATAATATATTAACTTATTTAATATTGTTTTTGCACCTAGACAACCAAGGACCCAGGAATGACTCTGTCTACTATTCACGTTCGTTTTTTCCCCCATTATTGTTAGGTCTGGTGTATTGTATGTTAGACATTTGTGAGTTCAGATTCCTACATTTAGAAGTCCCGCAAGACTTTGGTTTCATCGTTTTCAACTATCTGCTCGGCCTCGCAATCCCACATTTTTTTGCTGACTGGTGTATTATGCTTTTAGCACATGTTCCAATGAATCACTGAAGCTACTTTATCGCACCGTTCCAAGTAGTCTGTGCGCGAGGTCTTTTATTATTACTATTATTATTTAGTACATCGTTATAGTTTACGGCACAAAGAAAAACTGCTAACATTTTAAGTTTTATTTGAGTGATTCTCATCACAGCCTTGGTTCACAAAGCAGTCTGGACAATGCAGCATTCTTTGCGAACTTGTTCGTAGTGAAAGCTTTTCATACGCTCTCAAGCGGAAGAAATATCGACTCCTGTAGCTTAGTAGCTATGGCAATTGGCCGGTCAATCAAGCAAATATGGGTTCGACTCGCCAGGTGCGGAAAAAACGCTCTTTGTCAGTATTTAATCATTTGATAATTCTATCTTTGTACGAAGTCATTGGTTTAATTCAAGTCTCATTTAGAGACCCAGGCACTGGCGATGTGCTAAATCGTTGAACGATTGAATCACTGAATGAACCGGCTCGTTTATAATAGATGGGCAAAATGATTCATTGCCTTGTTTAGTAAACGATACGTGTTTGGTGAGCTTGACACTGAGAACTGCTCATCAGTGGCGGCCCGTGGCGAGGTTTAAGTGAAGCTGTGTGAAGCCAATTCACCAAAACACATCAATTTACGGCCTATACTCATCAAGAAACTGGTTTTTACCTCATTCAGTAAATAAGAAAGAAATTTATGGTAACTTTGGGTTTTGGTGAATTGGCTTCACGCAGCATTGGCGACCTGTGGCGAGATTTAATCTCGGCACGGGTCGCCAATGCTGCTCATATTGTTTTTCTTATTCCCCTCCTATAACATCGGCTGTCTGGTGAAGATGTCTGCTCTGGTCAATTTCTGTCTCATCAGCAAATATTTCCAACAAGCGTAGCCATGCAATCAATAATTTGAACTGAACTTTAATCTTTTTTTTTTGTTTGTTTGGATTTTTTATGGCGCAAGAGCATCTGGGATATACTGCGCCAAGAACTTTAATCTTTAACGAGACTAATAATGATCTTAAAAATACGCATGAAGACTTTGTAAAAATCAAGAGTGTATTTTAAGCTTCTCATTTAATCGCAAATGGCCTTATTTCATAAAGTTACGTAATTTTTTATCACAAATGCAACTTTCTTTACATTATAATTGCGTTTTTTTCCCTAAAGAAAAATGGTAATGTTTCGTCCGTTAAAAGGTTTTCCAACTTTTCTTAACTTGCTAACTATTAGAAATAAAACAATAAAAAAACTCACAAATAGTGAACTTACTTCGAGACAGATCTTTTCTTGTTTAATAAGTTAGTAGTGATTTCCTCAAACGGTTTTAGTGAAAAATCTTTATCCACGTATTCATCACAATTTTGTCAAATGAGGCATGAAACGACCAGAGTCACTAAAGTGTCAATAAATATTATAACAAATCTTACACATCATTGATGCACTATTAAAAAAATACAACGAAGATTAATGATGAAAAATATATATATTTCTTTGGTTAAAATGCGACTTTCATATTAATTTAAATTAGTTGTGTTTTGGACTGGGCTGAGACTGGAGGAGAGCCTCGTAACAAGCTACGGTTTTTTATTCTTCATTTCGTTGGCCGTACCTTTCAAAATGTACGACCTTTGAGATGCCGAATCCAGGATGGCGCGAGCATTCCATTTCCTTTCTCCGTTAATAATGGTAACACGTAGAGTTTGAAGCAATACATGACGGGCCGCCATTACATTAGCTAGCGACTCATTTTGTGTTGTAGGCGACTCAACACACTCATGCTCTGATTGAGACTGATGATATCGATTATAATTTGGACATTTAACCTTAGACTTGCATTGAGAAGAAATATGATTTAGTTTCAAACAACGGAAACACGCTACTTTTTGTAACCAAAGGTGCTTCCTATTTTCTAGTGACGAAGTTTGCGCAAATTCACAATCTATACTATTATGGGGTTTTCCGCAATAAACACAAACTACACCTCTAGTATTAAGTCTAACTTGGCGAGTGTTAAAACATGTAGAGCCTGTTGTTAAAGCAGCCGCAGTGGAGATCGGCTTCTTAAATATTATTTTTTCTTTAAGCTGTAAACCAGGTGGTTGAACCTGAATCTTGTTGGTGGCTTCTCTGCTTTCAATTTCCCGGCGTAAAAAATCCATCAATTCCTCAACCTCAAAACTTTCTTGCGACTTTCTGTCTCTATTAAAATCCAAAATTAATTGGCTGGGCAATAATTTTAGTACGATCGGAGTAAGTAAAGTTTCGTAAGTACCTGCAGTTACCTCAAGTCCATTCAAATTTCTTATTTGTATCTCAATGTTATCGTATAACTTTCGCAGTGCAAGTATATGGTTTGGGTTTTAATTGGTTTCAAACTCAACAGCTTGCTCAAGTGGGCATTAATTACTAAATTCTTTGGTCCAAAACGGTGTTTTAATAATTTAATGGCTTCAGTGTAATTATCATTCGTGAGAGAAAATCCACTAATGGCATTAGCTGCTGCCCCACTCACCAAAGAGTGTAAATAGTTAAATTTATCAACAGCAGTTAAATTTCTACTTTCGTGAATTGCATTTTCGTATTGACTCCAAAACCACAGCCAATTTGAAGAATCACCACCAAATTTGTTAATTGTTATCTTTGGCAACTTTACGCCAAGTACTTTGTTAGCAGAGCTTGTTTGTAACCCTAAATTATTTCCACTGGCCCCCGAAAGGGCTCTGTTATCATTATCAGCTACTGTATTCATAGAAATGGTTGTGTGCCTATTTAATGAATTAAATAAGTTAGGATTTTCACTCTTATCGAAATTATTTTCTCGTAGTATGTTTCACACGTTTCTATGTCGCTTTCAAAATCCGTAGCATTCTCAGTTAAATTCTGAATCTACTCGTCTAAATCATTAAGAGATTCATTCTTTGCACTCAACAATGCAAAACATTCAGTGAATGTTTCTACCTTATCCTTTTGCTCGGTAACTCATTGTTCACTTTTATTAATAAGCCTGCTCGTGAGAGTGCAAATATTTGCTCGTTTTTGTTTTAGCTTTTCCAAATTACCATTCATTTTCATAAACAATTTAATTATAGTAATTCAAAATTTTCTAGTTATTCACCAATATATTGCCAGTATTCTCGAAAACAGGTCAACCCACGTAAATCAATACTTATAAAATCCCGTAACAGAGTCTGCTCTATTATGTCGACACTTCAGATATTTAACAAAATCAATTACTTAATTGCCGCTTTCTGTTAACATTCTATCATCAATTTTACCGAAGTGCCGGTTCGGCCGCCATGTGTTACCTTTTGGCGTAACTTTCGAGATAAAACCTAAAAGTTTATCTGTAGCCATATATATTCACTCACCATTCTTGGGATACGACCTCGATGACTGATGATCCTATTGTTTAATTCCCCTGCTTTTGACGTCTCTTCATCCATTTAAGAAATGATACTCATTCTCTTCGATCCTTTAAATTTGATTTAATGAGTTCAAGAAAATATATACAAAAGTTTTGTTCAAGAACACGTCGAACAGAAAAACGTTCTCAGTGAACGAGTCGACCAAACTAAAATTTTCCC
>QLNU02014176.1:148898516-148918606 GCA_006491805.2 Dysdera silvatica
AACATTATCGAGCATATCTGGGATGCCTTGCAACATGCTCTTCAGAAGAGATCTCTACCACCTTGCACTCCTATGGATTTGTGGACTGCCCTGCAGGATTCCTGGTGTGAATTGTCTCCAAAATACCTTCAGACATTAGTCCAGTCCATGCCACGTCGTGTTGCGGCACTTCTGCGTGCGCACGGAGGGGGGCTGCACGATATTAGGTAGGTGTACCAATTTTTCTGGCACTTCAGTGTATAAATATAATTAAGATCTATCGTTTGAGACCAAAAATAGGACCGTAGATACTCGTAGTCATGAGCTATACTGATTGGAAATTTCGAAGAGGCCCAAAATGTCATTTTTGCGTCGAACCCCGCCCCTCGCATATTTCGCATGTCCGGCAGTGTCCATGTTTTGGCGAGAACGCGACAATATACCGATTAGAATCATAACAAAATCATTCCAGTCGGACTTGTAGTTTCGGAGTTATTCAATGGTTTTAGATATATATATGCAAATGTTACATCAAGATTTCTGGGATGTTATCCAGTGTGATTTTACAGTTTGTCTATTGTAGAAATTTTTGTAATTTTAATTTTTATTTTTATGTAAATTTAAATTTTTATTGTAGAAATTTTTCTAAAATCGTTCTACAATAAACAAATTAAGAAAATTCTCCTCTACATTGCTAAATAAAAACAAAAAAAAAGTTTAACATGTGCATAAAGGATTTGCATGCATAAATGTTCGTTCTTCACGCCACCATTGGCGCAGTATAGCCCAGATGCTCTTGCGCCATAAAACATCCAAACAAACAAACACGCCACCATTATAAAATTAACTACACCGAAAGACTGCCAAGCTATAACCCTGTACAGAGACGCTTCAGCTGGAGCATTCAATACGAAACTAAACAAGTCGCCATCTTAGCCTGGATTGCTTATATCCTTTAATGTTATAATGCGTAACCAAGCGGAGTCTAGAGAAAATTTCCCTTATTACGTAAGTACCATTCACTATACATGCCATTACTGCATT
Organism: Dysdera silvatica; assembly: GCA_006491805.2. Taxonomy (NCBI): domain Eukaryota; kingdom Metazoa; phylum Arthropoda; class Arachnida; order Araneae; family Dysderidae; genus Dysdera; species Dysdera silvatica. Next base: position 148,899,540 of record QLNU02014176.1, read on the forward strand.
AACACTAAAAATTAATGGTGTAAAGGCAATGGGATGCAGACTTAGCTTTTCGGAAAGGGTTTTTTTCTTTCTCTTTTTGAAAATATTCGGCTCTGTTTCCACTATTTGAGAATAAACCATTTTCGAAAAGCGTTTGTATATTTATATTATTTTTTACACCTCTACATATTTCTATTTTGCATGTATCAAATGTATCTACGTATGATTTTCTATTATATTGATTTTACATTTAATGTGCCTATATTGTACATATTATTGTTTATACTGTAATATTATTTGGATTTGTACGTTCTGTTTTTTGGCGCCTTTGGGCCTTGGGATCTCGCTGAATACATCTGGCTTATCTGATTTACTTGTATTTTGCAACATACCTCCAGAAAAGGCGCCAAGCATGTAGTCCTAGAAAAGGTCCCAGACGACAGTTCTGGGGCTGTATGCTTATATTACGTCGTATTTATATGTGTGTGTATATATATATATGTTTATATTTGTATATATATATGTTTGAATATTGCATTTTATATTAATCTTTTCTCTTAACCTTAATTCTATTCAACCTTATTCATCTAATTCGCCCTATTTTATATTATATCATCATTTCAACCATTATTAATCCGCTGCAGGATAAAGGCCTCCTCTGCATCTTTCCAACGAAGTCGATCTTGTGCATTTTGCTGCCACTTGTGCCCAATATATTTAATTATTTCATCCACCCATCTCGTCTTTGGCCTTTTCCTTGGACGTGTAGTGTCCAGTGGGATCCATTCTAGGATGTTTTTGGTCCATCTGTTGTCAGTTCTTCTAGCAATATGGGCTGCCCACTTCCATTTCAAACTTTTTACCTTCGCAATGATATCACAAACTTTTGTTTGATCTCTTATCCAACTGAAGGTCTTTCGATCTCGTCGCGTGATACCAAGCATCTGCCGCTCCATGTTCCTTTGTACCACTCGTAACTTTTGGATACCTTTTGCAGTCAATGTCCATGTCTCACTACCATAAGTCAGAACAGGTAGGATGCATTGATCGAAAACTTTCCTCTGTAAAGAAATAGGGAGCTTTTTTTTAAAAATTATTTGTAGCCGGTAGAATGCTTGCCAGCTAAGCTTGATACGACGTTCGATCTCTTGATTTATGTCGCCTTTCATCGTAATTTGTTGACCAAGGTAAATATAATTTTCAGCTTGCTGTATTTCTTCTCCCAAAACAACGATTTTCTGAGTGTGTATAAACTTATTAAACATGATCATGCTTTTCTTCAAGTTGATTTTTAAGCCAGATGTTTCTTCTTTCGTTCTTAGATCTTCAATGAGTCTTTGGAGCTCTTCTGGATCTTTTGCGAAAACACGATGTCGTCGGAGAATCTTAGATGGTTTAAATAAGCTCCGCTGATTTTTAAGCCTTTTTGATCCCAGTCTAATTTACGAAAAACTATATATATAGTTAACACTTTAAAATTAATTGCGGTTTAAAAATTGGTGAACGTTAATATTTTCAAGGAAAAAAATTATTTTTGTATGCATTTTTTCATTAAATTTGGCAAGCATTTAAAGAAAATCCAATTTGAGCCATCCTAGAATGGAAAAAAAATGCCACTTATTAAGAAGATATGAGCAGAATTAATCTCCTATGGAAGGTCCGCGGCTGTGGGTTGCTTTCATAAAGACTTGGCCCGAACACGAAGGAGGTTTATAACGAGAAATCTTTTAGAGTAATCCTCTAGCTCTCCCTCTCTATACTCTCCTTAATTAGCTTTTCCACTAATGAGCCAATAGCAATTAGTAACGACTTCAGAAAAACTGCGACTACACGCAAGCGGTCGACTCGAACACTAATCCTTTAAAGCAGAGGTTCTTTAACTTTCCTAGACCGCGGACCCCCTTCAGAGATCACTCGCCCTCGCGGACCCCCAAGAATTAACTCAAAGTTTAAAGCCCGGAATTTGCATCACACATATTTATTTCTAGTGTTTCATCACTAATTTTCACCATTTAAGGAAGGAATTTTTCGTCCCCTCATAATTTATTCTTAGCATTAAAGAACAAATGCTCTTTTCTTAGTATTTTTCCTAATCTTTGTGGAACACTGGGAGTATCTCGCGGACCCCCACCCCCCCGATATGGTCCCGCAGACCACAGTTTAATAACCGCTGCTTTAAAGCTTGGTTTTGATGTACGTGTACAAAAGCGATCAGTCTGGGTTATACCGTTATTATTAATTAGAACTGATTTAAAAAGTAAAAACTAAATAATTAAAAATTAAATTGTATAATTAAATTAAATAATTAAACATTCAATTTCGTTTTGGTTAATCTCGGGGCTTCAAAGACACTTTAATTATATAACCATGCTGTAAATAGTGAAGACGCAAGCTCAATTGCAATGGAGACATCATCAAAAAGGCTTCACTTTCAGCAGGAAATGAAGGAACAGAAAAGTACTCCATGATTCACACAGGATGTCTATTCAGTCAACACTTCTGACCGGAAATGAGTTCGTTGAAAGAGAAAATGGTTTTTCTATCAAATTTGGGCGCTTTTTTTTAGACCAAGAATAGATGGCCATAGGTTGGTTGGTTGTATTTTTATGGCCATTAATGTTGGACGTGGATTGTTGATAATTTTGTGGCGCAAGGACAGTAAAGGTCGTGCCGGGCCGGGACCTACAGTTTCCCAGGGGGGATCCGAACCTCTTGAAGTCTAGGTAACCAATCCCCGGAGAAATATGAGCAGTTCGTCTGCAAGCGTTTATGTTCGTTATCGTTGGAAGTCGAACCCGGATTCATGGTCTGCTAGGTGAACGCGGTACCAAGGGCGGATTTGAAGGGGGGCGATTGAACGATCCCCACCCTTGGGCCGGGTTACATCATGAAAATTGAAATGAAAAAATGCCGAGCACTTGACTAAAAAAAGGAATAGGAAACAATTATCCCCTCCCCTCTCTCTTGAAAGATTTCTGGATTGGCCCTTGCGTGTTACCCGGGCCTGATTAACGCACGAGCCTCCGGGGTCTGAATAATTTTATGGCGAGTGCTTGTGGAAGGCCCCACTTTGGCTTGATCGGACCCTGGCCATTACTATTGAATCACCCTAGGGCCTGTTATGCAAATCACTGAAAAAAATAAAGCAGACGCGTCCACAAATTATACATCAATTAGGAATTGAACCTATAATTTGATGGATATCTCTGTGGCGCTGCGAAAGAACTACGCACTAAATGACGCATGCGCGGTTAGCCGAATCAGACTATGAGTAGCTGACGCAACGTTACAACACTCTATTCCTTTTCATCCGCAAGCGGTTGATGGACTGATAGTACAAACTTTTATTTTATCAGTTACATATTTATTTTAAACACAAATGATGTTTTATAAATTCAATTTCAAAATTATTTTCATCATCGTCAATGAATCAGTGTTTTCAAATTTTAAAGTTTCAAAGACGTTTTTCCCCATAACAACTCTTGGGGTGTCTATCTAATCCCATATAGGTGTTGAAAATCATATGTTGGTCAGACCCATGATGCTCTTCGGTTCCGAATCAATGAACGCCAGGCTTACGTTCACGAGCACCGAGAACCCACACGGGCCCCCATGACCCCTTCCCTGTGCAGTGGCGTAGATACTTTTCTCTTTTGGGGAGGAGGTGGTTAAACCCCCCAAATAAACAACAACTATGAAATAGAAACGCACTTTTTTTTGTACTTACTTATTACTTAATTATTTTACAAATTTCTTGCTGAAAGAAGAAACTAACGTAAGTTACTATTACTTTTTTTTTTCAATAATCGGAACGATTCTAACGCAGAATAATTAAAAAACTGTACATTAAAAGTGTACAAAATCTTATTAATCTGGATTTAGAGAACAATTTTTCTGGCCTTCCGATTAGCAAAACTAGTTTGGCAGGGCCAGGCCCACCACAGTATAGATCTAGCGCGGTACTCTAGACTTTGTCCGGGCCAATGGGCTGCTGCCCCACCTCTCGTCAGCCCTGTTTATGTTAAATACCAGGTATTCGAAGAATCTTCCTTAGCACAACACTGTTGGTCCACTGGTCATAAATGTTTATTCCAACAACCTAAAATCATTTACAAACCGCTCGCCACCTCTCAACTAAATTTTCTTGAATCCTTTTTTATTCAACAAAATGATTGCAATCTTATTATTGTTGTGTCTGTCACTCCCAAAATTCATTCTACGTAGACCCAATTTCTTTAAATTAATTTCCTTCCATAACTTTATTTTCCCATCTCTGCTTCCCTATTTATTTTCGTTCCCAATATTTTTTCTTTACTTTTTCCCTTTTTATTAAGTTAAATTTTCCTAATTCCCTTTATCGGATAATTATATATTTAGACATGAGATATCATTCCACATTTCCTAAAATCTTTTCTTGAGTTATATATTAATTAATTTTATACTCTACTTTTGATGAAGATGTATGCAATTCCATTTAAAAGCTTCAAGTTAAATAAAATATTTTAACTCTATCTATAGTGAGTTTGTAATTTAAAAATTGATGTTTATATTTTACCTGGAAGGAATTTAGGCAAGATTAAACGAACGTTATAAAGCAGTGACGTATGAAAAGGGGGCTCAGTGGTCTCAAGCCCCACTGGATATTCAAACACATTATTTTCTCATAGTGCATCAGAAAATTTTCTTTAAAGGCGCTTGCCCCCCACCCCCATAGCCACTTGAGCGACGCATGGGTTTTGAATTGGTATACTACTATTATAAAGTTATTCTTGATGCTAGTATACCTATGCTATAGACCACTGGTTCCCGACCTGGGGTCGCTGCCGTCAAGGAGGGGGTCGCGAACCGTTCTTTAGGGATCGCCACAATTATTTTTAGTTGCAATTATTTTTATAAGGAATTTCATACCAAATGTTTCCATCGCTTTTAAATTTTAATATAGCTGCATTTCAATATTCTACTGATGGTTGTTAACGTTATATCATCATCATCATCATCATCATCATCATATTCAACCATTATCTATCCACTGCTGGATGAAGGTCTCTCCAAATGCTTTCCACACAAGTCTATCCTGGGCCATTCGTTTCCACGTCACCCCAACCTGTTTTCTTATTTCATCCACCCATCTAGTTTGAGGACGTTTTCTAGGTCTTCGGTGGTCTCTTGGAATCCAGTTCAGAATTTCTGTTGTCCATCGTTGATCAGTTCTTCTTGCAATATGCCCAGCCCATCGCCATTTCAGCCCTTTTACTTTAACAATGATGTCCTCTACTCTAGTTTGCTCTCTCACCCAAGTGTTTCTTTTTCGATCTCTCCTAGTTATTCCAAGCATGCACCTCTCCATGCTCCATGTTATATATAACTTTCATATAAATTGTTAATTATTCATTAATTTTTATCATTATATATATATAAAAGATTTACATAATAATAAAAAGTTTTTATATTGTTATACATATAATTTTATATTTAATGTGTTTTCTTTACTTTGTTAAAAATGCTTTTATTATGCAAATGTGGCGGCGGCGGACAGAGGGGTCGCAGATCTTTTGGTTACTATAAAAAAAGTCACGGATTAGTTGGCTACTAGCAAAGTAGGTCGCGGCTTGAAAAAGATTGGGAACCATTGCTCTAGACGTTGAGAGAAGAACAACATGGACCAGTAGCAGTGTTGCCAACCTGTGGGGAATTTTCTATGCACGAGGGAAATTTTGTTAAAATTTTAACGTTGTAGGAAAAAGGAAAAAAAAATAACAAACTACTAAACTGCGGGAAATTCCAGTGTCTGGGATACGACAGAAAAAATTTCCCACACTGTTTTTTAAATAAATGCATGCACACGTATAATTAGGAAATCTCCTAAAGAAGTAGTAAACTACTCTAAATTTAGCTCAGTTTATTTTGCTTAATTTTTTTACAGTGATGATGAACTACTAATGAGGTGGTGGTGCAAAAAAGGTAATTTGGTGTTAAAAAATGGTTTATTTGGCTGTATTAAACTTTTCTTTGAATAGTTGTGCATCACTACATAATAGTCTCACCCTTTGGTCACAATGTCGTCAACTTCGTTCCTACTTATCGCAATGTTTTTAAAGCTGTAAAAACAATCTTTTCTCCGCAAAACAGTCGACACGGATTAAGGCAAGAGTATTTTTTAAATTATCTTATCTTTTCATCTCTACTAATGTAATCTTATCCCATTCAACAGGTCACTTTGAATATGGTAGCAGTAAATCGCTGATTATTCCAATCTAAAGTAATCATTTGAATCTACACAAAAAGGTAGATCTGTATTGAGCAGCAATTTTTTAAATGAAAATATATCTTATTAATTTGCTCAATAAACTAAATACACATATATTGAAATAGCCGTTATTAAAAGGAGATATGTTGCAAAATCAATATTCTGGGGAAAAAACTCTAAATTTAAAGAATATTATTTTACATTTATTAGTCGCAATATACAATTGTAGGAATTATGCGGTACAATTTTCGTACCGTTTTGCATCGAAAGATGCGTGTAGGCATCTAAATATGAGAACACACAATAATTCATTTTCTCATTTAAAAGAAAAATTAGGGAAATATCGAGCTGGTGTGGGAAATTTTGGCTTCCTTTGAGGGAAATTTTCTTCAGACAGGTTGGCAACACTGACCAGTCGTAAAACCCCCATCTCATTATCAGAGCTACTAGAATTTTGCAGTTGACGAGTGGAGATCTCCTTTCCCTATTACGAAAGAAACAAAAACTTGTTGTGATTGAAAGCACTGTATACAGTCTCAGCCGCTTACTTTGTATTCAAATACGTCAATTTGAACATGCATATGCATTTCTATAGTTCGTACTTAGTATTCAAACTTATTTGTTTTAAAAGCACAGACGAGAACCGTGTTGTTACATAAAAATCGTGGTAACTTAAATCGAAATTAATTTTTGTTGACAGTACTGATTTTAGCACATTGACTTAAATGTGAGCGTTCTGCGCTCTGCCTATATTCCGTGCATTAGATAAAAAAAACTGCATCCATTACTACCAGTGGAGTAGGAAGTGCTCTTCAGGGGTTCGAGGCCCCCCCTCCATTGGACAACGAAACACTTCATCTATTTTAAAATTTCTTGCCCCAATAATTTTTTAGATACCACGCCCCTGACCCTGACATAAACAATATATGTTTTTCGATTTTGCTGACGTGTTAATAATTTATAGAACTTTCTCGAAAAAGTATAGAAGTTCGGGCCCAGAGTTCTTACATTTTCAGTTAATTCCTCAATTAGCTCAGAGGGACTACCCTTAAAAGAGGAACAATCATGCCCCACTAGCCCGCAGGGGATCTTGGGAACAGCGGGATACCCGAAGCGAAAACGTCCCGCTTAAAACGGGATGTCTAGTCACCTTACATATATATATATATATATATATATATATATATATATATATATATATATCAGGGTTGTCAATATACGCCCGCGAATACAATCTGTGGTACCCGCCAACGATGCCAATCCAGTCCGCTGAAAACTATTTCCAAAAAAAATTTAAACAAAAAAGTTCCAAAACAAAAATTTGAAATTCTTTTTTTAGATATAAGGAAGAACCGCGAGGATAGATTGGGCTATCCCTTTCTATATCGCAAGTAAACAAACAAATAACTGGAAGAAATTGAGGGGAGGCTTTTAATAAGGTGTGTGTTTTTTGGTTTTTTGGGTTTTTTTTATTTATTTTATTTTTTTTATTTTTTTACGAAACGGCTGGCCCGCAAGGTTGGTGAAAAATATTTAAGTGGCCAGCTGCCCAAAAAAAGTGGACAACCCTGAAATATTTGGTTTGGTATGATCCGCAATTGACCTTGGAATGTATCATCCGTGAAGATAGAGATCCTATTGTATTAAAAACTCCTCTCAGTTTATGAATGGTACAACTGATATATACTCAATTCATTGAAGACAAGAAAAATAAATGGGAGGAGTTATTCAAAAAGGGGGAATTTACAAAGAAAGGATGGTTTTCGATGAAATTGATTTTATAAAACTTGCGTGGCACGTCGGAGAGTGGGGGGGTGGAACTTGTCAATTCCAAAGTCGTTACTGTTGCCAACTGTATTTAGGGAAAAACATCACCGCAGGAAACGTTTCTCAATATCGAACGCAAATATTGTTGACGAAATTGAAATATGTTTAAAATAAAAACACCTGACAACGAACAAGAAAATACGTTGGTGTGGACGAGAAATTGTAGTCCACGGTCTATTTGCATTTTTATGAAGTACAAGAAAATGAACAAATATACGAAATATCTGTCAAAAGCATTTCAAAACAATAAAATATGCATTTTTAAAAGGCATTTTCATTTGTATGTAAAGTAGTCTAATCAGGGCCGTTTCTACCATTAGGCCAGAGTAGGCGACCGCCTAGGGCGGCAAAATGGCGTAAAAAATTAATTTTAAATCAAACAAAGAAAAAATTGAGCAAATGAGAGGATAAAAAATGTGAAAGAGGAAAATTACGAATAAAACACCGAATTATTTTCAAAAACATGCCGAACAATTACTTAAGTCTTAAATCTTTACTTTGGCGAATGTAAAAATGTTTGATGTATTTCACATTTTTATTATCACGCAGGTTCTTTTATATCTAATATATTTAAGCCTTCTAGCTCTGATAATACAACGTTATGTTTTGAAATATTACTCCATTAATATCTCAGTTTTCAAAAATATAAAATGTTGAAATTAAACAATTATGTAGCTGTTGTTTAATACAAGTCGAACACTACGCTGAATTAAATTAACCTGTTAACTGGGTATGACGACATTTTTCGTCATGCCCGGAAGACTACCAAAATGCGAATGACGACATTTTTCGTCATGCCCGGAAGACTACCAAAATGACGACATTTTTCGTCATTAAAATTAACCGTATTATGTTGAACGCATTACGTTTTATGTAGTTCTTATATATTTAATCCTAGCGTGATGGTGTGATGACATTACTTATCACTGTGAAAAAAAGTCCCCAGTGTGAAACGAGTTTCACAAAATTTTATTCCCCGGTTAACAGGTTAAGCAACAATTTTTATCAACGTTTCTTAGGCGTAGTAATATTAACACCGATGTCATGGCGTGGTTAGATGGTGAAACGTTCGCAAAGAAAAGGAATGTTTTTTGTGTTCGGTGGGGCACGATCCCACGACGTTTCACCAACTAACCACGCCATAACATCGGCGTTAATATTACTACGCCTAAAAAACGTTGATAAAAATTGTTGTTTAATGTAGCAATTGTTTTACTATTCACAATATTCTAATATTACAAAATAACTAATATAAGTATAAAATACTTATTTAGAGAGAACAACATTTATTTTGTTCCTGATTAATTATTGTACCAAGAAAATTTTTTAAATTATAATAGTATGCATAAAAAAATTCCATAATTGCAGACTGTTTTCGCTTTCTTTCTCCACAATGTTTGTTTAGATGTTTATGGAGCAAGAACATCTAGGATGTACTGAGCCAAACATGGTAAAATAAATTTCTTGCCTTGTTATCAACAGATAAATTTTAACGTATTTGATTTGTTACTTGTGAATTTTTTTATTCATATGTATGATAAACATTTGAATTTTTAGATACTTTTAAAATTTGCAGAAAGTAATGCAATTAATAAAATATAGTAGGAAGCAGGCCTGCGGCCAGGATAAAGGGACAACTTGGGCAAGGCAAAGGGCATTTGGGGCACAGGGCACCGGGGATTGTTCTATATACATAGTATTTAAATAGTATTTAAATATACATAGTATTTAGAAATATACATAGTATTTAAATATACATAGTATATACATAGTATATACATAGTATTTAAATATACATAGTATATACATAGTATATACATAGTATTTAAATATACATAGTATATACATAGTATTTAAATATACATAGTATATACATAGTATTTAAATATACATAGTATATACATAGTATTTAAATATACATAGTATACATAGTATTTAAATATACATAGTATTTAAATATACATGAGTATTTAAATATACTTAGTATATACATAGTGTTTAAATATACATAGTATATATAGTATTTAAATATACATAGTATTTAAATATACATAGTATACATGGTATTTAAATATACATAGTATATACATAGTATTTAAATATGCATAGTATATGAGTATTTAAATATACATAGTATATACATAGTATTTAAATATACATAGTATATACATAGTATTTAAATATACATAGTATATACATAGTATTTAAATATACATAGTATATACATAATTTAAATATACATAGTATATACATAGTATTTAAATATACATAGTATAGGCATGGTATTTAAATATACATAGTATAGGCATAGTATTTAAATATGCATAGTATAGGCGTATTTAAATATATAGTATAGGCATGGTATTTAAATATACATATATACATAGTATTTAAATATACAGAGTATACATGGTATATAAATATACATAGTATATGCATAATATATAAATATACATAGTATATAAGTAATTCGATGGGGCAATTTGGGGACAAGCATATGGCAACTGGGGACACGCCCCTGCTAGCCCCGGCTTGGCTACAGTCCTATCGCGAGGTATCTAGAGGCCGTAGTGTTCTTACCCTAAAGCCGTCTACGACGTAAGGACAACTACAACCATGCAACACTAAATGAAATAAATATTGACCAATTTGTTACCGATTTGTTACCGATTTGATTACGGATCAAATTTTAATCGACGACTCACTGATTTCAATCAATGTACGTTATGGTTTTCTTTGGTCTATGATATTCAAATATATTTTCAACTCAGTGTATATGAAGTATCGTAAGAAAGGGGGGCTAATGGGCTCGACCCCCCCTAGCTATCCACACGCCTTATTTTCTCTAAGGCCGCATCACATGAAAGTTTTTAAAGTTACTTGTCCCCCCATAATTTTTTAATTGCTACGCTACTGTGTATATGGGATTCTTAATTAAATTTAATAATTAATATGTAGCAATTAATTTATAATTATGGGGAAATCCTATTTACGGGGGGAGAAGAAGAAGAAGAAGATGAGGATGATGATGATTTTTGGATATTTTTGGATACCTTAAGAATTATTAAAATCTTTCAACAAAATGAAAATTAAGCTTACAGGCATACGTAAAATCGGGATTTTTGAACTCGAAATAAACCACGTTTTTCAGAAATGGCCCCTTTATATAAAAAATAAGTTCTATAATAAAAATTAATTAAAAAAAAGTAAATTGCATAGCTTAGGAATTTTAAAAAAAATGGCAAAATTTACAACCTTGAGTAAATTCGGTAAATTCTCCTTCTCCTTCAATCTCCCAAACAAACTGTATACTTGAAATAAGAAGACATTGATTCAATTAGAGGAGATTAATCAAAGAAGGAAAAAAACGCACACCATACGCAGACAACGAAATAAAGCATCAGAAGCTTACGAAATTAATCTCACAAATTAATTATGAAAACGACTCTTGAACAAATTAATCCTAAAAGCAAAGAGCTTTCAGAATATTAAAATAAAAATTTGGACTTTTGGACAACAAATATTTGGTGTATATCTTTGGCTCTCTCTTGGAGCTGTTTCTCTGTTTTGGGGAAATGCCAAAAGTTATGAAATTGCTCAAAGAATCGGTCAGGACTGAAAAATCGGTCACAGGACTTGAATAGCTCACTGAACGATTATTATCCATTTGTAATCGATGAAAAGAATGATTCAGTAACCGTTTATGTTCACCTGTTGGATCAGCGGTTCTTTAACTGTGGTTCGCGAACCTCTTGAGGTCCACGGAACCCTCACAGTCTTCCACAAAAGTTCGGAAAAGTACTAAGACACGAGCATTTACTCTTTAATGCTAAAAATAAATTATGAGGGAACGAAAAATTCCTTCCTTAAATGGTGAAAATTAGTGATTAAACACTAGAAATAAATATGTATGATGCAAATTCTGGGTTTTGAACTTTAAGTTAATTCTTGGGGGGTCCGCAAGGGCGAGTGATCTCTGAAGGGGGTCCGCGGTCTAGAAAAGTTAAATAACCGCTGTGTTAGATCAATGCAGTGTAGAGTCCTTCGCAATACGGAAAAGCTCTAATATACATCCATTGCACCATTGTTCAATATTTTATTACAATGAACTTTTGATTTTGCGAACTCGTACCAACCCCAAAAAAGTTATTAAAATCTGAGGTTTGTAAACGAAAATTGACATTAATTTTACGGAATCATTCAGGACCAATGCAATAGTTCGTAAAACCACGCTGTACTTTCAATATAGTTAATCATAGATCCGAATAGTCATGAGATGACTGGCATAGATGTTTATTATGGTAATCTTATTGCTCTTAAAATCATTTATGTCTATGTTCCTCCTTCTAGGTCTGGTTATCTGGACTATTTGACTACTCTTGCACGTGAATTTTCTTTGGTGGTTCAGTCCCTTTTCCCAGTTATTTTGACTGGTGACTTTAACCTAAACTCCTGTCGCTGGGGACTTACTGATTGTACTGGTTCATTTTGTCATTGTGACCTTTTGAACTCCTTGGAATTTTGTGGTATGACCCAGTTGATTAGATTTCCTTCTGGTGGTGAGAATTTCTTGAACCTTTCGTTTTCAAATGATTTCTCCTTTTCGTTCCATATTTCTGCTTTTGATGTTTTTGCTCTTAGTGATAATCCTCCACATATTCTTATTGCCGTTCATTTTTTCTTTGCTAGGCTGGAGATGATGGGATTTTTCCGGAATTTCTCGTCTTTTGATTATACTACTGTCGACGTCATTCTGATGAACATTGATTCTGTTTATTTTGATCCCTCCTGTGATATAGATTGTTTGATAGTTTCCTATGAGAGCACTATTAATGCTTGTTTTTCTGAGGTTCCATTGTCTAGGGTACGCCGTACTATGGTCAATCGGGGATTATTATACTTTGCGAGAGCTAAATTAAGAGCATGGAGAAATCTTCGAAATTTTCCCTCTATTGGAAATCGTGACATTTATTCTGCCTTGTCATCGCGTTATAGAGAATTGTCATCGCGGATAGATTCCGATGTCCTTAGGAGTTAGTGCGAACATGGTAATCGTCAGAGTTTCTTTAGATATATGAGACGAAAACTTTATGGATATTGTACTCTCCCTCCCATGAGATCTCCTTCGGATTCTTTGATTATGTCATACCTTGATAAGGCTAATATGTTTTTGAGTATTGTCGGTGGCTTTTATTCTGCTGAGAACTCTGGAATTCCCGCTATGTCTTGCCCGTTGGATGCGGATGCTGTTGCGATCCATTTTGCTTCGAGAGTGATATTGAAATCTATGTTGGGGTTGATACCTGGTGCTGCGGGCCCTGATGGGTTCCCCCACCTATTTTCTATAAGCGTTTGGTTGTTCCTTTATCATACATTCTCTCAACCTTGTTCAATATATGTTATTCTACTGGGATTGTCCCTGAGTCTTGGACCAGGGCCATTGTCATTCCAGTTTTCAAAAAGGGTGAACGGTCTGACCCTGCAAATTACCGTCCTATCTCATTGACTAACACAATTGTTAAACTTTTTGAGCGTAGCTTATTAAATTATCTTTCTTATATTCTCTCTTCATATATGATATATATAACATATATATATAAGAACCATATATATAAGAATTACATTTTATATTCTATATTCTATAATTATATTCTCTTGTGTTCTCTCTTCATATCATTGTGACCCTTCTGTCTTGTAGAACTCATTGTGTAAGAGTTGGAGATAAAATTTCTGGCTATGCTCCTGTGACAAGCGGCATAATTCAGGGTTCCATCCTTGGACCTATTCTGTTTTTAATCTATGTTGGAGATATTCCTGCTATTTTAAGACCTATTCCATATTATATGTTTACCGATGACCTCACATTTTTCTTGGTATTGAACTCGCTTGATTCGTCTTTTGTCTTACAGCAGTCTTGCAATCAGCTTGATGAATGGTATTTGGATAACCATCGCCACATTCCTTCCTCTAAGTCATGTGTGTCTTACATATTGGTTATTCTTCTAATGCTTTTGCTCTGAAGGCGGTAATATCCTTAACGATGTTAACGAGCAGGAGGACCTGGGCATTTGGATGACCTCCAACTTAGATTTCTCGCCTCATTGTCGCCGTATCGTTTCTAGAGCAAATCAGTGTTGTTTCCTGATTGGAAAATTGTTTTCCAGAAGTGATGCCTCTTCATTGACTCTTGCTTTTAAAACTTTCGTTTTACCTGTCCTGGAATACACCATATCGGTCTGGAGCCCTTTTAAGATTGGCGACATTATGTTATTGGAATCTCCACTTCGTAGATTTTCAAGGGGTATTTATTCTCTTCGAGGTCTCCCTTGTAGAGATCGCCTCAACAGGATGGGACTCCACTCTTTGGATTGGCGTCACTTACAGACTGACATTATCCTTTTTTATAAGTTAATTCATGGTCTAATCCATTGAAATTAAAGTGGGCAATTCATCCAGATGTTAGATCACTCTCATACCAGATGTTGTCTTTTAACTGTGAGGGTGCCCCTTGCAAAGTGAAATTGTTATTTCCATTTCTTTGTGCCGCGTACTGTCCGTGTTTGGAACTCTTTGCCTGAGTGCCTTGTGTAGTGTGCCTCTTTGACTGTTTTTAAAAGCTCGTTAATGCGTTTTGACTTGTCTGGTCTTTTAAAGTGTTTCCCTTTCTAGTTCATATTTTTGTTGTGTCGTTCTGTTTCCGGTGTTTTTGCTGCTCCTGTCTTTTATTGTATTTATTAACTTTTATGTATTTTATTGTATGACGTTTTTGTATTCCCCTCCCAATATAAGTGTCTATCCTATTGGATTTTAATAATAAATCAAATCATATTTCTTGCAATATTGGTCATCATACTACCTGCAATATTATTCATCATGCTGCTTGAAATATGATGAACAATATTGCAGGTAGTATGATGCAATATTGTTCATCATACTGGCACAATATGTGTTTGTGTTTTGCGACACAAGAACAGGTACGATCAAGCTGCACCAGGAACTGCAATGCCTCAAGGGATTCGAACCACTGTCTCTTGGGGAATTAATTCCCGAAATTCGGATTGGTCGAAAAATTGCACAAGTCCGTTACAAGAAGGATTTAAATTCGGGTTTCTCATACGGTTAAATAAGGACATTTCCTCTACCTCACAGTACAGCAACAATATTGTTACCGCACTGGTGTATGCAGGGAGGTGTTGATGGGGGTTGTAACCCCCATTGCAATGAAATTTTGTATATTTAACATAGGAATATGTGAGTTGTAGCTCTGTAACCTACTTCATCCTTCATTGAGTCTACAACCACCCTTATGAACCTATATCCTTATGAGTCTATAACCACCCTTATGAACCTATATCCTTATGAGTCTATAACCACCCTTATGAACCTATAACCTTATGAGTCTATAACCACCCTTATGAACCTATATCCTTATGAGTCTATAACCACCCTTATGAACCTATATCCTTATGAGTCTATAACCACCCTTATGAACCTATATCCTTATGAGTCTATAACCACCCTTATGAACCTATATCCTTATGAGTCTATAACCACCCTTATGAACCTATAACCTTATGAGTCTATAACCGCCCTTATGAACTTTCTGCCTATGGTTCATCGCACTATTCACAATATTATTCATTATATACCTTACAATATTTTTCATGATATTCCTTTCAATATTCGTTTACTATTAACAATTAAAATGATCATTGTGATTATTATATATTATCCGCCTAGTTTAGCGGATCTCAAATCACATGTTGTACAGAAATCTTATCTCATCACACTCCTACCACTGAACCCCTTTTCTTATCACACTCCTACCAGGGAACCCTTTTCTCATCATAGTCTTAATCAAGGAACCCTATCTACATTAATATTATTCAAGGAGAGCACCTAATGAGTTATTATTTATCCGACCTTGGAAAAAATTACAAAAAAGTTGCCCCGGTCGTTTTGACATTGGCCATTTGGCAATCGTGTAAAGCCTAAAAGAAGGATAATAATGATCCTTTTACAATTATCATCTTATTAATTAGGCTAATTGCCGCTTTATTGTTTACGTTAATTGCTTTATTATTATAGTTTACGTATAGTTCACGTTAATTGCTTTATCATTATAGTTTACGTTAATTGCTTTTTTATTACAGTTTGCGTTATTTGCTTTTTTATTATAGTTTACGTTAATTATCGGTATTGTTGTTTACATCTACTAATTTTTCTTTATTTCTACTCGTTCTTGCATTATTGTTTGCAGTCATAGTCTTACTCTCATGTTTCTTATATTCATTATTATTAATTATTTGCATTATTTTTGTAATTCCTCGCATTTTTCAATGCAGTTACATTTTTAATTGCAATTACTTGCATTTGTCAATGCATTTACATTTTTAATTGCAATTACTTGCATTTGTCAATGAATTTACATTTTTAATTGCAATTACATTTATTAATGCGCCTACTTATATTTATCATTCAAATTACCTATATTTATCATTCAAATTACCTATATTTATCATTCAAATTACCTATATTTATCATTCAAATTACCTATATTTATCAATGCACTTAGTTACATTTATTAATGCAATTACTTACATTTATCAATACAATTATTTTTATTTATTACAATGCAAATGTTTTCATTTGTTGCAGCGTAAATATTTCATTTGTTGCAGCATAAATATTTTCATTTATTACAACGTAAATATTTTCATTTATTACAACGTAAATATTTTCATTTATTACAACGTAAATATTTTCATTTATTGCAACGTAAATATCTTCATTTATTACAATGTAGTTATTTACATTTATTGTCAAGAAATTGGTTTTAACTATAAAACACCTACGATATTATTTTTCCTTAATTATTACTAATACTTTTTCCTTATTTTCAGCTCCATTTTTGTAAAAATTTAAAAAAGTAAAGCTTCATTCTATTCATAGTTTGATGTGGTAAAAGATATCGCGACACGATCAACATTTCAGGGCATATAACCTATAATTTGAAAAGTGTAATTTTTAAAACGACCCCTTACCACCTCCACATTAACTCAAAAATTAATTGATACATCCGCACAAGCTCGGGATCTCGTGACTTTCAAAACGTTAATGAACTAACAAATCCGGCGTGAAATTAACGACTTTGCCAACCAACGTACAGAGAACAAAGGAAAAGAGTGACTTTTTTAGGGATTTTAATTACGGTTTTTTGAAATTTTAGTTCCAAAGTCAGAAAAATCCCTTTATTCGGGGAAAAACTCATCTTCTTTTACATTCCAATGGCGCATTTTTTCCCCCATAAAAAAACGTGTAGTAGGTCTATTCAAACCAAATTAATTCTTTTGATAAAACTTACATCGCTAACTCCTTTCTTCCCTCTTTTCCTTGAATTTTATTTGGTTTTTAATTAAATATATGAAAAGACTTGAGGGCTTTCTCTGGCGATGACTTGAACGTGGTGTCAGGTGCAAGAGGATCTATTTCAAACTCTGTTATTGCAATTGCAAGATAAAACACATCTATCTTCTCGTGAATTTTAAGCAGAAATTTCCATTAGAGATATGTAAGGAACAGGAAAACATTTTGCTGTTCAAATCAGTTATGCTGCGTTCTGAATAGTATTTTTATTTTTAAGGTGAGGTGTACAAATTAAATTTCTTAAATCGGGAACAGCCCTTCCATATTGTAACAAATCTATAATTATGATATATATATAATAATTAAATACAAATTTAAACAGCGATATCAATGAACAATATTAATTAATATTAATTATATAAAATGAGCTGGATTGTAATAAAATAAAGTAATATATAAGCGTGTGTATGTGTGTGTTCTTATTGACTATGAGAAGGCCTTTGACTCTATTAAAACATCAGCAGTCATCAACTCTTTAAGATCAACAGACATTGAGGATGTGTACATTGACATGGTGAAACGTGTGTATAAAAATGCAAGTGCAAAATTTCGGTTACATAAAGATACCAAAACTATCAAAATTGGTAAAGGTGTGAGGCAGGGAGATACCATTTCTCCAAAACTTTTTACTTCAGCTTTACAGATGATTTTTCAGCAGATAAATTGGAATAACAAGGGAATAAAAATAAATGGTGAATATTTAAATCATTTGCGGTTTGCTGATGACATTGTTATTTTTTCAACGAACCCATTAGAACTCCAAGACATGGTACAGGAGCTCTCAACTAGAAGTAAAGAAGTTGGACTCAAGATGAACCTACAAAAAACTAAGATCATGTTCAATAATTTCGTAGAGGAAACAAAAATACAAGTTGACAACATTGAGCTAGAAATTGCTGATTCATATATTTACCTTGGCCAGCTGATTTCAATGGATGGCAACATTATGAAAGAACTCAACAGACGTATTAAACTTGGCTGGAGTGCATTTGGAAGAAACAGTTTTATCCTGAAGGGGAAATTGCCTTTGTGTCTAAAAAGAAAGGTCTTCAACCAGTGTGTATTGCCAGTCCTCTCTTATGGATCAGAGATACATATTCACAAAGCTGTTTAGACTCATTGAGTTCTTCCATCCTGTGTCATCTATAATACATATGAAATTGTTTCATGGACACAAAGTTTCCAGCCTGCATTAACTTGGAAGTGGGGTAGAACATTCAATTACTAGTTCTGAAAAGTTCCACGCTTCTGCAATATTGTTCAGTGTGCGAATACTTTTATTTTATATTAAACATTAATAATTCGCTATAAGTTGATCATCCAGTATAAAAATACGAAGTTGCTTAAACTACAGATTTCAGCCTACTCTTCCCCCATTCCAAACTCTACGCCAAACACCCTCTCCAGTGAATTTATTTGGCTATCCTTGGCGCATTTCTTCTGGAAGAAAATAATCTCTAGCAAAATATTTAAAGAACTTGTTACCAGTTGAAGCGGAAGTCTATCCCATTCCCAAATCATCAATTAATAAAAAGCATCGTTCTACAGTCCAGTGTAGATATGTATAAAAGTAAATACCTTCGTATTA
>QLNU02014176.1:148921977-148935345 GCA_006491805.2 Dysdera silvatica
TTTGTTTATCCGAATTCTTCGGCTCATGGGTGAGCATTGCATGAGCAGCTCTTCTCCCCCGCCTCTCTGTACGTTTGGCTGACTTATTGGCTGGTCACCGTACACTTATGAATTGAATCCAACTCAGGTCCTTACGTTACATATAAAGTTTTTGGCGTATATTGAATGTAGCAATTTTTATGTTCCTAACACTGATGAGGTGGGCAGACGGGTAGGAAGGGGCGGCAAAAGTAGCCCTGGGGCAGTAAAATGGCAAATCCGCCCACGATTATATAGTAAAATCTCTTTTACGGACACCCCTCGGATACCGTTAGCTTGCTTTTACAGTCAAGAAAAGATTCCTTACAAAAAAATTCCTTCACAATAATACTACTCTTTTGATAACAATTTTTTTCATTCGACGAGTTTCCGTTCACGAGGGGTTTTACTTTAATAATAATAAAAATAAAGTAGTCCGAACTTCCAAGAAGAAAGGGTTTCAACCAAACTTTCAACATCGCTTTGTTTACTAATGTTGTCTGTCGGTACATTTTTTGTTTTTCTGCCCGTATGTTTGAATTTTTTATTTCAGCAAATCTTTGCAAATTTATTTTAATTTGATTTTAACTTTCAATTATTCAATTTAAAAACGCATTTCATAAAAATTTTGTTTAATTTTATGTTCCATTTAATTGCATTGAAATATGGCAGGTGTGGCTAGTTATTACTCAAGTGCTGATAAGAAAAATCTCATTCAGCATTTTGAAGACGTATCAGTCATGATTCGCAAATAGCAACGAATGCCTTAAGTTATAATTTGAAGCTTTCGTAATGTATTTTTTTACTTAATAAATAATCTATTATCTTTCTAAAAAATATTGAAAAAATATATAATATAGAATTAATGTATAACCTTTAATATATAAATAATAATTATAAAAGAATACAACGGTTGACCAGGCCACCTGTCATAACGAGTAAAATTTTGTCACTGGTCCGAAATCGCAAAAAAAAAAAGGTATACTTAAAATAGGTAATATAAATAAAATAGGCAAGTTGGAAATAAGAATAGTATTTCCTTCCTTCCCTTTTTCAGACCAGTGAAAAAGTGTTACTCATTATAAATAATATTTATAGAAACAATGGGTAAAAAAAAAAAATCTAGTCTTCTGCTCTCTATTGAGTGACGGCAGAATACCTTCACTGGATGGGAGCAGCTGACTTTCGAAACGTCAGGTTTTAAACTTTACATTAGTGTTTAAATAAGTATTGTTAATTTCCTACCTATTGCACCATGTCGGCATAAAATTTTAGATTATGGTTATTCAGTCTATAATTGGAAATTAAAAGATGTGCTTTTGTTTAAAAGAATGAAGAACGTTTTTTAAAAATTAGAATCGAAGTAATGGGTTTTGCACATGTTATAGTCAAAAGTAAGCACATCTCAACAAAAATATGCACATTGATTTTTTTTTTTTTATGTAGATTTTACTGATTGGTTGATGTGGCTCTTTACGTGAATGATGCCTTCGCCACCTGCAGCTCGTGCTTTTGATGGCAGGAATGCGAATAAAGAACAGCAGAATTTCACCAATTGTGTAGATAGTCAGATAGATATCACTAAAGCGTCAAATGATGGGTATGTTTCATGACTAAAATTCTGCACAGTCTAAATAAAATTCTTTGTAGAATTTAATGTTTGATTTTCTAGAAATTTCGAGATGGATTTAGCACCTGTTGCAAATATCCAAGTAATTGAGAGCCTACAATGGCACTATGCCATTGTAGCCTACAATGGCATAGTGAAAGAGTATTTAGCAACTATGCCAATAATCCCGTGGAGAGATGCCATAACGAACGTAAAGATCAGGAAGATTGTGATAAGAATATTATACAGTAAAACCTCTCAACAACAATATTATACGGACCGACAAAAATTATCGTTGTAGAGGGAGTTATTGTTATAGGGAGGGTTCATTATACAGTAAAACCTCTCTACAACACTATTATACGGACCGAGAAAAATTATCGTTGTAGAGGGATTTATCGTTGTAGATAGGTTTTACTGTACAATAATTTTCAGCACCCACATATGAATAAGCTCAAACTATAGTTTTTTTTTGTTTAGTAGAAAAAAGAGATGCTGTCCTCCTCTTCTTCTTTTTTGCAAGGGTTTCATTGGGAAGGGTGGCCGCCGGAGGCGGCGCTGTAATCCCAGACAGGAGAGATGCGCTCCTCATCCTGGATTCGAACCAGGGTCCCTCCATTGACCCCGGAGTGCTTTGATCGCTAGACCAACGAAGATAGGAACAAAGCTCTCTTTCTCCGTATATAAGGATGTAAGATATTATTACCCTTCTCAGGGATAACACAATGGCCAAATAATAGTTTACATTATTAAATTATTTATTAACCATTATGTGGCAATTGTGTTATCCCTGAGTGGGGTAATATCTTACATAAGAATATTGTACAATTTATCATTAGAGGAAAAAAAACGATTATGCATCATTTTTCCTACCAATAATTTAAAAAGAAATTCTTTCAAAATGGGAAAATGTGTATCATATAACATAAGAATAAATAATATTCTTGTAGATTATTATTAATAAATACAATGTATATATATCAGCAGAGGTGGGGAATTCGAGAAAAATCCTGCCAGCCAGGAACATTTTACCACCAGGCAAAAAGGCGCAACACTAGTAGATAGGTTTGAAATTCCAGAAAATTCACATATACCTGGAGATCCTGGAATTGTCAGGGGAGTTGAAATTGAAGAACAAGATTTTTTGGTCAAACCTGGAAAAGTCAGAGAAAACCTTTGCAACTTCTGTTCTGGATATCTAAATTTCACACAAATGTGAAGCTATTTTTTCTGAAATCAAAGTTTTGTTGGAGATTAGTCAGGGAACTTTTTTCTCCAAAGTAAGTGGGAATCGGTGATGGTCTATGGCAAGATTTATGTGAAGTTGCATGAAGATAATTCATCAAAACTCACTAATTTACAGTCTATATTCATCAAGAAAGTGGTTTTTATCTCATTCAGTAAATATGAAAAACATTTACAATACTATAACCTTGTGTTTTGGTGAATTGGCAGCACGCAACTTCACTTAAATCTCGCCATGGGTGGGAGTGCTGATGTTTCTACAACGGATTTGAGTACAGCAAGTACATAGCACTGGTCATTTTTTCCCCAGCCTGTGATTTCAGTTCCTAAGCGAAGAAGGTTCCGATTCATGGAAATCTTTTAAGTCCCTGTGTAACATGCCATTGGCTGCTCTACCGTACAATGTAAGCAAACAACATTGAGGTAATTAAGGACCAGAAAACAGGTGAAAATGATTAGTAAATGAAGTACCTGTGTAGGTGCAATAGGATTCTGGTTGTCTTAAACAAAGGGGGCACTCACGAAAGAGATTCAGACCCTGGGTCTCGTAGAGGTCCAAAATCCTGACCTCTTCCTCAATCCAAGCAGGACGTTTTTGAAAATGAAGGATTGTGCTTCCTACACAAAGATCTTCTTGGCAGTGGCCGGGTTACCGCATGTGTAGATCATGTTATTAGAAGATGGTTAAAGTTTTTCTGCTCAGGCATGCATATAGGCAAAACCTTTGACTGGAGAAGAGCACGATGATGGTATGGCTTTTTTCTTCTTCTTTTGGGAGGTTTGGAGGTGGCAAGTTGTGGGGCCGGTGTGGAATTCCTTGAGCTGGGTGATGATGGAGAGACAGCCTCTGAATCCAGAGTGCATTGGTCTTTGGTATCGGGACAATTTTCTTTTATGTGTCCAATAAGCCCATAGACAGAGCAATGACGAGTGATCCCAAGATGCTATATGCGTACTTCAAACGTGTTGATTACAATAATTTCAGGAATAGGTTTGACCACTCGACCTTGACTTTGTGAGTCCCATTGACTACATTTGAACGGTCAGACCAGGTCTCATCGATGATATCGGACTTGACAATGCCATGTTGACATAGAATGTCCAGTAAAGGGGCGTCCTCCATGCCATATGATAGACTGTAGGCTTGCTCCAGGGCGGGAGAAACCGGAAAGTGTTGATTTCGGATGGTGAGTCCTAGACTGAGGAGCTTCTCAACTTCAGACACGTTTTTCACAGAGATTTCAAAATGGGTCTGACTCCAAGGTTGGAGACAGACCAGATTTTCAGGGTTGTCAATAACATCATAAATGGTGTTGAAAATATCGGAGCTATCGTGGGGACTACTTCTGAAGTCCACACAAACTGTAAGTTTCCGAGTGTCCAAATCTATAGGAAGGTGTTTTAAGAACGATCAGGGAACAGGTAAGACACGTCTGGTTCCACCAAGATCAGAACTTGGAGTTCACTCCAATGTCTTATCAACTCCTCATGTCTTCTCCATCACATAAACTTAGCGAAATAGGAATCGACACTTCTATTGATAATCGTTGTCAAAATTATCAGATATTCCTAACCTGATGCAAGCAATCCTTAGCTTATGAACACATTAATGGTGGAAGATAAACCGAACCAAAACCATACGAAATCTAAATTAAATCAAAAATAATCTGGACAAGGTTGTGAGAAACATTGGGCGACCAGCGAACCACATTTGAAGCAAAATCGCCGAACACCGTAAGGGAATCATAATCTGGAGTAAAGCCAAAAACATATTTACATACTTTTAAACTACCATGTCGATGAGGAAAAATATCACGAAGTATGTGCATGTGTTAATTAAGATATTACCTGCTTTGGAGTACACAAGGAAATAATTACGAACATTTTTGCAGAAAATATTGGAAGAGTATCTATTAAAAAGTGCAACAGGCCATTTTGTTTAACTTTTTTGGGATTCTGGATCGTTGAAAAAACTTCGACGATCACGAAGCTTGATGTTGGTTGCAAAAATAAGGGACTCGTCCAGATGTCCTCTGCTTACGCCTACTGATTTCGAGTTATTTGTTACAATGGCCATCTCAGGTGGGACACCATGTGGCATTTCGAAACTGCGAACTGACAATGACAAGTCTGGGTCCAATTTCAAAATAAGTAGCATGTATATAAAAGACAAGACTTTGTTCTTCTCTCCTTTCATGAATGAGTTAGCAAATCAATATAGTCACTGGTGTATGCAGGGAGTGTTGATGGGGTTGTAACCCCCCCATTGCAATAAAATTCTGTATATTTAACATAGGAATATATGAGTTGTAGCTCTGTAACCCTCTCATTGAGCCTATAACCTCCCTTATGAACTTTCTGCGTACGCCTATGTGTATACACACAATATCCTCCCTCCATACCTCCTGTTGCTCTAGAACACCAGCTTACAATAAAGAAATTGATCACCATTACTGGTTATATTTCCAGTTGTTAAGAACAACTTCCTCGCCCTGCCTGACTGGGTGCTTGAAATCCTTATCTGCAAGTTAAAATCTCAGGCGTATCGGGCACTGAAATGCCGTAAAGGGTTAATCTGGATTTCATATTAAACAAAAGGCAACTTAGTCATGCATACATAAGTTAATCGTGGTACAAAGCCAACTTAAATCATTGTGTCTCGTGCAGATATCATATCGTACAGTTTCAGAAATTAAAAATGCAAGAACACACAGACTTAAAAAGTAGAAAATCAAATGCAGTTTTTAGGAAATTAAATACCGAGTATGGTTTTAGCAAGTAACAAACCGAACATTTCTTATTAGGTAATTGCATGTGTAAGTGTCTTAATCCATGCAGAACCAATTGGAAAATATTCTAACGTTGGCCTTCAGTTAGAGTTCATGTGAATGCTGACCATGGTTCAAACGTAGTATTAAGTCTGTGGGTATTTGGTTTGGGTTTTAGTAATTAAAACCATCCTGGAATGTAAACCAAATCAACCATGGTAATTTCACAGCCATTTCTATCCACTGGGGATTCAGTGCCTTAAATAACGGAGGTTTGGTTTCCTCTGCAAAATCTAGGTTCTGCTGCTACACACCTCAGCTGTCCTCATGCCTACAAATAAACAATTTTAGTCACATGAATGTCAAATTATAATTTAGGTTCACTCATATATCAGAAAACGTCACTTGTATATTAAAATGTGGTATTGATGTAAATTGGTACTTCTTCTTTTCCATGGACATTTTTGATTCTTCATTTGTAGTCTGTACAGTACCGGTGACAATGGCTCCTTTCATTCTGTTTACAAAGCAACCACCGTATCCATGAAATATGAAAGTACGCCAGGGCTGCGTCGTTATGTGCAATCTTTAAAACATCTTTTTCCTGTCAGAGTACATACTGGGTAAGTACTTTGAGAATAAAAAAATTCTTTATAATTATATGCATATTTTATTGCAATTCTGCCCTCCCTATTAGATTGAAGTAATCATCCCCATCGATCAGAAGTAATTGGAGCCGAAGTTAACATTTTACCTACTGGAAATCTGTTAATAAGCTATATATATATATACATACAGATATATAGATGCAAGCGGTAGGTAAAATGTTAACTTGAATTACAAAGGTTTGATATTTTTGCATGTTTTAATACATGTGCTGACATGATTATGGCAGTACTGAAGTTTCTTCTACTACCAACTGACATGGGAACAAAGTTGTGTTGGCCCTATTAGTTTACATATGTAAAACACTGTGTGTACAATGTCAGAAGGGAACTCTCTTGTAGGAGAAATTGAGTGCAAATAATTGCCCATGCCACCACACCTAGGTTTGACTCGAACCTACAATTGTTGCATTTGCACCCCAGCACTTTGATCACCAGGCTTCTGATTACAGTGATGCATGAAACTTTTCTTCTCTTGATGTTTGTCAAAGTCATGATAGAAGAATCAATTTGAATAACAATAATATAGTGAATAAGATATGGCGTGGTCTGCTAGTGGTGATAGCATCAGTCGTTTATAAAAAATAGGAGGCATTACTGGTGGCGACTGACTTCACTTCCGTTTAAAAAAAAGCAATTATCTGTTACATCCAGGGTTCGCTTTCTGCCGTGCCAGTGGCAGAAACTGGTTATAACCGGTTTTAACTGGCAGAAACTAATAAAAGTACTGAAAACAGTGTTGTATTATTTAGTAAATGAAAGATTACAAATATATATGTTTATTACAATAATTTAATATATCGTAAAGCTTTATATTAATAATTTTAATAATTAAAATATTTTAAAATAATTAAAAAATACTAGAGTACATCAAAGATTTGTTACAAAAACCATCTTTCGCAGGCCATATTATTTAAATTACTTGGTCTATTTCATCTTATTTACCTTCTTCATCTTATTAAACCTTTAGCTATAAAATAAAAAGCAACAACATTAACAGCTTGGTGGTAAGAAAAAGCCTTAGTGGTTTATGACTAATCGAATAAGCTGTATTACAGTGAATGAACCACACTTTTTGTTTTTAAGTCTGTTGGAAAGGATGTGGTTTCTGCTTAGAAATATTTTAGAAATCGTTACAAAGTGCGTCCCAGATTCTATGTGGTGATCTAGTTTAAAGAAAACAACTATAAATGAAGATTTTGTAACTCTTTGTCACACACCGATAATAATTGCCTTCAATATTGGTGGGCTTGGAAATATGCTTCTCCTAAGTTTTGCGTCTATTCATAACAAAATAAGAAACCGTTTGAATTAGGAAATCGCACCAAAACTGATATTTTATTATAGACTGCTATGAAAAATTATAGAATAAATATATAGAATTTGCTATGGTGTAAGCTTTGAATAAATACTAAAAATGTTGTAACTAAACTTACTTTAAATTAAAAACTTTAAAATGCATTCCCTTTTGCAATTTGGGGTATTTTGGTAAGTTTTTAATGTATGAAATGATTATTTTCTGAGTTTCTGCCAGTTATTGCCACTTTTGTGTCAGAAACTAGTTGCTGCTACATGCATGGCAGACACTAGTTTCTGCCATGCCTGTTTTAACCGGTTATAACCAGCAGTTTTAACCACCTTGGCAGAAACTTGCCAACCCTGGTTACGTCTGCCTTTAATTGTCATTTCTCAGGATAGAAAGAAACATATTTTAGCACAAATCCGTGTGTGTCTCGATTTGGTTTTCTTTTCCCGTTCTTCTAGAGCAAATTGATGAAATTTTTTTCTTCGAATCCCTTCTCCACCTCTCTGTACATTCTACGGCTGACAACACTTTGCGTGCCGAATAGGGGGACGCCATTTGTTCGGAAAAGTACTTTTACACTCCTGCGTGGTCATAATTATGTCCATGAGAATCAGCTGGCCGATGACATAGCGACGGCTTTCGGAGCATCCCTCTTGTGGTCATGTTGAACGCTGAGAATGCATCACTAGCAGTTTTAAACTTATAAAGTAAACTTATATACTAATAAACTTATAAGTAAAATTATAAAGAAAAATACCTTCATGTAGCCCAATTTTGGAGTCGCACAGAGTACTTCTTTGTCTCTTCTATATACAGTTGACAAACAAGTTAAAATCACATAATAAATAAATAAAATCACATAATGAATAAATAAAATCACATAATGAATAAATAAAATCACATAATAAATCTTTATTTAACCAAAACTTTAGTTAGCTTAAAAATATGTGACCGTTTACTTTGAGCCACCTGGCGGACCCTCCAGTTGAAATACAATCCGTTAAAAAAATTATTAAATATAATTTAAAACGTTACATTATTCTGATAAAATTACTGGGAAAAGTTGGGACTATCTCCTGAAATACACAATACCCAAAGAGCTCCCAAGGAAAGTTAGGGTAGCTTGCTTCAGACTTACGACTGGACATGACTACCTACAACAGCATTTCCACCGAATTCACCTGACTAATTCACCTACATGCCCCTTTGTGTGAATTTGATCTAATGACAGGGAATCACCTTCTTTCATGCTCAAGGCTACAAAATATCATAGACGATAATTCTGCTGAAAATCCTTATTGTGCTTATTTCAACCTGTTAAATCGATATTGGGCCGCTAGAACACTAATAGTCGAAAGGCTAGAAAATGGCGTTGGATTAAAAAAAAAAAAAGTTTGTTAAAGTGGAACTCTCGAATTAAGGGTAGAAGATTGTGTGGGAATTGATATTTGATACTTCTGTATGCAATCGAAATTGTGTAAGTCCACATCAAACTGACGTGCAGTTAAACAGTTTGTGCACTTATGCAAACCTCACAATGCTTCATATAAAATACAGTTCCGCTCAGTTTTATGGTACTTTATCTGTAGTATTAAATTACTTATTACTACACTATATTGCCATTAATGACCAGACACCCATACGAACTTCATTCATCTTGTGCTGATATGGAGTCTGTATGATGTAGGTCCACTATTCGTCATTATGACAGCCTGTACCTTTCTAGGAAGAGTTTCAACTAAGTTGCGATAGACGTCGACATGTGTTGTCCATTCTTTCTGCAACATGGCAAACAGTTCTGTGGTTGTTGTGGGGCATTGTGGTTTGGCCAGGGTTTAAGCTGGCTCAAAAAATGCTAAAATGGGGAAAAAATGTTGTAACAAAATACTAAGTAAGATCAGTTGCTTTCGTCGCTCAAAAAGTTTTATGAATAAAATTATTTGCATGAATAATGCTTTGAATTGCTGTAAGAGTTACTGTAATAAACATACTTAAAGGTTTAAAAACATAAATCAAAGTTATTAAAAAAAAAAAAGGCAAAGTTCGTTAAAGGATATTAAACAACTGTTGCTATTTTGTGATGGACACAATTTTCTTTCTTGCATTTTAGATTAATTTGTCGCATTTTCAAAAAAAAAAAACCGACTGTAGCGTAAACCCTGGGTCGGGCCCTCAACCAGCGTTCTAACTCATCCCAGAGATGTTTGATAGGGTTGAGGTCTTGTCTTTAGAACGGCCAGTCAAGCTCCTGCACATCATCACCCCAAACCACTGTGCAATAGCTTTCGCTTTATATTCGCTGGCAGTATCATGTTGAAAGACAAATGGGTCACTACTGAACTGTTGCCAAAGGGTAGGTAGCACAGAGTTGTCTGGGATTGCTTCATAGGCTTCCACATTGAAGGTTCCAGGCACTAACATCAGGTGATCAAGTCCAAACCATGACAAGCAGGCGCACACCACGATTTCTCCACTGCCAAATTTGACATGGGAACAGTGAACTCTGGTAAGTAATGCTCACTTGACATTCGCCAGGTTCACGCATGTCAAGTGAACTCTGGTAAGTAATGCTCACTTGACATTCGCCAGGTTCACTCATATCCATCAGATTGCTTCAACATGTAGCATGATTTGTCACTCTACATGATGCTCTTCCATTATCCTACTGTCCACTAGCGATGTTCTTTGTATCACTGTAATCATAAGTGCATGCTGACTGGTGTGATCTTTGGCTTAGGAGTTTCAGATCACCCATGGAATCCCAGTTTAAACACCTCTCGGCAAATAGTGCAAATACAGTCATTACTCTTAGATGCCAACTCTTCGCAACTCTGTGGTTACGGTGTCCAATCCAACGATATTTGCCGGTTTGCTTTCACTACATGTCAGAGACAGTCTCTGTCAAACAATTTTTGTGGCTTCGCTGGCCAGTGTTGAGGTTTTGTCACTCCCTCTCGTTTCCATTTCACCACAACGTCACTAACTATTGCACGTGAGATCGATGCTGCTGGGTATCTCACGTATGGAATGACTAAATCAGTGGGCTCCAATGGTCATGCGGCTTTCAGCCTGGTAACTCTCGACATAAAGCTCATTTGAAATTTTGCCAGCATGTGACATTCTCAAAGCTAACCTGGCGCATAGCATGCGTGTATACTGGCTATTCTACTTACGTGTGGGAGATCCCCAGTCAATAATGGTATTGCACCATATTTCCAAGTTAATAAACTACGTACAGTATTGTTGTAATAATTATGCAGTACTATTACTGTATTGACAAAGACAAGAAATGGAGCAGTATATTTGTTTGATTCAAAATAATTTCAAATCTGCAACTTCCGATGTAATTCTTTAAACAGATGTTTTCTCCTATCTACCATAACTTAAATAAACCTGTTATGGGTATAAACTTAAAATGCTTAACGAGCAAGCATATTTTTTAGTCAATTTACAAATGAAAGAAAGCATGATATACAAAAGAATTACTCACTTCGCATGCCGTACACAGAATTCCAATACAGCTGGTCAAGTATTACTTCCAACGCATGGATTTGCCGAAACACAAGTATGGTTTCTTGGACATTCGTTTCTGCACTCGTAGGTTGAAATTCTGCAGTAAGGCCCTAATTTGACTTAAAAAATACTTGCATTTATGTAGTTAAATGATTTTAGATAACATTAACAAAATTTTTAAGACTTAATATTTTATGCCCCCACACTGTGATGTGTGCTTATATGATGGTTTGATTGTAATGCACACGTGAGTTTAAAGAGAAGGACTCTGCAGTGGTAATGCTTTTACCTAGTATGCCGTTACTCCGGGTTCAACTCCTAACAGTGCCAAGAAAGAACGCCTGCTGACAAACTGCTCACTGTAATCCTGAAGTTGGTTCCCTAGGCCTTAAGAAGCGTGGAAACCTTGGGAAAACTGTAGGTTCTGGCATATCGTGATCCCAAAAGTATTTTTACGATAGAAAACATCCGCAGTGACATCCATGGCCCTGCGATGACACAGTATGGCAATGTGTTTGCCTACTTCACCGTTAATCTAGATTTGACTCCAAACAGTGCAAAGAATGCTTACTTAGAAATCTCATAAAGATCACACTGCTCACTGTATTCCGTGGTTTGGTTCCCTAGGCTTTAAGAGGTTTGGATTCCTCTGAAAATTGTAGGTCCAGATGTTTGGATTCCTCGGAAAACAATAGGTCCCTGCACAGCATGACCACTGTAGACCTTGAGCCGTAAAACCACAAACAAACAAGTGACATCCATACAGCAGTGGGTAGATAGTGGTTGAGCATAACATGGTCATTATAAATTACATGAAGTTAAAAGCAGTTTGAACATATGAATAACGCGTACCTTTATCTGTTTGTAAATATGTATGAATATGATGATGATACATTTATTTTGTTATCTTAGCCCTGGCAGTTACATGCCTGTGGACTTGTCAGGATGCTGTGCCTTTACCTTTTTCTCTTGGTTAACGCCACTTGTATGGCGGACCTTTCGCCGTGGTATTTCCGAATCTGATCTCTATCAGACGTCACTGTATGATAGCTGCAGACAAAATTTAGAAAGGTGAGAAACTTTAAAATGTCTAAATTGTTAATCTTATTCACTCCAATCCTTGAAGCAGAGTTCCTACACAACTGGAAAATCTGGAATTGCTGGGGAACTTGAAATCGTCCCTAATGTTTAGGACTAGTTAGATACAAGTTTTTTTTTTTTGTCAAACCTGGAATAGTTAGAGAAAACCTTAATTTCTGTTCTGAATAAAGGTATACCTTGACCTACGCGATTAATTGGTTCTGAGAAATAATTACGTAACGCGAGTATGGGTAAAGTAAGTTCATGTTAACCTGGCTGAGATAGGAATTAGTTCCAAGAAAACATGCATAAATGGTCACCGAAATATAAATTTTAGCATTTTTAAATTTTTTTTTTTAAATCGCTTTATTGTAAAAATGCATAAAATGAGGGATGCCTGTGGATAAATTTCACATGAATGTAAAGCTATTTCCCACTAAACCAAACTTCAATTCAAAATCTTGTTTGCAATTGATCAGGGAATTTTTTATTCATTATGTGAGCAGGAACTCTGGCAAGGTTATTCATTGTGGTACTTATTATTTGGTATGAAAAGTAGTTCACGGTATTAATCATGATATTTTAATATGATTTATAAGATAGATGTATGCATGTGCGTGATGACGGGTAATTGCAACTCTGTAAGATTTCTTTGGATATATGGTTTATACATAGTAAAGACCTTTCTGTGTGTCACTTTCCTCACCAGAAATCGCATTAAGCTTCAACTGAAATTAAAAATGAATTGCAATTCTCAGTGTATTTATTCCATGTGATACAAATAAAAACTAAAAAAAAGAACTTGATCGCATTTCAGCCAGTCACATGCTTGTCTTCATTAGGAGATAAACAGTGTTGTTTATGATTCTTTCAGAAAGTTGAGTTCTTTTTTGACTTTTTATTTGTATTATATGCAATAAATACATTGAGAATTGCAATGTATTTTTAATTTCGAAGTTTGCATAGTATTTCAACAAGCATACTTTTAACTGAAATGTCGGTTTCTGTCGTGGCATAAAAAAGTAAAAACGAATTAAATGTCATTTTGTAAAGTGTTTTTTACAGAGTCTTGAGCGGATTATGCTACAGCATTTACTCAGGACCCATACATGTGATGTGGTTTGTATTACTCTGTGTATTAAAATCTGTACTTCATGTGTGTCA
>QLNU02014176.1:148935445-148965853 GCA_006491805.2 Dysdera silvatica
CAAAATCGTCGTGTTTCAGAGAACTCCAGTTATATTCCCATTGATTAAAAAGAGCAAACTAAAGAAGACTACAAAATGCCCTGAAGTTTTGAATAACAGAAAAACCTGCATAAAAGGGGATCTTATATTGGAAGTTTCGGGATAGACCCCACTTGATAGTGCTTCTAGAAACAAAAAGCTTGAAAAGGAAAGTGAAATTAACGTCCAATTTATGTCTTATGTGGAAACTTGAAATTGTAGAAAGAATTCGCTAAGTGACGAAAGTCAAGGAATTTCTAAAACATATCAGGGATTTTGGTAGAACCGGTGTAGTAATGTGTTCAAGCCGACCAGACTTCCGGTCATAATTTTTTTTTCCTTTGGTGCATATTTTTCCCCAATTCCGGATGCTTGTAAGTTGCTTATGGAACCAACTATGTGTACTTTGGTTTTTCGAAACTCATGCTATACACATAGCTGCCAGCTATTATGGATCATATTATGGAAAATATGTGGATTTTCGGTCAGTCATTTTTTTACGATACAGTTTTTGCATGATCCCTGAACTGTAACTCCACCGCAACGTCCTTTCATCATGGGACTCCAGACAAAGCAAGAACAGGGTTTATGGCCTCTTAGAAAATTTAACATATTCTCTCCCTCCCACTTCAGTTTTCAAAAGCTAATGGATGATTAAGCTTTTTTTTTAATGTGTATTCCCCTTTCACATGTATAGAACTCTTAAGGTTTCCATATATATAGAACTCCAAGGTTTTTATTGAATTTTTTAAAATATTTATTCCCTTCTACTATAGAAATTCTTAGGATTTTATTTAAGATGTGTTTAATGATAATAGTAAAAAAAAATGGCGCCAGACCTTTGCTTCTTTTGTCCTCATCCTATGTGTGTGAAGAACCATCGCACTAATGCAAGAACTACAGCAAGAATTGGTTTTCTCCACAAACTTCCGTATAGCCATCGATTTTCCCATTGTAGTTGTGGATTTAATTTGTGAACAACTAAATGCGGAAATAGTGCAAAATAAATAAAATTGTGATTTTTTTAAATGAATTTCGGAGATTTCTTCAGCTTTTATGGACAAATCGCTATGACCTGTGCTTAAGTGTCTTTGCATCATAAGGCGCAAGCATTACGTCAAATATTAACATGTTTTCTCATGAATTTCTCATTTATATGATGATGATGCCACTTAAATTTAATTGCTTCATGTTAATTGATTTTTCTTTAATGGCACACGAATGTATTCATATTCATTTTTAGACCATTTTCTTGCGCTTTTTTCTGGAATACATCCAATCACCAGAAATCGATCACACAGAAGGAACAATCTGGATGGTGGGATTGATTTTATGTGAACTCTTTCGCATTGTATTCTTTGGACTGATGTGGGCCATTAACATCCGAACGGCGATTCGAGCTAGTTCAGCCGTGAAAGGAGTCCTTTACAAAAAAATAACCTCTCTGCGTTCTGTAACGAATGCATCTGTGGGTGAGGTGAGCCATTTTATATAAACATATATATATATTGAATACGGTACTATCGGTATAGTGGATATGTATAAAATTATAAATATAGCAGGTACTGGAGAAATATCTAAAGATTATGCTCATATGTAATGGAAGATATGTATAAAAAATCTGACAAGAGAGATGAAAATTGCTATTTATACCTTAAATGAAATTTTTGTAAATTTTTCAATCATTCGCAGTATCGATTTTGAACCATGTTGTGTTGTTTTCATTGCATTTTTGCCACTGATATTTATTCTTAATTATTTTGAAAATGATTTTTCAGCTTGTCAATTTGTTTGCAAATGATTGTCAGAAGATTTTTACAATGGTGTCGAGTGGGCCCTTGCTCGTCGGTGGACCACTTGTGATTGCTGGGGCTTTTATTTACACATACTGGTTGTTGGGGTCGTTTTGCTTCATAAGCGCTGCTGTGTTCCTTCTCTCATATCTTATACAGGTGAGGGCATTTGTGATCACGAAACCAAATTTCATTACGGAATGTTAAAATATTTATGGTCGCGAAACAATAGGTTTTTGCAATTATCAAGTGTCATTGTAAAACGTAATTTTGAAGTAAATTCACCAATTATGACAACCTGTAAGCATACACAGGGTTGCCACAGTCTTATCAAGTGACTTCGTAAATATGATTTCTTTTTTTTTTCATTTTAGTTTGGGAATTCGTACTTAATTGCCCACTTTAGGAAGCAAGCTGTGAAAGCTTCAGATGAGAGGGTGAGTTTTGATTCCAGATTCCCATACATTTTTATTAATGTTTCTCTATATGGAAAATGATTACATGAGCATATTACTAAAAGGCAGGATCACAAAACTAAAATGTTTGACAACGTACAAAGATTGACCAGGGCTTACCATAACTAGTAAAATTTGACACTGGTCGGAATATACGAAATACAAATGAAGAAGGTAAAAGACATTTACCATCTGCAAAAATATTCGCAACGTTTCGAGAACTACTGTTCCCTTCATCAAGCGAAAGTGTCAAGGAAGTGTAGGTGTTCGGTATTTATACCCCAACTTTGGTTTTTCCCCAAAGCTTAGATGTGGGGGCACCTGACTGCTGCGGGAACACCTGCATATCCTTGACATTTTCGTTTGATGAAGAGAGCAGTTGTTCTTGAAACGTTGTGAATATTTTTGCAGATGGTATATGTTTTTACCTTCATTTGTATTTTGCATATTCCAACCAGTGTCAAAATTTTACTAGTTAAAATGTATGATTACAATAATTAAATGCAAAGTCACAGTGAGGCATAATTTTACAATATTAAAAAGCATGTTCACGGTAATAAAAAACACATGATTACGAAAATAAAAAACCCGATAGCAATGAAAAGTGGCAATGGAAGCCTTAAGAAAGACAGTGATGGAAAAGCATGGTTGTAATAATGAAAACTATAGTCACCAAGTGCACTAATGAAATGCATGATTTCAGTAATGGATGACATGGTTGTAATAATAAACTACGTAGTAAAGTGACCACTTAGTGTAAGAGAGAACCGGTATGGACTAGGTCATGCCTACAGGGGCAGACTGGACCGGTGTGCCCTCATGGGCGGTAGGACTTTCACCTCTGAATGTTAAGCATTCGTGCCCTCTGAATGTCGAAGGTATGCGCCCTTTGAGAAGGCCTGCGTGCCTATACCAAAGTTTGTCATATATATAGCGACCATTATAGTCCAGTCCCAAAGGTGGCCACTTTAGGCAGGTTCTACTGTGTAGGATTACAATAATGGAAAACGTGATAAAAATAAACAAATAAAGCCAGTCTAATAGTCAACCAGTCAGGGGTAATAATGTTACGTGATTTCCATAAATTCCGGGAATTTCAACTTGCCTCTTCCGGGATTTCTTTTTAAAAATTGCAAGAACTTCATTTTTTCATGTAATTTTTTATATTCTTTTAGAAATCATTGTTTTTACCAAAAATATTACGTAACTTTTCAGGGAATTTTCTGTTACGTTCAGGGAATCTGGTTTAGACTTACAATCACCCCTTCTAATATAATGATGTGCACTATTTATTAATGAAGTTTATGTGCAAGTAGAGCTTCTCACTAATTTTATTGGTTTCGGAAATTGTAGCTTAGTGGATCAGGTTCGATTCATAATAGGCTTGGTTATTTGTAAATACATTGTGATTTTAGGTCGCACTGTAAGCTATCATCTTGTCTCTTTCTTAACCTTCTAACGAAGTCCTTTTCTAAGTCTAACGCTTAGCCTTCTATAGATCTTTAAACTCTTAAGAAAAATCATAGTCAAATGTTTATTTATTGTCTTTTTTCCTCAGTTATTTAATACTTTTATGTTTTTTATTTTATTACTATTTAATTCTTCCATGGTCATCATCAATATGTCAAAATTGTCATATACAGTAAACTCACGAGTATTTGTGGTACGTGGTGGCATGACTGCTGCAAATATCCAAAAATAGTAATGGAAATAAGACAAGACAATGTAAGACATAAAAAAGCCAAGACAATTTAGAGTTTCACCTGGAAATTCCATGATTACTGTTGTTATAGGAATATTAAGCAAAACTTAAAGTTTCAAAAACTACTCTCTATTACTATAAATATATATTATATAACAAAACTTGAAACTATAAAAAAAACAAAAAACACCTGCAGTCGAACGTGAATATGCTTATAGCAAAGTTGAAGAGATTCACAAAAATGTTCAATGTGTGTGAGCTTCGATATATCTCCAACAGCTTTGAAAAAAGCTAAAAGCCAAAGGTAAGTGTAATGATGCACATGCATTATACATGCATGTGCATGTATAATGCATGTGCATCATTACATGCATTATGCATGATTTTAATTAAAATGAGGACTCTGAGAAGGAATATAAATTGATACCATTATGGAAGTATTTAATAATATGTGAAAAAAAAAAGTAATATTTTTAAATGAGCTCCATCTGTTGGTTTCTTCCGGTCTCGCAAAACAGTATACTTTTGGAAGTTGCTTCTTATTCAATTACATTATAAAAGAATCAGAATAAATATGACATACATTTAGTTCAAGCTGGAATATGTTCATTATCGAAAGCGTGAATCGCAATATCGAAATTTATTTTTGAAGTTAGCGCCATCTATTGATATATTATTGAAAATATTCTTGAGCATGGATAATTGAGAGTCTGCTGTATTCGGTTTGAGAATATTTTTGATCTTCAATACTCCCGTTGCTAATTTTCACCGCCCAGCATTGCGTTTGTCCTTCTTTTCACCCATAAATTAGTAGAACGGCCATACACAGTTGATATAATGACCGACAGAGTGGGACATACACCTATAAAGTGTATTGCAGCTTGAAACGGGGCTTCCATGCAACTTGGAATTGTTAGGGAATTTGAAATTGTTCTGAAAAGTCAGGGGAAAATAATTTTTTTTAGTTAAACCCGGAAAAGTCACGGATGACCTTCCCTGCCTGTACTGAATAGCTAAATCTCACATGAACACGAGACTAACTTTCTCAAAACCGATGTTGAATTCATAGTCTTGTTTGTGATCAGTCTGGTTATTTTGTGTGAAAAGTCAGGAGAAAACCTGGAAAACGGGAATTTTTTTCTTTGCGGTGAGTGAAAACCCTGTTGGAAACTGATTAGATAGTGTATAAACATGTTGTCCCATTTCCAACTACTTGTACCAAAAACTCAACAACAAACCAGTCCATTTTGTGCAGATGCATTCGAAAGTTTATTGTCTCTTTCTTATTTTTTAGGTTTCACTGATGTCCGAATTTCTGAACAATATTAAACTGATCAAACTATACGCCTGGGAAAAACCGCTGATTGAATCGGTGGTCGGTTCGTAATATGTTTTTGCTAATAAATATTGTTAATAGAGCTCGTAATGTGGATGTCTTATTTTTAGGAATAGAACTATACTTATATAATAATATATACTCCCTATTTTAGATGCAAGGGAGAATGAACGCAAGTATTTAGAAAGATCCCAGTACCTACATACTTTCAGTACATCGATAGCTGCCATGTCGGCAAATATCGCAACTATTTTCACTATCTTAGTCTACACACTCTGTGGTTTTGATCTTACGCCCGCTGAGGTAAATATAGAAATGTATATGTTATTGTAAAGGTTGTAAGTGCTGTAACCCAAAGCTATTGTAAGGTTGTAGTGTTTCATCTAGAAAAAGATCAAGGCAGGGTGCATGGCCTGACAAAGGGCATTTTTTTTTTTGGCACTCTAAATACATAGATACCCATGATGAACATCTGCGGTTACATCAGCTTTACTTCAGCTAACTCCTTTAAACAACTTCTTAATTCATTTAGTTCCTGTTGCTGTTTTCTTTAAATTTTTTAGCTTTCGTTTGCAAGTAAGCATGAGGGTTCCTCCCCCCCTCTCGAGTTAAGTATATGCGAAAGGGTACATCATCAAAGTAAATCACCTAATTCACAACCAAATGTCCTCATTTGTATTTGATGCCATGCGCAGGTATACTTTCCAAAAGCTTCTGATTAATTAGATATTCCTTTCTTCAGATCTGTGAAGTAATTGTGCTTCACAATAAATGAAAAGATTTGCAGCAAGTGCAACGAACAGCTGTTTTTAAAATATGCCTGGTGCCAAGAGTCGCCGTGCTTTACACATTTTTATATCGAACTCTCCTATCACCTGTGAATTGTATAAATCGCCGGCTCATCATTATATATTCATATTCTATATGTGTAACCTGTGTACATAAATATAACGATTATCACCATTCACTTAACGTTTTTTCTATTTTTTTTTTTATTATACATAATTATATATTTTCGATATCTCGACAACGGCTCATTTCCAACGGACAGTTCTATTGGCATTTTTGCTCTACATGCCAAGTTCTCCCCAAAGGTACCACATTTGTCAAAGTCATTGTAGGGTGCCCCTTGCAGTTTCAAGTTAGATTTATTAATTTTGTCTTAGTGTCAAAACTGCTCTTAACCTGCGTCGAGTATCATGACTTTCCTTAAGTAACGTCTTTTGTTAGGCAATTTGCGTTGCCTAAAATAAATGGTTGTCATTAAGTAGCTACCTTGTGTAAAGTAACTTTTTCTATATGACAATGTTTTTTTTGTTTTTTTTTGTAAAGTAATTCTTCCAGTATTAAGTAATTTGCCTTTCGTCAAGTAACTTGTTCTATGTGACATGTTAAGTAATTTGCCTTGTGTGGAACAATTTGTCGAGTTATTTACCTTGTGGTTAACACTTTGTCAAATAACTGTGTAACTTGTCCTGTGTTCGTTAGCTTGTTTCCTTGGACTTGGTGTCAAAGAACTTGTCTCTTTGGTCAAATAACTTACTTCATTTTAGTCATGTTCTTTTCATATCACTGCACATATTGAAAGACTATTTTATTTTTCTTTATTTGAAACTTTTAAGTTTAAAAAAATTCATTTTTTTTCTCTTCAAGGTGAACTTCAATTCTCTTTATTTTCTTATTAACACCATTAATTGTAGATTGCAATACTAAATATATATATATGCCTGTGAGTGAATTTATTGTTTGAGTATTGAATAGCAATGTTCAGAAGAGGCAAAATGATGGGACGTGATACTTCATACCTCTGTCAGATGCTTTGTATGTTAAAGGAGTGCAATACAGTGTAGATACATCCACATAATGCTCTGTATTGCTGATTCTATACATGACTTGCTGTATTCATGCATGCATTTTTTTCACATGTGTATTCTTTTTGTTTTAGGCATTTACTTTGGTGATGATTAACACAATTGCTAGTCATGGTATCAAAACCATGCCCATGTGCATTCGAGACATTGTGAATGGAGCTGTGGCTGTGTCACGATTACAGGTTGATATTCTGTCTCAATCAAAACTTCGACGTTGTTATTCACAAAACTGACCATATTATATGCAGATATTAAATTTTATATGCAGAAATTAAATTGATAGTTTTGCGATACATTGAAGGGAACATTTTCTTACTGTGTTATTATTTTAATTGCCAATGGCTTGGAAGCAAACAATAGCTTCTTCATTTGCCAGATGTTTTAGCCAGTAAGTTCCTTCAAAACATGTGGACCTGTGGTTTTCAGCATGTGAAGGAGGGCATGTGCAATTTGGTGGAAATGAAATATTTTTTACTTAATAATTTTCGACACCCATGTAGAAATAAGCTCAAACTAGAGCTGTTTTTTGTTTAGGAGAAAAAGAGACGCCGTCCTCATCCTGGATTCGAACCAGGGTCCCTCCTTCCATCCCTGTGAAGGGTAATAATATCTTACATGAAATAGTTAATCCACATTTGAATACCTCTTTGATATGCATCTTCACGCACAAGAGAATACTTCTCACGTTAAATTTCAATGATGGTTTTCAGTTGCAATTAATAACTTTGATTATTTCGTAGTAGTTAATTTTGCTTAGTAATTATATAATATTGCTGAATTTTATTTATTAATTATTTTTAACTGTTAATTGTTTTAATAAAATTTCAATTATAATTTTCATATAAGGTACGATCAATAAGTAGGGTGAATCACCCCTCAAATCGAAAATGGGAACAACCCAATTATCAGCTACACTTTCGTCTTGTTCCGTAATATTAACAGTAGTGCATGGTTTTATGCGGCTGGGAGTCTTGATAAATTTATTATTGGCTTTTGTGGCGTGTCATGCAGCATAGAATCGATTTGAAATTCCTATATAAATTGAGTAAATCAGCAGGCGAAAGTCATGCAATGCTGAAGCAGGTGTATGGAGATGAAACCGTGACTTTGAAGACTGTGTATACTTGGTTTAAAAAGTTTAATGATTGGCATTAAAGCATCGGAGTGGGTGGCCCACCGCCAGCAGGACAGAGACAAACATCGAGAGAGTGTGTGAACTGTTGCAGCAAGATTATCTATTAACCATCAAGATGCTGTCAAACGAATTGGATAACCCTCGAGGAAACTGTTCGGAAAATCGTGACACAGGATTTGAGAAAATGCAAAGTTTGTTCGTGATTTATTCATCACTTAATGGGAGAAGAAAAACAGCAACGAATGAAATGTTGTGGGGACTTCATCGACATGGAGGACGAAAATGCCCAGTTCGTGAAAACCTTCGTAACCGGCGAGTAAACCTGGTGTTTCCAGTATGATCCGGAGACAAAACGCCAAAGTATGGAGTGGCGCAGTCTCAACTCCCGAAAACAGAAAAAATGTCATTTTGAAAAGTCAAGGGTAAAAAAGACACTGCTGATAACCGTTTTTGACTGTCAAGGCATAATTCACAATGAATTTCTAACTGCAGGTCAAACTGTCAACAGTGAGTTTTACTGCAAGGTGCTCAAACGACTTTTGGCTCGTATTCGTTGTGTATGACCACATCTGAAGCAACCTGGCTCTTGGTTTCTCTTGCACGATAATGCAGGGCCACATACCGCTATGCTTGTAAAGCGGTGTCTGGCTCAACATCAGGTTACTGAATACAGTGGACGCGACGTCCACTGTATTCCCCAGACTTGTCA
The DNA here is from genome assembly GCA_006491805.2 of Dysdera silvatica. Lineage (NCBI taxonomy): Eukaryota > Metazoa > Arthropoda > Arachnida > Araneae > Dysderidae > Dysdera > Dysdera silvatica. The sequence continues at coordinate 148,944,465 of QLNU02014176.1, forward strand.
CTACCAGACTTTTTCCTTTTCCATAAACTTAAAGTGGCTCTAAAAGGGCAAAGATTTACAGACATTATGCACATTCAAGCTGCTGCGACACAGGAATTGAAAGCTGTACCAGTGGAGGAGTTTTCAAGAGCTTTCGACAATTTGTACACATGTTGTCAATGGTGCATAGTGTGCAACGGGGACTATTTTGAAGGATTGTAAACAGTTTCCATGTCAGGCCTACTCAATGTAAGACTTATTTCATTATTCATCCTACTTATTGATCACACTTTGTATATAAACATGGAAATTATAATAAGAATTAGTAAAATTAATGGACATGAATAAGCAGTATGTAAAATTGATAACTATAATTGAAATTTAAGGTGAAAAATATGTTTTGTTAATTCCCTTCAAAGTAATTTTAACCATAAAAATATATTTTGTTGGTTAACTAACCGTTTGCATTAAATAAAAGGTAAACAAGAGAGTAAAGAGAGAGAGTCTGTTTAGTATACACAGTAGTGTAGTCCGTTTAATGTACATAGTAGCATAGTCCGTTTAGTATACATGTGGGTTGGTACAATGGTAGTGAATGGAGGTTCGATTTGAGTGGTTTAGTTTAATCCTTAAAACTTTTGATTGAGGGAGCTTCGTTATATACTTTACCGTGTTTGCTTTGCCACTGGTTATCCCATGTTTGACAGCCAACTATCACAAAAGAATGCTTACTGACTCACCATGGTCCTGGAAGAAGATTTTCCAAGTCTTAAGGAGTTAAGATTCCTCTGAAAACTGTAGGTTCCAGAATAGCATGACCCTTAATGTTCTTGCTCCATAAAACTCACATGTTTAAAAAAAAAAAATTCCAAGAAGAAAGGTCAGGCGGAATTAGGTCATTTTTTTTCTCCCTAGTTTTAAATTTAAACTATAATTTATTTATTTTTTCCCTTAAGTAATAAGTAGTTGAGAAATTGAACAGGCTGAAGTAAGGCTCAAACCGGTGACCTTTGGGTTGCCCTTTTGATGCTATGACCACTTTGCTATTGGTGACAACTATACATTATCTTCTTTTTGTATTTCGGTTTGCTAAAAGTAGTCATCATGTCAAATGTGTAGCCTGCCTTGGTCATAGTTGCCTTTTTTTTTTTCCCTTCTCTCCCTTGAACTTGACTAATGTGTTAACTGTTTAGAGGCCGAATTAAGTATCTGAAAGAATATATATAAATTTTTTTCCTTGATTATGCACATATTAAGGCCCCTTTAAAATATTTAAAAAGTATTTTTGACATAAAAAAAAAAAAATTTCGTAAATTTTTAAGACGTTCCCAAGTGGGAACATTGGCCTCTGCCTAATTCTTTTATTACATAATTTACAAAGAAACTTTTGATAAAAAATATAGAATAAAAATACATTTAAATGAAAAAATATGGCAATATTAAAATAATTTTACAACTCTTACACCTAAAACTTTCTTTTGCTTATCTTTATAATGAATTGCCATTTATGTACGTACTCAACTTTCCATTGTAAGTAGGAAAGCACATGTTATGCAATCGCTTGTCGCATTCTAAAAGCTTATTTCAACAGTTTTTTTTACACAGAGCACAACGACTCTGCATCGCAGTTGTTAAAAAATGATTGTCAGTTTTTCTCATTTCCATCGACATACGAGTCTTTGGTCAAGGATCGTACACAACTTTTGGATTGGGCCCTCACTAAGTTCGGCGTGATTTCTCGACGAAAGTTCAAATGAGATAATGCGAGATTCCCGTGAATGTCTCTATGAAGTAGCCAAGATGCTGCAACAGCCATGTTCAGAGCATTGACAAATAGATTCTAATACCACTTTTTACTCTTCAATGGAGGTTTATAAGAAAAAAGGAGTTTATCTAATACATCAACTTCTCCCATTCCTTCTTTCCAGACGGGTCCAAAACAGAAACAAATGTAGGTTCTGCATTTGTCATTAATAACAGTGCCATTGCAGAAAAAATCCCCCCATCATACTCCATTTTCACAGCAGAACTTTATGCCATTTCCATGGCACTTGCGTATATTTCAACTCATAGCTTAACTCATTGTATCATCTGTACCGATTCTCAGAGCTCTTTAAGAGCCCTGGAATCTTTTAAATATTCACCTCATCCTATTTTATCCAAAATCCATTCACAACTGCAGCACCTGCACAATCATTCCAATATTAAATTCTGCTGGATCCCTGCTCACATTGGTATCAAAGGGAATGAGGCTGCTGATGCAGCTGCAAGGGCAACGAACTCACCACTTGCTTCTAGCCAGCTTCTTCCTTTCTCTGACCTGAAACCAATTATCAAGACCTGTGTGAATCAAAGGTGGCAAGAAGAATGGGATCATCAAACCAATAACAAATTGAATAATATTAAACATACAATTGGTAACTGGCCCTCCTCATACCGTAAAAATCGGAAAGAGGAGGTTCTCCTTGCTAGACTTCGCATTGGGCATTCCCATCTCACCCATAGACATCTGTTGGAAGGAAAACCAGCACCAATTTGCCAAGTGTGCAATGAACCCATGAGTGTTTTACACATTTTAACTCAATGCCCCTATTATAGACTTGCCCGCACTCTTACTTTTAACTCTTCATCACTGTCTGACATTTTAAATGACCATGCTGACCATACGCACGTTTTAAATTTTTAAAAAGTACTGGGTTTAACAACAGTCTTTGATTTTACCATGTTTGGCGCAGTATAGCCCAGATGCTCTTGCGCCATAAAAAAGCCAAACAAACAAATCTCCCATTCCTTCGTTGTATTGCTTTATAAGATCAGGTTGAATAATATCAATCTTTTTTGTTTTTGAGTAACGCTTAACTGTTGAAAGGGGGTTATGAGTTTGATGGTTTAAAGTAACACTCACCACTGCATTGTCATTCCAGCGGCAAATGTACACAACACCGTCACAGCAATAGTCCATTACCCCATGTTCTTTTTTTGCTAATGCTTTCTCATCTTACAAAGGACACCGCTTTGCAGGGGCGTACTAGGCCGCCGGCCAACCAGCCCTGTGCACCCTCATGAACGATAAGACTTGTGCCCTCCGATAATCTAAGTTATGCACCGTTTGAGAAGACCCAGTCCGCCCCTGCCGCTTGGTACGGATTTTACAAACTGTTCCGGTGGCTTTCATTACAGAATCTACCAATTTTTCAAGCAAATTGCATGACGTGAAGAAATTATCAGAGTAGAACTGATGTATTCCAGGATTTTCAACAACAGAAAGTAAATGTATTACAACATTTTCACCCAAAGGCAATGGCACATCGTGACTCTTTTTCCCACAGTAAATTTCCGTTGAATATGGATATCCAGAAGAACAAAGCATCTATATTTTGAAACCAAATCTGATATGTTTATCGTAAATCAACATTTTTCATATATAATAGCCATAATACGGTACCATAGATTCATCAATACTCAGTCGTTTGTGAAAAATTCCAAATTGCCTCAAATTCTGTCGATATTGTTAATTAATTATTGATATCATTACTTATCTGATTATGTAATTGCTAAATAGCTTATTAATTAATATTCTTATTAGATAATTACAATAATAACTCAGCAAAAATCTAATTTTGCGTTGGAATTGCATTTGGAAATCTGCAATTTTTCTACATTATATTTACAAATCTCGCCAATTTCATGGGGGGGAGAGGGGAACTAGGTCATCTGCTCCCACTGAAATACACTCCTGAATGCAGATAATTATAAACATATATAAATATGTCCGTTTTCTACTATTTAATGTAGCTAATAGAATCCAATCCAATAGTTTAAAAAATGTGTCAAAAAAGTTAACACCTGAGGCCAATGTTCCCAAATGGGAACATCTGGAAATTTGTATTTATAATTAACAAATTGAGCATCATTTTTTACAGAAAATGACATTTAAAATAGTATTTGAACTCCTCACTTTCATGACGTGCAAAAATTTTCAAAAATTTTAAATTTTGGACTTTGTTGTTTTTGTGCAGTACCAGCCAAGGTGAAAAGCTCAAAAAATAGTGCATTACAAAAAAAATTTAAAACTGAAATAAATTAATTTATAAAAGTTTAAATGACTCAGAAAAATCTTGAAATTATTCAGCTTTGCTCAAACCAATTTTTATTATGTTATTCTAAAATTGGAATTTTTAGCAATTTTTTTGAAGATTGTGTTCTCAAATGGGAACATTGGCATCTACACGGTTAATAAGGAAAATGGTTGACTTTTGAATGGAAAATCTTGAAACCTGAAAAAACGTAAATCTGAGATTAAGAAAATTTAAAAGGTGTTAAATAGCATTTATTATTTTTTCTTTTTTTTCAGGTGTTGCTACATTTAAAAGATAAAGAAAGTTATGTCAGCCTTACGAACAGTGTCGACCAAGCTATCAATGTGAATAATGCTACCTTGGATTGGGAGCAAGTGTTACCCAGTACTCAACGTGGTTGCCATAAAGCCAAAATGGGCGAAATTAATTTAGTTGGTAATTATACAATAATTTTTGCCACCCACGTATTAATTACAGCTCAAACTAGAGCTTGTGTAATTTTGGAGAAAAAGAGACGCTTTCCCCATCCTGGATTCGAACCAGGGTCCCTCCGTTTAGCCCGGAGTGTCTTGGACCGCTAGACGAATGAGGACAGGAAACAACGCTCTCTTTCTCCGTATGTAAAGATGTTAAGGTATTATTACCCTCCGCAGGGATAACACAATTGCCAAATATGGTCAACACAAGAAAGCCTCCGGGGCGAGAATTTTGTGAGTTTTCGTGGGGGAATTTATTATACTATAATTTTTGCCACCCACGTATTAATTACAGCTCAAACTAGAGCTTGTGTAATTTTGGAGAAAAAGAGACGCTTTCCCCATCCTGGATTCGAACCAGGGTCCCTCCGTTTAGTTGTAATTGCACAATTCGTATTAGTAGTAGTTGCATTAGCTGATCTCATATCATAAGATGTAACCAATCAATTTTTGGTTAACTTCAGTTATCTGTCTATGTACCATGATTCACCCATCACTCGGAGTTCCCTGTCCCGTCTCAAGTAAGCCATAATTCGCTCTTAGGACACCAAAGTACACGTATGGACAATTTGCATATTTTAAAATATGCATCTTTTATTTTGAGTTGATGAAGTTGAGTCGGGATGTCCTTCGTTCGCTACTATACAAATAGGATTGATTCCAGCATATGTGCGGTGCTCAACGATTTCTATTTTCCCTACAGATCTGTAGTCGTATGGGTTTAACTCCCCTTGTTAAAAGCGGTTTGGATTTCTGGAAATAACTGCGAGTCCGGGATTATCTTAGCTGGCTGTGACTTAGCGGCAATGTAGTTCTCCGCTATGTGGAATATATGTCGCTTTCTGCGATCAAAAGCCCTGCAGTGTTACAGTGGCAACGCATTCACCTAGTATGCAGTTACGCCAGTTTCGACTCCTGACTTCAAAAATAAAAAAGTTTACCGACTAACTGTACACCGTAGTCCGGGAGGGGGGGGTCGTTCCCTAGGTTTTAAGAGGTTCAGATTCCTCGGGAAACTGCAGGACCAGCGGAACATGACACTTGCATCGTAAAACTCTACACAAGCAGTTCTGCTATCAAAGAAACAGCTATGATTTTCTAGTTGATAGGGATGCAGATCTCTCTGGGAAACTGAGATGTTGGAGCAACATGATGTCGTCCATTTTTTTGCCAAGAAACAGCAAACAACTAATTCACTTTAACATGGGGAAAGTACCTTATAACATTTAAAACAATTTTCTTTGCATTGCTGTAATTCAGACTGTTTTCATGCTTTTTTTTTTCCAAATTTAGTGCCTGAAAATGAGAAAATTCTTCACGATGACATCACCCCTGACACAGCTCTGGTCACACTTCAGTCCGAAACAGGATTACCTCCCGCCCTCATCAACGTCAATTTCATTTTCCCTAAGGTAAGCGACTAGTCTACGTTTAGGTGGGCATGCATAAACATGTATGTACATAAAAAAAATAGAAAATATAGTATACTACAGGGTGTCTACACATCTGGAAAACACGAAAAACCTAAGGTAGTTTTTTCTGACTGGAAAAGTCAGGGAAGTTTTTTCTGACTGTAAAAGTCAGGGAAATTTGAAATTCATTGTTATAATAAATAACTTATTAAAATAATTTTCCTGAACTGTGCTTTTCATACCACATTACCTACTGAAAAATTTGAAAAACTTGTACTTTTGACTAAACTTCTTCCAAAAGTTACCATTTTGCACCAAAACTAATATAATTTATATAAAATTATTAAGCCTATATATTTTTCAGAACAAAATGTTTGCCAAGTGCCCAACAAAAATTAGAAAAAAGGTGTGTTTATCTAATTTGTAAGGGGTACCAATCTCCTTTCCCTTATATATAGTCATACACCTTTTAAATGAAATAGAAGATGAAACATCAGCTTTGCGATTATATAGTTAAACTCTTTTATAATGAACTCAAGAAGGGCCAAATGGAAATGTTGCTGTAAATATTTAATTAATGCAAGTTTTTAGTATTTTTTAATACAGGTTTTTTTTTGTATTTGAAATGAGTTTTTAATACGGTTTTTACATTCATTTTTTAATACAGTTTTGTTACAATTATGCATTTTTTAATACAGTTCTTTGTATTTGTAAATTCACGGTGAGTTATAAATGGCTTTGAGGTGTCATTAATGGATTTTATGGTCTTATGAAACTTATTTTGTTTACACAAATTTTAATGCGTTGTGTGTTGTTTACTGTAATTAGTGACTGGAAATCGATTAAGATTTGGTCTGGAAACGTCAGGGGAGTTTGAAACAGAATGTGAGTAGACACCCTGATACTAGCTTGAAGTAGCATGATTGCATTTGTCTTAGCACCATGGATTGATTGATTGTTTGGCTTTTTTATGGCGCAAGAGCATCTGGGCTATACTGCGCCACTTAGCACCATGGAACTCAGATGATTCATCAATGAGCTAAAAACTTGGAATTGAAATGGGTGGGCATTGCTTATACTAATAATTGATAACAAAACCTCAAAGAAGGAACTTCGGTATAGATAAACAAGTTGCCATAAGAAAGCAGGTTGAAGTGGGGTGTGGAGGTGGTGAGATTGAGGGTATATCGTTGAGTTGGGGAAAGCCTTCATTAATCAGTGGATTGAAACTATTATGGATTACTGACCGAAAATGAGGATAGTTAATATACATTGTTGGGGTGGATTAGACTTGCAGGAAGTGAGCTATTTTGTAAAGATAGTATGGCTTAAAGGTCACAATAGACCATACTATGCCGCCATTACAGCATTGGACCCATGGGTCCAATGCTGTAATGGCGGCAAATTTTTGGAACTGTAAAGTTTGATCTGGACACGGAAAGAAAAAGGTGGGTCCAATCTCAGATGACCCAGGGCATAGTCTTGTGATATACCACATATAAATGAACTAACGTCATATCACAGTTTTGTTTATAAAGAAACTGATATGACTCAGAGCGGAATTATCCTTGTATTGTTGTTAAATCGCATCCAATTGTATTCATCATTCCTTTTCGATTGAAAGAGAATTGGAAATGGTCATAATCATTTGGTGAATGTTTTCGTTTCTGCACTCCCATTTATCCTGGGATGTAGCTATTGTATAGCAAAAGTAGGCAAGGTCTACAGCAACTCTCTCACTCCAATTTTGGGTCTCCTTATTTTAGCGCAAACGAGGAGTCCAAAATGATTAGATATGTCAGTGCTTTGAGCAATTCATTTGCAGTAGATTTACAATTATCCAAACTATCTGGCTCATAAGCATGTCCAGATTATTGTGTGTAATAATAATAATAATAATAATAGTACAAAGGCTCAAAAGGCAGTAACCTAGATGAAGGCTCAAAATTCCTATGATTAAATGGTTGGATAATTTGGAAGAAATACTACTGTATGTAGATTATTTTCTCTGCAGTGTGTTATATTCATGTATGCTTGCAGGGGAAGTTGATCGGTGTCTGTGGAACTACGGGAAGTGGAAAATCCTCACTAATAGCAGCTCTTCTTGGACAGGTAATTATTTGACATGTTTTCGAATAGTTAGGAGGGGGTAATTATTATTCTCTTTGGTCTAGTCAGTACAAAATCGTTCTGTACACACAATACACGGTCTTTGGAGTTGTGAGATTAAAAAATTTCTTATGGTTCCGCACAAGTATCTCATTACCTTCAAATAAATCCTGTTTAGCTTTACCTGAAGAACCGTGGTGACCCTGTTTGATGCAGCATAATCTTAGCTGTCATTATGCCGTAAAACATAAACAGGAGTCCATTGCCTCTGGGGAACCTTGCATTGTCAGAGAACTTGAAATCGTCCCTGAAGGTCAGGAAAAAACGGTAGTGATTGGTCAAACCTGGAAAGGTCATTGAAAACCTTCCGAACTTCTGTTCTGAATAGTTAAACCACAGGTAAATGTGAAGCTATTTCCCCCAAAACCAAAGTTCAGTTCAAAATTCTGTTTGTGATCAGTTAGGGAATTTTTTATGCGAATAGGAACCCTAACATGAAGAAAAAATTGTCAGAATCATTCCGCACTTAAACTTTCAATTGCATTCTTTAATTAATGTGAATGCATATAAAGGATGTTTTTTTTTTAAATTCCGATAGAACTCATAGCAAATACAGAGGAATTGAAGCATGCAGAAACTACATCGTTCTCACAGATTAAGAGGACTGAGAAGTAGCCAGCATGGAACAATAAATCCTTTTAGGGAACTTTATCTAACATTATGGTTTTGAAATGATCACATGAATGACTGTTTCTAAAACATCTAAAGTTTGGTTAACGTTATGGTACCGACTTCTAGTTGGATGGACGAATTATGATTGCAAAAATTGTACCACATGTGATATAAATTGTTAACATAACTATCTAAAGGTTTCATTCAGTCCTTTTGCTACATGGGTGACCATGTCTTATTTTTCATGTACACCTTATTTAGTAGTAAAATTCTCGTTTTTCTTTCTTTTTACTTTTTTTTTGCATTTACTGTATATTATTAACAGTTGAATATGTTTGTTGCCCTTTAATTCACTGGCACAGGTTCACATTTGAACTTACGCCTATCATTTGGTATAATAACGTGTGTATTGTGTAGTGAGAATTGAATATCTGCCACACTACACGTGTCAAACTGATATAGATGGGGTAGTTGGGTTTTAAACCCGTCTCGCAAAAGACGTTTTTCACAAGAAAAATCGGAAGATTTAGAAATTTACCCCCCCTACTGTTTTTTGTTTTTGGCACTACTGGTATATCCTATATTTTTTTCATAAATGTCCTATATTTTTTTAAGTTGTGACTATGACCCCTGTATACACAAGGTTAGTGAAATTCGAGTTCCTTTATGGTGGGCTTGGGAACATGTGCTAAGGTTCCAAAAGAAAAATTTGGACAATATAGATTTCAAATGATGTGCTCACCGTTTGTGTAAAAAAAATGTCAATTGATGCACTCTAGCAATTGTTGTGCTAATTTGCATAATATTGACTACTTGTATCTTTTAAAAAAAGAAAAAAACAAAACAGATTCTTCAAAAACATTGGTTGATTGCCTGTAACTTTATGAGTAATGTCACCATTACCAAAACAAGCACTCTTGGTGAAGTTGTACTTACAGAACCATAACAACGTAGCTGCAGCTCAAAGAGAATTTTGTCATTAAGCTTTTAAGGCATGGACCAATGTCTGCTTGTGCTGTCCATAAACTGGTGGCTAAATTTGGAATGTGGGGCAGCTTGGAATTCTGCCAGTTGGAGGACGAAAACGAACAAACTCTCATGGCATTGAAGATATAGCTGCGGCTGTTACGGATTTGACAAACTATGCGGTAGTGCAAGCATAACACCTGTTACTCATGCAGTGAACATGCCTTATTCTACTATAAGGGCTGTGTTGCATCAGATACAGCGATATTATCTATACAAGATAAAGTAGGTACAACAGTTGCAGCACAGTGACTCGTAGAGTCATTTCTCATATCAGTTGCTATCAATTGGCCATGGAATATTCTTCGGGTGACAAAACTCACTTTGCTTAAATGGGAAAGTCAATGTCCAGAGCTATCGGATTTGGGCAGGAGAAAACCCTCAAGTTTCAGAAGAGATCCCATTGCATTCACCGAAAGTAACTGTGTGATGTGGACTTACTGCAAATTTTAATCATTGGACCATATTTTTGTAACGGATTGCTCCGACTAGATTCTGCACAGAGGAAAAACACATAACCTCCCTATATATATATAGTGGATGAAATAAGAAAACAGGTACGGGTGACATGAAGGCAAATTGCTCAGGATAGACGTGTGTAGAAAGCATTTGGGGAGACCATCCAGCCATGGATAGTTAATGGTTCAATATGATGATGATGATGATATATAGTAGAACCCCTTTATAACGAAATGGACGGTTCCATAAAAAAAATTTGTTATGCAGAAAATTCGCTATGTGGAAACAATGTATTCATGAACCAGGGCAGCATGATATCACAATTGTAATCTCATTCTTCAGTTTGAAATTTTTTCTCGTTTTTCATTCAGAAACGACTGTTTCTCATAAATGATATTCAACCATTTAAAAATAGATGTTTTTGATTTTGAAATATACATGCATATAAAAAAAAAAAAAAGAGAGTTGAAAAATTCTTACCTTAAAATGAAAACGTATTTAATGCTTCTTCCATACACATTCATGCTTTTGTAAAAAAAAACCTCTTAATATCCTGCTGCACAACAAATGGCGGTGTTGATTCATCATACAAGTGTTAGCACCCCTGTGGGAAATTTGCAAGGTCTGGATTTCTGGTAATCAAACAAGCAAAAAAGGGCAACAAGTACTACTATTCAAACAATACAGTGTATTCAAGGACAATTAGGGCCTGTTCCAAGCCTAGCAGCTTTGCACTGTATGGGGCAACCAGATACAGGTGTGTGTGCTTAGGAAAACTCTTTATTAGGAAGTTTAAAGTCCCTTAGACATGCCTTATTCTGTTTGTTTGCCAATTACCTTAAAATTGTATTATTGTATTCTCACGGTATTAGGAAGCCCAATGTCACTGACGTGACCACTCGATTTTCTGTTTTAGTCATTAAAAATTTCGTTATATAGAAACACTTTCATATGTAATGACCATGGGGATTTACCAAAACTTCGCTATATATAGAGAGAATTTTGCTATATGGAAGTTCATTATGTGGTGCTTCTACTGTTTGTGTGTGTGTGTAGGATTTGTGTTTTATAATGACATATGTCTTTATAATGAAGCACTATGAAGAACTCTATGGATAAATATTGATGAATATATATATATATATATATGTATATAAATATTAATGAATAAAGCAACTACTTCACACAATTACAACGTCGCACCTTCTACGTTAACGCACATAGCACAAAGTGTCCTAATTCGTCATAAGTATATCATCACAGTGATAATGTCCACTATATTCCTATGTCATAAGCATCGCTGCTCTGCGTCCAACCTCCACCTCGTTTGCCTCACGTCTCTCGAGTCTTCTCTGTTTCCATACATGTGCTACCGTGACTGTCCACACATTCACATGGCGTCTCATTTGTATAATAGGGAAGGGTGTCCCAACCCCCCCCCACACACACACACACACACACACACACACACACATATATATATATATAGGAAAGTCCTAAATTTGAGTCTCAGCAGTCTTATGCTGTTCTCTTTTCTCTCATATTTTTATCTGACTCTCCAATTTATATATTTCTTTATTTTAATATAGATGAGGTTATTGAAAGGTCAGATAGCAGTGCGGGGTTCAATTGCATATGTGTCACAGCAGCCTTGGATTCTTAATACAACGCTGAAAGAAAACATTCTCTTTGGCCAGCTGTTCAGTTCAAAAAGGTCTGTGTAAACATCTTGTATTTTTTTACAATTGTGTTGAATTTTTAAAAAATAGAAAAAGAAAAAAAATGCAGCAGTAACTCTAATGTTCAAATCATCAAACTTCTATATATAAACTCTGGCTTTGCAGTTTTTTATCACCAGTTTTGTTTTAATTTTATCAAAATTCATTGCTTAGGTATTACGAAGCTGTATATTGCTGTGGCTTAACTGAAGACGTTGCTGCTCTACCATGTGGGGATCAAACCAAGGTGCGTTTTTTCCCCTTTTTAAGTTCTATGAAAAATTATATTATTAAATCAAAATTCTTATTAGTTTGCTAATTGAGAAGGTATAGATCATTCCACCACTTTTCAGCTATTGGAGGATTTATCGTATAATCTCTTTATCACAGTGGTTTCCAACTCAATTTAAGCCATGGACCACTCCGAAAAATTCTCATTCGTTCAGGGGCGGATTTAGGGGGAGTGCAATCGCTCCCTTGAATGAAAATTTAACATTGAAAAGATGCAAGGTAAAGGTCCATTTAGGTATCATTTTCAAAAATCAAGTCATTAATCGCCCCCCGAATGACCTCTAAATCCGTCCCTACACGAGTTGACTGTACGAACTTGATAAAAAAAAGGGAGCCAGCTCTTTTATTGGGGAAAGATGTAGATGTATAGAAGTAAACAAAGCAGGGTTGCCAACGGTGAAGCCAAACAAAGCAGTGTTGCCAACAGTGAAGCCAAACAAAGCAGTGCTGTCAAGGTGAAATCCCTAGTGGCATCAATGGTAAGTCCCTACATGCAACAGCGTAGCAGCTTTTCTTCAAGAGTGGGGGAGGAAGCAAAATGCTACAAATATATCATCAGTTCCATTTTTAATTTTAATATTTAATAATAATAATTTTTATAAGTATTTTTTTTAATCGTTTTTTTAAATAATGACCCGTCTAGCGGACCACTTGGGACTCCTTTGCAGACGATCAGTGGTCCATGGACCACCGGTTGGGAACCACTGCTCTTGTCATGATGAGTTCTATTGGGTATTCTGCTCCCCACTCAAAGTTTTGTCAGATATTCTGCTCCCCACTCAAAGTTTTGTCAGATATTCTGCACACCAACTAATTTATTCCTCCCCATTGTCTGAGCCGCTACAGTTTTTGAGCATATTATGGCATTTCATGATAAATTTTTTTCACGAGTTCTGCCTTTTTTTCCTAATTACTTTTTAGATTGGTGAAAAAGGAGTTACGTTGAGTGGAGGGCAAAAGCAAAGAACAAGTTTAGCACGAGCTCAATATGCAGATAAAGACTTGTATTTATTGGATGATCCCTTGTCCGCTGTCGATGCCCAAGTCAGCCGACACATTTTTCAACATTGCATTAAAGGGGCTCTTCGTGGCAAAAGCATTTTATTAGTGACGCATGAAGTAAAGGTGAGTATTCTCCACATAACTAATTTCAATGGATAGCATAACCATACACCTTAATGTGTACTTAAGTCCCGGTAGCAGAAAATGCAAAACGGGAGACACACGTCACAGATTTTTCAGCAGCCTGCCGATTATTTTACAAAACTGGAAAAAAACCTCTGAGTCCAATTTTCTAAAAAGATAAAAAGAAAATAAATACGTTTGTGAGCGGCCTTTTTCTTTGACCCCTGTTACCATGTTTTTCACTACATACATTCCGATTTATCGTACAGATTTTACCGCCCATATTTTCTCTACGCGTCCACACAAACTCTGGTTTCCCCATGCCTTTATTCCTGTTGAGGCTAAAAGAATGGCTTTGCGATCTTGCTCGGGATGCTCGCAAAGCTCATAAAACTCACAGATTTTCACCATACGCACAGGTGGTTTTTTCCACTTCTGCCTGTCTTCCCGCATAACGCATGGATATGCTGGATAAATCCCCACGAGGGGACTTGAGGTTTTAGACGTAATAGCCAAATTGTTGCTATGATCGAGTTTGACTATAATTTTTGGAATAGATAAAAAGTATTTAAAGCGTGTCATTTTAAACGTTGTTTTTAATAATTCTGATTTTTCCCTTTATTTATGGGTCTTTTATGTGTATCTAGTGGTATTTTTACAGTGTTTCAATTGTAACAGCACATATTTATTTTTCCACAGTATCTCGAAGAATGTGATAACATTCTTATAATGCAAGATGGACATGTCGTTGAACAAGGCACACACGAAGAATTGTCTACAGGGGAGTCAGAATATTCGAGGCTGATTCAAGTTCTGTCCAAGGATCAACAAATGAAAGGGGACATCATTGAAGGTACAATGAACTTTTCAAACTCACCTGGATAAAGCACGAAAACATTGCCTACTAACCTTTTACAGATCACACCCGTAGTATTCGAAAATCATGTTGACGAAGTATTATTTTTGTGACACACAAGTTGGGAACTACTGCTCTAGATGAAATTTACCAATGTTTCCTTGTCTTTTAAAAGAAAATTAGTTAAATATTTTAAGGAAGAGACACTACTGATTAAAAATTCCCTTTTCTCACTTCAAAAATCTTCTCCTCCTATTGGTGTCCTTTATTGCTATTTCTAAACGTCTTGCCTTTTTTTATTACTCCCAAAAAAACAAAAACAAAAATCTGCTACTCCCTTTCGCTACTTGAAAAATATGGATGTAATTTAGGCTTAACACTTGCAAAAGTTTATGAAATTCTTTTCCTTAAGATTTAAAACAAAATTTTGGAAACCCTTTCCATCGTTCTTGGAAAAAAAAAATAATAATAATGATGAGAAATTTCATTTCACCACTCTCAGAACAAAATCAGATCTCTCCCACCAATTGAAGATCTTCACAAATTTTCCATAATATTTTTTAAAAAATCTCCAAAAACCCCTCTCACCAGGCAAAAAACTTTGATGACATTCTAACCATTTGTTAAAATTTTGTGGAGTTCCCTCACACCACTTAAAATAATTCCGATTCTTCCTCTTTCAACATTCCAAAAATTCATTTGACGACACTTTCAAAAAAATATACCGCAATTTATTTTAGAAATTCTACAGAACTGATTGTTCAAAAATTCTATAGAACTGGTTTGCCTTACAGTGACATACATAGTGGTAACATGTTTATCTACCACGCTGTTAACCCTAATCATGCTAGGTGACCTCGATTCTAATGGTATCAACAATATGTGTCATTTTTTCTTCACAAACTTCGGACCGCTTACCATATTCCCTGGATTTTAACTCCCTTAACAACAAAAATCCCGCTTCCTTGGTGAACCTTAAGTCTTTGCCCAGTATAAGAGTATCTGTATAAGTATCTGTAATAATCTATATTTATTGTATCTGTAATAATCTGTATAAGTATCTGTATCCCAGTATAAGAGTATCTGTCTTAGCACCGTCAATTATAAATGGTCATAGAACTGACCACCCTTTTTAGAAGAAATTCTATAGAAATTCACTTACGTAATGAAAAATTCTCTTCTAATTTTAAAATTTGATTTGTAGAAAAACCAGTCATAAATACGTGTTTAGATGCAACCTTGGCAAGAAGTCGCAGTAAATCGCCAAGTTTGGCTGGGTCTACTTCTGAGATTGGTGATGACACGGACATCGGCGATGGTAAATATTCAATGCTTGTGTTCCTTGCTTTAGCATGCAATTTTTGGAGAAGCCACTTATTTTCATTCTCAATTTTTTTTTTTTTCATGAAATGAAGTATACTGTGTTGACAGAAGTATTGGAATGCTTCACCATAATTCAGTCCTACACAAACAGCAAGGCAGTCCTCTCTTGTCACATAGCAGATTCCATTAGTTTTGTTCAAGAGTATATTTGGTCTAATTCAGTAAACACGCACACTATTTGATACATTATCTCTGTAGAGCACATTATTTATTACAAGGATCCTCAAAGGCACATTGGTAAGGGATCGTAGCAAAAACACCAAGTGTCATCCTTCGCAACAATAGAATTCAGCAATTTTTTATTCCCCATGAGTAGTTTTAATGCTGTCTTTTGTATACTGAACTCAGTCATGTTTTGTCTACTGAATGCAGTCATGTTTTGTCTACTGAACGCAGTCATGTTTTGTCTACTGAACGCAGTCATGTTTTGTCTTCAGACAACGAATGTGGTACAAACAGGGATGCAACCTTTTTCTTGCCTAAATCTTCCAGTAAGATGTGACGAATCGTTTCTCGGGTAACTTTGTGCTGTCACTTGTGACATGCGGACACGACAAGTGGTGGATTAGACTTGTCAGTAAAACTGAAAGTGCTTGCGCATTGCTCATCATGAGTAATATATGCTGAAAGTGGAACAGATTGGTGAAATGCTTCTGTTCCAGGTATGTTTTTTGTTTTTGAAAAGTGATCTTCCAAATTCTTCCCTTTTTTGTACATTATGCTTTAAGAGAAGCCTGAAGTCAGAGTTTTGTATGTACAAATTGCAAAAGTAAAATGCTTCTTGTACGGAATTAATCTGATCTGCAAAACATCTCTGCAGGCTCTCTTTAGTGATCAGTCATTCGACTGTCCCACCAATACCATCACATGATTTATTTTGGCTAGTGGCAAAGAAAGATTATGATGCTGTAAAAAAAAAAAAAAATCCTCTTCGTGATGACGCAGATTAAGGAAATTTTTATATTGGCCAAGAATAGCTATCACTGAATTTCTTTATTAAAGGAACCTTCTCTTTTATGAATATTATGACTTCCCGTTGTATCAAATGTAAAAAAGTAACATTACGTTGCAAATCATCAGATAAAATGCAGAGATTAGAAACTGCCAAGTTTGTAGTAAGAGATGGAGTGTATATAACAGTTGGATGTACAGTACAAGTTTCTTTTGTCCAGCGATATCCCTGAGCCTCATCTTGAACAACAAAATAGAAGTTTTTCCTGAAATCTAGAGGAATGAGTCTCATTTGGTCCAAGATTTGCTTTGGTTTCCTTCAGGAAAAAGTAGACTGAGCTTTTTAATGAAAGAATGAGAGATGAGTTTTTCCAGACTTTAAGGTAGTTACATATTCATCAAAAACAACAGTGCACATAATCATTTCTGTTCAGTAAAGTGTTAACCCACTGATGGTTCTTGATCTCGTCAGTTGGCTTAGGCTCATAGCCCTCAAACTTTTCTTCCAGTATTTTTTTTTTTGCAATCTTGCACTAGTTGGCACAGTGGTGCAACGTGCAATCTTGACTATCATTACAATAGAGAAGATATTTAATAAACTCGTGGTAGTCCTCTGTAATACGACCAGCATGGAGTAAAAGGATGACATTCTGATATTTTGTATGCACACACTGAATGTGTACCCGAGGATTCAGACGATACATACCATTTGGCCCCAAAAAACAGGACTTAGAAAATTTTACGTTTGCCTGAAAATTGAAGTTTGAATGAAGAGTACAACTCACACTGATTGCATAGTGTCTTCTTTATATAGAGAGCCCTAGCAATACTAACTATATATTTTTTGTCCAATCATTATTGTGCAATACTTGTGGCTGTCATAAATTTTCACTTAATTCAACTGTCAGAGATCTCATAAAAAGATCGCACTGCTCACTGTAGTCCGGGGTTTGGTTCCCTAGGCCATAAGAGGTTCGGATTCCTCGGAAAACAGTAGGTCCCGGCGCAGCATGACCATTGTAGTCTTTGAGCCGTAAAACCACAAAACAAACAAAATTAATTCAACTGTAGTTTGACTGAAGTGTTTCCCTTTTCTGGCATCAAGCATTGCTAAAATTCCTTTCTCCTTCAAAATTTGTTGTGACTTGTCACACAGCATAATCTGTGTAAAAACGAAAGCAATAATGTAAAAACTGTAAGTACCACATTTGTCCAGATGCTTATTCTGAACAAGTCTAAAAAATTTCAATTTGATTACTATGCATAAAATTGCAATTTTGTTTGTTTAAATGAAAAAATGTTTCCATATCACTGTTTTTACGAGCATGACCCATTGACTAGTGTATTCCGTGAATGAAAACATAATTAAAAACTTTTAGAAGTCCAGAATTATTTAGTCATTAAAAATATTAACAAATTTATTAAAAACGTTGATAAATTCATTAAAACTTAGGAGTCTGAAGTAACTTTTTAGGTGACTTTAGGTCTGAGAATTTTTATCCCTGGGTTAACGTGTTTTTCGAAAAAAAAAAAAAATGTGTAAGATATTTTTTATTTCAAAACCAGAAAGACCAAAGTGTAAGCTTCAATTAAAAATAAAAAAAAAGACTATTGTTTTCATCTGCCTTTTAGTAGTATTTTTTTTTTTTTTATCAAAAAACATTTTTCCAGCTTTAAAAATTAGAAATTACTATTCCGGCATTTTTATTTATAATCCGCACATGGTTATCGATTTATATTCAAAATTTCAAGTTCCTTGGCATTTTAGATCTGGAGCTGCAATTTTTTGAAGACAAAACTGCAGTCTAAAAAGGTGGTTTAAAATGTACTGTCCATGGAAATTCTCAAATTGTTGACCCCCTATATCTCAGGACTATGAGGGCTAGGAAAGAAAAATTTCACATGGGTTCTAACCTACATAGGGGTAGTACATACACACAAAATTTTATTAAAATCCCTGTCGGTGGGTGTCGGGGTGTGGTTGAATTGACATGGAATGACCCGAAAGCCTTACAAGATAGCATGGCTTAGGACATTTATTTGTGTCAGAAATATCCTTGTTTTTATCCTAATGACATCATGGACTTTCCGCCGTCTCTACCACTCCATTGCCTCTGGTTTGGACCCCTCAGGTCACCGTAGGTCCTAATTTAGCATGACTTCAGCTGTTTGCTGCACCATAGAACACATTCATGCAATTCTTCCAGTGCTTGAAACTGTTGCCTTAAATTTAATTGCCATCAATTCTTGGTGTCCCAAAATGTGCCGAGAGACAATTGGAGCTTTTCCTTTAAAAGCACGGCACTCCGATTTTAATTATTGCCATGAACAAATACTTCTCTTTCTGGTACCACAGCTGCTAAAAGACATGAGCTTCCTTAGCTCTTTCAGTAGGTATTTTCCTGAGCAACGTTCGCTTCTACAGTCGGTGTTTTCCTCAGTCATAGGTTGCGCTAGCACACGGAAATGTTATTTTGTATCTTTTAAGCTCTAAATTCAGATCAAATGACGACGAAATAAGTGCAGCATTTTTAAATTGATTATGAAATTATTTTAGATTTATTTTTTGACTGTACTGCCATCTTGTGATAAAATTCACAGATGAAATCACAGAGCATGTTGTGAATAAGTATACAAGGTATATGTAAGTATACAAAAAATATATTCAAAGATTCTTGAATTGTCAGGGAATTTGAAATCATCCCTACAGGTCAGGGAAAAAGAGAGATTTTTGTGGTTAGTCCTGAAAAAGTCAGGAAAATCTTCATAACTTCTGTTCTGAGTAACTAAATTTCACACAAATACAAAGCTATTTTCCCCTGAAGCTGAAGTTCTGGTTTCAAAGTTTGTTTGCGATTAGTCAGGGAATTTTGTCAGAAAATTCAGGAGAAAACCTGGAAAATTCAAGGATTTTTTTTTCCTCCAAGTTGAGGGAGAATCTTAAATACATACTGCATGCCCACTGCTAATAACAAGTGGGCATGACGCCCATATCCTTCATGCCCACTTAAAGGGTTAATGATCATTGTCCACTTCCCTCTGCCATTATAAGTTATTTCTACTAATATTTTTTTTCCATACAAGTGATGACAGTAATATAACAAAGAGTAATACTATTATTTGTTATTTATATAAAGGTCACCTAATGTCTGATGAAGAAATCAAACAAGGAGACATCAGTTGGAGCACATACATTGCATACATTCAAGCAGCGGGTGGATTCATCGTTTGTGCATTGGTGGTCATTTGGTTCATCTTTCAAGCTGCCAGTTTGGAATTCAGCAAATTTTGGCTCAGTTATTGGCTTTCGCAAGGCGATGGGGTATGCCTTAATTTCATATTTTCAGTTGAAATATTATGATAGATCGTATATATGATATGATATATGGTAGCAGCCATGCTTTAAAGTAGTGTCTTACCAGGCTGAAAGAGATTCTACTGGAATTAATTGTTCTAGTTTTTCATGAATAAATAGTTTATCGTAGAAATACTTTGAGGGTAATAATAGTCATACGCCGGAAAGCCCAGACCCAGTATGCTTAAATAACATCTGCGCAGCAAATCCTGGTAACCAAGCCGTGTAGTTTTACGTATAATTATTCATGAATGGTTCAGAATTTTCAGGCGCAGAAATCTTTTATCATTCAAGAAAGAGTATATCGCTCATTATGGCTTTACATGAAAAGTTCCTGCAAGGCAATTACAGTTATGTGTGGTGCATCATCTGTTCGTAACTCTTTAAGCCTCAGAATGGCCGAAGACGGCCATGTCTCCCAGATTCACAACGGCCTTAGTCGGCCGGCCAGGTAGTTAGCTCTGTTTCCCCACTTCTGACACAAAAGGAGGGAGGGGATCCCCCTCCTCCCCCACTGTAACATATACTAGGTACGTATCAAAGGCACGGAATAATAGCGTATAGAAAATGCTCACCTTCATAGATTAGGTTACTGATACAAATGCAAATAGCGGTTGGTGGAAAATTTGACTATTTTCGCCAATGGCATAAAATAAACGTCAGTCAAAGTTTTATCAACCCAAAAGCCATGTTGTGATATTGGGTGTAAGAGCATGTCCATGTAATTATTTGAAGTCATGATGTATAAGTCTCTCAATTACCAAATAGATTGGCTCCACTTTTCACTGATTATGATACTTATTTATTACGTCCGACATTATTTAATATGTAATTTTCCAGAGACCAAATTAAATACCAACCAAATTAATCATTTCCTTGTATACTTAACAGATAATCTTCAAATTTCATAATTATTTATTAAACATGATTTTTTTAAATATCTGTGATATAGACAGAAAGAAAATAAAATATTTTTTGAGAAAAAAAATATTCAAAAGGAACCTATAATACAAAAACCTTCTCGTCCCAATCGCCCCTATTCAGGGGGGAGGGGCAGGACTTTTCAAATGGCTGACGTTTCAATTATCGAAAACCCAAAGAAATTAATGTTGTTTAACCCCCCCGCCCTACATAAATTACTGATCATCTCTACAGAGAGATAAAGGTGATTCTTCCGGCAGAAGTGGGGAAGGGGCACAAAATCGATATAAAGAGAAATAATGGACACGTTTGGTGCTACATTTCTGAAAAAAAATTTGTAGGTGACTCGTGAGCTGTTTTTTTTTAAGGATATTTTTTGTTCTTTTTAGGGATGAAGGCACCAAACTATTACTAGTCTTATAGGTGATATATTAATTTCATTATGTATGCAATTTTAATGAACCAAGGCTTATTATATCAGTAATTCGCAAACGCTTGGGCATGATCTGCTGGCGGAGTTTGGTAATGTCTAAAGGGGGCAGTATAGATATATTAAAATTATTATAAATGTTAATTT
>QLNU02014176.1:148969386-148981423 GCA_006491805.2 Dysdera silvatica
AAGTAGTTAAAAATGCACAATAATAATTAATACCAACTGGTAATTTTTTTCAGTTAAAAAAGTAAAACTATTTTAATTTATATATTATAGAAAGGAAAAAAAATAGTTTAGATTTTAAAAAGTTAACGTTTCAAAATAGTTTCGGTTATTCGCGTTCTCATTTCCTTATCATCGCTTATAGTATTTACTACTATCTGGCATCGAGTAATAAGTAAGTGAAAATGTTCGTTGAATCATTCTTTAAAATGTTTACTAAATCATCTTTTTTCAGCTTCCAGTACAGATCACTATGTGTCAACTCATTAGAAATAAGTCTCTCAGATTGCCATTAATAATAGGCTGTGTTATGCAACTAACTCAGCAGCTTTCCGGTATTAACGCGGTAAGAAACTAACTTTTTTACTTTAATGAACTGCGTGACATCGAAAATGCAACACCAAGAAGGAGTGGGCAGAAAGTGATGAAAATCGGCAAACAGATAGAATGCTGGAGATAGCACAGAGTAATAAGTGATGCATATTGCAACATGATACACCTATACACTGAGCGACAACACCGTCTGATCAGGTTGTAAGTCATCAAGGTGGTGGGACTACTATAGGCAGCAGTACAGGTAGCAACATGTCTAGGTACAGGCTTAATAAGCGTGCGGATGGTGTCCTGAGGGATAGCTGTCCATTCCTTGTCAACCATTTGTCAGAGTTCGTCTTCTGAACGCGACGGTGGCAGCGCATGCAAGCGACATCCAATCACGTCCCAGACGTGTTCGATTGGTAAGAAATCACGAGAGACTGGTGGCCGGGGAAGCACCTGGGTACCATACCAAACATGTTGACTGATGCCTGCCGTGTGCGATCGGGCGTTATCCTTCTGTTAAATGGAATTGGGTAGTGTCACCGGCCGCAGCATGTCATCCGCGTATCGTTGAGCCATCGTAGTTCGCTAAATACGGACAAGAGGTGACCTGCTATCGTAGGCGATAACGCCCCAAATCATAATGCCACGTTGCCGCGAGGTTCCGTTCCACAGATGCGGCTGGATTGGAACTGTCACCACATCGCCACCAGACTCATACACGACGACTGTCATTGCTAAAACAGAAGCGTGACTCGTCTGAGAACACAACCCTGTGCTATTCTGCCGTTCACGTGGCTCTATTCTGACACCAATGCAAACATGTGCGTCTATACTGTTGGGTCAGTGGCAGCCTTCTTAACAAGCTCCATGAATCCGGGCCGTCGGAGGTCAATAGGCAGATAATGGTCCTGGTCGATATGAAAGCATTAAGGGTGTCCTATATATGCTGCAAAGAGCGATAGAAGTGGCCTAGGAATCCACCCATGCTTGCTGGAGGATGCGTCGGTCCACGCGTGCTGACATTGCTCTGGCTGCACCAGCACCCCTGAAACGTGCCACATTCCCTTGTTCCAACTATCTTCGCCATAGCCAGTGCACCGTGGACACGTGTAGGTGGTTGTCCGCTGCGATCTGACGTATGGACCAACCTGCCATTCTGAGTCCGATCACCATTCCCTTCAGGAAATTGTTTGTCTGTTGGAATTGCCTCGGTTGGCGGTGGCCTGGCATTCTCTGCTACCTCATGTTTTCTCTAAAAAAAAAATTGTAAAACGATTTCCCTGGCAGGCAGAGCGCCATAACTGTTGCCGATTCTGCAGGTTCCTTCCCTTATATCGCACTCAACGTGCACGGGACAGCTGCGCATTTTCATCATTTACATATCTCGGTGAGCTACGTCTACCCTGCAATTTGCATTTTTTTCTGCCCACTCCTTCTTGGTGTTGCATTTTCACTGTCACGTAGTGTATATAATCACGAGAATTTTTTCCTAAATATGTGCATATATCTCTTTCTGTGTGTATACACAAGCAGAGCCCTCTCTGTGTACTGTAGAGTTTGACGAAGAAAAATTCAATTATGGGGTTTTAATTATCAAGAGATTTAGTCGTCGAGTTCACAAAGAAAGAGATTTAATTATCGAGTTGATAAAGAGAGAGAGAGATATTTGATTACCGAGTTGACAAGGAGAGAGATTTAATCATCGAAATGGAAAAGATTTTTTGATTAGAAGGTTTAAATCTTTTACCGTGTATTAATATAATTTATTTTGTAAGCGTTTGTCATAATAGGTTAATTCGAGTTGATGCATGGAATTTTTTTAATTTAAAAGAGTTTGGTTATTACATGGCGATTTCTTGAATTTCTCGGTTGTGTTGAAAATTGGCGGAATTAGCGTTATCCGTAACAGCCGTGCGGCTGTAGCGATAGCATGAGTTTTTTAACAGCGTTGTTGTTAAAATTTCTGTAGAAGAAACGATGTCTTCCAGGTCATTTTGTCGTTGCTGTTAATTTGAAATTGGGGGTGTTATTTTGAAAGATCCAAGCTGTCAGTTAAATATGCATATCTCACACTATTGCTCTTTTCAAGCCTTTTCCGAATATAAAAACCTTTTTGTTCGAAAGTGTACTTACTTCGAATTTGATGTGGAAATTGTTAAAATGACAAAAAAATTATCAAAAACAGAAGCTATCTTATTAAATTCAGCATTGCTTCATATAGAGTTCAGAAGGGTCTTTTATTATTATTATTATTATTATAAGTTCATCAATTATGGAGGTTGGCGTAGAAGAGAGGAGATACGTTATCGAAATAAGGTTTGTAAATAAATTATACTTAATAATATTCGACACCCACATATAAATAAGCTTATACTAGAGCTTTTTTGTTTAGGAGAAAAAGAAACGCCTCCTCATCCTGAATTCGAACCAGGGTGTCAAATATTATTACGTAAACTAGATTCCCCCACGAAAACTCACAAAAAACTCGCCTCGGTGGCTTTGTGTGTTGACCATTATTTGGCAATTGTGTTATCCCTGAGAAGGGTAATAATATCTTACACAGCCTTTGTAAATAAATCCTGAAAATCCATGAAGATACATAATGGTTTAATAATTACATTTATTGCAACTTTAAATGTTTGAAAGAAGGATAATCCACTGATAAAATAATTCAAAAGCGCCCCAATATTTTGTCCGCCGCCTTCGAATCCGCTGAGTTTGGACTCTACTCTCAAGTAAGTTTGATTGGTTATAAATGTTAAAATTGTCTTGATGTCCCTATGTCACTCTGGGGTTACAGAGCCGCTTTCAGCGGCCACCCTTCCCATTAAAATTGTGCACAATACAGCAGTCGCTTTGCAAAATGAATGACAGTTATCTACCTCTATCTGGCAGATTAAAAAACGGTTAGACACCAGACAAAAGAATAAAATAAAAAGTGGTATGAAAATCAAAAATTGTGGGCATTTGTACACGCAAATAATTTAGAACGCTTTTTTTAGAAGGGGTCTTCGCCTTACTATCAACCTGTACATATGTAGCACTAAAGGCATGAAATTGAATTACAAAAGTTGTGCTTTTCGAGGTATTGTTACCCTTCACAGCCATAGGACAATTACTTGGTAATTAATACAAAAGCCATGTAAGTAGTTGATTTAGTGATTTCGTGGGTGGTTAAATTGATGATGTAAGACATCTGACATCCAAGGTTTTAAGCTCAAACTAGAGCTATATATGGTTCACCATCGCAAAAATTGACAGGTCATAAAGAAACATTACAACCTGGAATCGAACCAAGAGCAATCCTGCATGAACCAAAGAGTTATAACCAACTAGAGTACAGAGACCTGGGAGACAATGCCCTTATACTCGCATGTATGTTTTCGGGGATTTTATTAATTTTCGTACAATAGCACAATTACCACTGGTTAACATATAAAGCCATTGAGACAACGTTTTTATAATTTCAATTATAAAAAACTACCCCTCAGTGAATTTATGCGTTAAGCATTGATAATTATGCT
Organism: Dysdera silvatica; assembly: GCA_006491805.2. Classification (NCBI taxonomy): domain Eukaryota; kingdom Metazoa; phylum Arthropoda; class Arachnida; order Araneae; family Dysderidae; genus Dysdera; species Dysdera silvatica. The sequence goes on from QLNU02014176.1 coordinate 148,973,268, forward strand.
TTCTTACAAAAAGTAGTAATATTTTTATTTAAATTTCTTGCATAAAGTAGTAAATAGTAGCAACATCCTGCCATCGCCCATAGGGCGTCTCCATATGCCATTCCCCTTCACAAACAGCCCTTGGGGTGTTTCTAATCCATTGATCCATTTAAAATTCTTTGATTTGTTTGGTTTTTCTTAAGTGTCCATATTTGCTTTACTTTAAAAATTCAATCCGTCGGATATTTCATCGCGCAAGCACCGGCATTGAAGTATCACGTCTCTTTAAGCATGTAACTAAAATTATTATTTTATCTATTTCAACATATTTCAATGCATTCCATATTTCAATTTTATGTGTTATTAATGTTTACATCCTTGTTGGAGTCATGCTGCATTATGCGCAGCTTCACAATGATGAGATACTTCACATTGCAGTTTTGTGTTTTTTCATTCAAACGTTCGTATTCTAGTTTATATTTCCAACATATTATTTCAATTTATATTTTAAATTATATATATATCATCATCATCATATTCAACCATTATCTATCCACTGCTGGATGAAGGTCTCTCCAAATGCTTTCCACACAAGTCTATCCTGGGCCATTCGTTTCCACGTCACCCCAACCTGTTTTCTTATTTCATCCACCCATCTAGTTTGAGGACGTTTTCTAGGTCTTCGGTGGTCTCTTGGAATCCAGTTCAGAATTTCTGTTGTCCATCGTTGATCAGTTCTTCTTGCAATATGCCCAGCCCATCGCCATTTCAGCCCTTTTACTTTAACAATGATGTCCTCTACTCTAGTTTGCTCTCTCACCCAAGTGTTTCTTTTTCGATCTCTCCTAGTTATTCCAAGCATGCACCTCTCCATGCTCCTTTGCGTTGTCTGTAACTTTCGTATTGCTCCAACTGTTAGACTCCATGTCTCTGATCCATAAGAGAGGACTGGCAATACACACTGGTTGAAGACCTTTCTTTTTAGACACAAAGGCAATTTCCCCTTCAGGATAAAACTGTTTCTTCCAAATGCACTCCAGCCAAGTTTAATACGTCTGTTGAGTTCTTTCATAATGTTGCCATCCATTGAAATCAGCTGGCCAAGGTAAATATATGAATCAGCAATTTCTAGCTCAATGTTGTCAACTTGTATTTTTGTTTCCTCTACAAAATTATTGAACATGATCTTAGTTTTTTGTAGGTTCATCTTGAGTCCAACTTCTTTACTTCTAGTTGAGAGCTCCTGTACCATGTCTTGGAGTTCTAATGGGTTCGTTGAAAAAATAACAATGTCATCAGCAAACCGCAAATGATTTAAATATTCACCATTTATTTTTATTCCCTTGTTATTCCAATTTATCAGCTGAAAAATCACACTGCCGGAAAATGAAAAAAGAACACCAAGAAGGAATTGCTGAATGGTTATGAAATTTGCATATGTTAATGGGATGGAGCACATGTAGGCGTGATTTTAATTTCAGGATCAACCAATTATCGCTGACGCCAAAACATGCTATAATATGCAAATTATAGTCGGTGGTATTTAAGGAGAAGGGCGAAGTTGGTGTAATCAGTAGTCGAATTATAGACACTTGCGAAGACTCTGAAGAAGCTACAATCTCTGGACGTGGAAGACGTGTAAAATTTCAGCAGTTATCGAACTATGAGAGAGGTCGTCTAGTGGGACTCCGTGAGGCCGGTTGGTCGTTGTCACATACAATTCCACACGTGCTCAATGGCGGCATGTCCGGTGAACGTGCAGGCCATGAATGTTGTCTCACACCTTGAAGTGCACGTTGCGTTGCAGGTGCCGTGTATAGAGCGGGCATTGTCATGCTGGATTAATTATACCATTACAGACTAATCATACAAATGGCACAACAATTGGCTGAATGATACTTCGGATATACCGAGTGCTGTTTAACGTGCCCGGTACAAACACTAGTTCTGTACGGGAGTGATAGCTGATCGCTCCCCATACGAGAAGACCAGGTGTAGACTCTGTATGCCGATGAATGTGGAAGGTTGCTGGATACTCCATGGCTCGTCTTGCGACTTTGTGCGGCTATCCCCAGACAGAATCTGCTTTCATTGCTGAAAACGACAGATCACCAGTGCGCCCTCCAGTGAGGACGTTGTCGGCACCACTGCAGTGGTTCCCGACGGTGGGTTGGAGTCAGAGGAACAAATGCCAGAGGCAAACGTACGTTTTAGGGTACGCAAATTGTACAACTGGTAGATGTTCGCATGCTAGAAGACTTTTCCCAATTTGTCCGGAAAATTTGGTGGGCTCCGAAGTATTTCCGTCCAAAGTTTCCATGAGGCGGCGAAGAGGTAGTTCATTGGCATGTAGCTGGCATACAGGGTTTGTCCCAGAAGTTCCCGGAATGATTTTTTGTAGTTGGCAACGCTGGCTGACGGGGCGGAGAAGTTGGTGGGGGATCTGAGCTTGGAAACGAGACCGGTATCAGTCGCCTGCGGGCAGTTGTTGAGGCAGGGTCACGCTCCGCGCAGAGGTATCTACTGCACCCTCGTCGATCAAAAAATGGACCAGTTTTTGGAGCAGCGTTATGCAATCAAATTTTGTGTGAAACTGGGTAAAAACGGGGCGGAGACACTCGAAATGCTTCGGAAAGCCTACGGTGACGGGGCGATGAAAAAAAGCCAAACTTTCATGTGGCACAAGCGGTTCCGGGAAGGTCGGGAGTCCGTCAACGACGACGACCGCTCTGGACGCCCGTCGACATCACAAACGGACGACTCGGTGCAAAAAGTGCGTCAAGTTTTGGACAATGACCGACGATTAAGTGTTCGGGTGATTGCAGAGGAGTGTGGAATACCCAAAACAATCGTTCATCGCATTTTAACGGAGGATCTTCAAATGAGGAAAGTCTGCTCGAAAATGGTGCCAAAAGTCCTGACGAGTGAGATGAAGGAGCAGCGTTTGTTGAAGTGCCAGGAATTGCATGAACGCTACGAAACGGACCCAGAATTTTTGGACAGAGTGATCACAGGGGACGAGACGTGGATTTTTCAGTACGATCCCGAATCAAAGCGCCAGAGCAGCGAGTGGCACACCAAGGAGTCTCCTCGCCCGAAAAAAGCAAGGATGAGCAAATCGCGAATCAAGGCAATGCTCATTGTGTTTTTTGACAGAAAAGGTGTAGTTCACAGTGAATTCGTGCCACAAGGACAAACAGTCAACAAGGAGTTTTACTGTGAAGTGCTCAAACGGTTGCGCAACAGGGTTCGACGCGTCCGAAACGAAATTCGCGACAATTGGATCTTGCACCATGACAACGCGTCAACCCACACCGCGCTCATTGTCTCCGAGTTGCTGGCCAAAATGGGTGTGGCAACGCTGCCCCAGCCGCCGTACAGCCCCGATCTGGCACCAGCGGATTTCTTTTTGTTCCCAAGGATCAAAAGAACCCTGAAAGGAACTCGGCATGGGACGCTGGAGGCGGTAAAAGCAGCCGCGACGACCTCACTGAAGGAGATTCCCGTTGACGACTTCCAGGGCGCCTTCAATGATTGGGTGAAGCGTTGGCAACGGTGCATCGAAGCAGGGGGAGAATACTTTGAAAAGTTCTGAAAAGATTGTAAACTGATATTGAATAAATGATTTTAAAAAAAATCATTTCGGGAACTTTTGGGACAAACCCTGTATTATCCAATATACTGGTCTTTGCAACTTCTGTTCAATTAACCGAATCACTCCACCATTGTTTCCGGTATTGGTTGCCTCGCTATTGCTACCAATAAATGCAAGATTTGAAACATCAATATTCTTTTCCCCAAGGAAGTCCCATATGGCATTACGTATGTCTCTTGCTCTTTTGGAACTACATGTCCAAGGAATGACGATCCTGGCTCTTTGACGACAGAAATATGTTCTTTCCATTCTTTTTTATGATGTAATTTCCCATCTTCAGTCTTGTGTGTAATGTTTCATCTCTAATGACATGAGTAATTTTCTTATTTTAACATTGGAAAATAATAAATCATGAAATTATACTCGAATAAACCATCATCCCACTTTACTGCGACTATTCCTATTACATTAACCGGATTATCGTGAAATTAAAAAAATAGCAAAATTGTCCAAATTCGGCCACTTTACTGACCCTTTAATTTATTTTGGAAGTAGATTTTATGCATCGATATGCTTCTATCTATAATCCAAGATTCGATGAAACATCAACTGACATGGTTATTGTTTGTTAAAATACAGCTCTGGATTTCATCACGTTTTTCGAACTTTTTGTCAAAAATACAGAAACTTTGGCCCTTTTGGGGAACTCTAACATATTCAGTCACATTTTTCAAATTTTACCACTTTATACCATATTAATCCACAACTTTTGAGGGAGTACAGTTTCTCATTTCGAAAAAATTTTATTTTCGACCCACCCTAATGTACAGGCAGGGTCTCATCCCAGTACACCTCTGAATGCTTCCACAGCTCGAAGCCAACTGGCGACTGTTTCTTTTCAAGGCGGATTTTGCTAACCACCTTTTCGAATGGTCACGGTTGCCTAACTAAGCAGGAGAACGTTGGGAAAAAAATATTCTCATTACTTTTAGAATGAAACCAGTATTAATAATTCATAATGAACAATGCCCACAAAAATAATAACAATAATAATTCCTAATTACTACATTTTTTAGCTCCACCACGCCAGTGATGACAGATTAATTTTTTATATTAGTTAAAGATTAAACTATACTAAAATTTATTCCATTCCATCTTAAAATTAAAAACCTTAGCTATGTTAATTGTTATTACTTTGTAAAAGATTTTTTAAAGCTAAGCTACTTTTGATTTTCAATTCCTTTGAAACACTGCAGAAAACGATTAATGAAGTGAAACGACATACTTTATGAATTCCTCTATTGAAGTGCAATCTGTTCCTTATAGACAAAGAATAGCGACTTACTGATCCAAGAAATCTTCATCGCGATGAAAAGCCTGGATGGTTGACAATCCTTGGACAGTGACACCGACGTGACTGTATATTGGTGATTGTGAAACATTCACCAGTCGCTTGAGATCTCTCATAATGCCTCGAAAGAGTCTTTGTATAAAAATAAACACTGAAGCTATGAGTATAAGGGGTATTAGGAAGTAATGGTAAACGATGACCACCAATAGTAATGCAAAGATGACAGTCATGAACACTTGCAAGAAAGAAGCCATCAGCGAAGGCAAGTGGTTATCAACTGCAAACAGAGAGAGAGAAATAAAGGATGGTAATTAAACAGTACATTGTAATTCATATTCTAAAGTTGAATTGTAATTATATAATACAACAATTTTTAGCACACACACACACATATAAGTAGCTCGGGCTAAAGCTTTTTTGTTTTCGGAGAAAAAGAGACGACGTCCCCATTCTGGATTCAAACCAGGGTCCCTCCATTGAGCCTGGAGTGTCTTGAATGCCAGATGAACGAGGACAGGAACAACGCTCTCTTTCTCCGTATATAAGGCTATAGGATATTATTTATAATGATACAATTTGCAAAGATGGCTTTTCAATTATGTAATTTGCAAAGCTGAGTTGCAATTATACACATTTGCACAGTTGTATTGCAATTTATGAAGTTGTATCCAAATTGCAATCTTTGAAGGTCAATCCCAATCACCCTGGTGTTTGCATTTGGTAGAGTATACAGCAGGGGTCGAAATTAACTTTTTAAATCAGGTGCAAAGTGCACCCAACTCTTGTAACGTAGGTGCACTAAATACTAGTTAGGTGTATAAGTAACTAACAGAATAGAAAGTAAACCTCAACATTAAAAACATGTAAAATGCAAGTGCAGCAATTACATGTAAGCTAAAATAATGCTATTTAAAAAAAAAAAATGCATATACATTGAGAAAATTATAAGGGTTGCCCAACTGAAAAGTGGACAAGGTGATAAAAGTAATACCTTTATTGGAAATTTAAAAGAAATCGCCATTAGCGTTGCAACATCGGTTCCATCATTTCGCCAGCAGGTCAATGCCATTGCTGTAGAATGATCGAGGTTGTTTTTTTGAGGAAGTCCTGCACTGCGTCCTTCACTTCGTCGTCCTAATGAAAATGTTTCCATTGTAAAGATTTTTTAAGCGGTCCAAATATGTGATAGTCACAGGGGGACAAATCTGGACTTTACGCTGAGTGTTCCAACACTTCCCAACGTAATTTGTGTATGGTTGTCTAGGTTTCACGGGAGACGTGTGGACGGGCGTTATCATGAAGAAGGATCACTTGCTGTGAGAGAAGGCCTGACCATTTGCTTTTGATTGCTTTGCATAGTTGCGAGAGAGTGCTGCAGTATTCTGATGAATTGATAGTGCACTGTTGTGGCAGGAAATCAATCAAAAGTGGCCCACAGTAATCGAAGAAAAACGTTACCACCACTTTTCGTGCAGGCGGCATCGCTTTTGATTTTCTCGGTGGAGGAGACGATGGATGTTTCCACTGCATACTCGTTCTCTTTGATTCGGGTATATAATGGTGACACCATGACTCTTCATCCGCAACGATGCGTTTCAGAAATGTGGGATCTTTATTATAATGGATCAAATGCTGCAGACTAAGGACCATTCGTTGCTTCTTGTGATCAGGGGTAAGGTGTTTTGGTATCCACTGTGCACTCACTTTACTGTACTGCAGATATTGGTGTATGATTGATTGCACCGTTCCTTTACTCAGAGTGCTGCAGAGATGTCACGAGTCGTAACTCTCATGGTGTTTGTTTGCCCTGATCTTGGCAGATCCGATATTGATGTCCGCCCTTAATGATAACTTTTACACCATTTGTTCACAGCCATTCGTCCTAGACTGTACTCCCCATAAACAGCCATCATTCGATGATAAATGTCCGCATTACGCTCACCTTCTGCCACTAAAAACCGTACTACTGCGCGTTGTTCTGTTCTGGACGCATCCACCTTTAGCATGACTTTACATTCACTTTAAATGCTCTCATGCGAACTGGTTAATCAGTTATACACAGTCTGCAATGCACTCCTCCTACCTTCCTTCATAACCCTGCGGGGTGGTGCTGTTATCGCTGCTGTACTTCTAACGCTATCACACGTGTTCACTTTTCATTTGGGCACCCCTTATATATAAAACTAATCCTTTAAAAACAAACGTAAGTAGCCATAGTTTTGAATAGTTAAGTGCACTGTGTGCACACAAATTAAAAATTTACGTGCACAGTACACCCGCTAATTTTGAACCCTGGTATACAGTGAAATCTGTCCATAATGATAATGTAAGGGAAAAAAAAGTTGTTATAACTAGTGTATCAGTTATAGACATAGTTGAACCTGTTACAAAACTTTATATCCGTCAGGTCTGCGGAAACCATAGTTATAGCTAGATTTTATTGCATAACAAATTAAGGGATTACAAAGCTAAGCCTTCAATGACTTCTTCTGAACATACATACAGTATGACTCATAAAAGCCCAAAAAGAAAGAATGCCTTTACTTACTTAGATTCGCATGAGTTAAATGTAAGGCATTAGTTCGACTCACAACGATGGATATGCAGAAAAGAAACCACCAAACCATTGTACTGTCCAATGTTCATGAGGTGAACTTCGGTGAAACTGTCAATCCAACCAGATCCATTTTTTCATGGGGGAGTTAGTGAGGTCATGTGATATATATATAGCAGTGACAGGTTGTGTGCAACTGTATTAACGAAGGTCTCTATACTACTACTACTACCCATGTCCTATTTTGATGAATGAACTGCTCCAAATCAAACTGGTGGGGCTATTTCTGGGAATCAACTTGCCAGCATTAGACAGGACACTGCTGGTGGCATAAAATCACAATAGAAGAAAATGACCTACTCTGGCTATGGTTGCCGATTTTGGATTCACTGCACTAGGTTAAACTTGCTTTTGATTTGTTTTTTGGTTTTACGGCTCAAAGACTACAGTGGTCATGCTGCGCCGGGACCTACTGTTTTCCGAGGAATCCGAACCTCTTAAGGCCTAGGGAACCAAACCCCGGACTACAGTGAGCAGTGCGATCTTTATGAGATCTCTGAGTAAGCGTTCTTTTTGCACTGCTGGGAGTCGAACCCGGATTAGCCGCGCAATAGGAGAACGCGTTACCACACTGCGCCACCGCAGGGCCAGGTCAAACTTTCAAATTTGGTTGAAGT
>QLNU02014176.1:148982798-149006262 GCA_006491805.2 Dysdera silvatica
AGCTTTAAAATCCTAAAATACTTTAAATATCTATACTTGCTCATCAAGTGTCAATCAATTTGGATTCTCCAGAAATAAATCAACTGAGCAAGCTCTCCTGTCTGTAACTGATTATATCTATTCTTCCATTGATACAAGACAATCCACAGTTGGAGTGTTTTTTGATCTGTCTACAGCCTTTGATACCGTAAGTCGCAATAGATTACTTCATAAACTCCATTTGGCTGGAATTCGTGGTATTGCAAATGACCTCTTTCAGAACTATTTGATTGATCGCCAGCAGTTTGTGGGCATCGGTGATGACAACCTCCTCATTTAAAACTATTTTCTGTGGTGTTCCCCCCAGGTGCAATTCTTGGACCTCTTTTGTTCATTTCTTATATTAATGATATCTTTTTCTTACCCACTCGTCTCAAGATAATTTGTTTTGCTGATGACACCAGTGTTTTCTTAAAGGATAATGACATTAATAATTTAATTCACGCAATTAATGAGGACATTGAACATCTTACTTTTTCAAATGGAATTATGTTACCCTGAATGCCGAAAAAAACTGTCTTCTTTTCTCGCTTAAACGTAACATTAACTTTGATAAGCTTTACATTATCGATAATGATCAAATATCCTTTTCTATAGAAACTAAATTTCTAGGCATAATATTACAATCAAATCTTAAATGGAATTCCCATATTCAAGCTTTGTGCAGTAAAATTAGTAGAAACCCTGGTGTCATTCGTAATGTTAGTTTTTATCTTCCAACTTATATACTAATTAACTTATATTACTCATTTTTCTTCTCGAATATTTATTATTGCCTTCTTACCTGGGAAAACACAACTAAATCCGATCTGCGCCATATTTCTGTAATTCAAAATAAAGTTTTTAGACTTCCTAATACTGGAATCGACAGAACTTCATCAGAGATTGCTCACCAACATAATATTTTAACAATAGATAACCTCCTTAAATACAAAATTTAAATTTTTATGTTTGGATTTGTCAAGCTTGGAAACAAGATGGATATTTCTCTCTACCATGTCTGCCAGGGCACAAATATGATACCAGAATGGATACTATTTTTAGACCAAACTTCGTGTGAACAAATTTTGGCTTATCATGCATTGGCTCTCTGGGCCCTCGGGTGTGTAATTCTCTTCCAAAAGAGTTGAGATAACTCAGCTTATTTCCCTCATTTAAAACACGTTTACTTGATTTGCTGAATAATTCTTGAGTTTGTATTCTTATCATATTACATTTCACTTGCTTACTTACTTATTCTTTCTTCTTTTTTTTTTTCACTGTTTGTGCATAGTTCACTATTGTTCTGTTCTGTGTTGCTGGTAGCGACACAGAACCTGGGCAGCGTAAGCTTTGTCAGAGGTTAAAGTTTTTACCCACTGCTGCCCGGGCAAAATTTTCATATTATCATATCATTGTTCAGTTATATATGTATTATGTACAATTTTGCCCTAAATAAAGGAATTTAGAAACTACCCAGTTTTGTCAAGCCGTCGTATCATCCCCTACTGTTCAGTTTTGGGGCAAAAATCTATTCATTGAATATCATCAAAAACTTTAAAAAATAAATATTCTTAATGGAAATATTACTCTACATTAATTTATTATTCATCTGCGGTTTGTTAGTACATTTATATGTAACTTTTTTTTCAACAGCTAAGCGGAATGTACCAATTTATGGTTCGCCTTGGATGTGACTTGGAAACGAGGTTTACATCAGTAGAAAGAATACATTCTAATACCGAAAAACTGGAAGCTGAGGCCCCAGCAGTTATAGAGAAAGCCCGTCCATCACCAGATTGGCCAACTCGGGGTCAAATTGTATTCAAAAATGTCAAAATGAGGTATAGACGGGGGTTGCCTTCTGCTTTAGATGGAATATCATTCGTCATTGAGCCTCAGGAGAAGATCGGGATCGTAGGGAGAACTGGCTCAGGTATTAAATTTTTTTTCCCATCAAAGTTGTCATAAATTCCAACAACATGCATATTATTAATCAGCCCAAAAAGTTATATTGCCGATGTACCTGAATTAGTCTTTTTGGACATACTGGGTGGGGGGGGGAATGGCATAATTCATTATACAATCTAACCTCAATTTAACGATTGTCACAGGACCAGTGAAAATAATCGGTTAAATCGGGGGGAGCAATTTATCAGAATCAATGACACACCCACAAATGGGGGGAGGAGTGGGGGCAATGGATCCTAGGCTCTTATTTTCGCTGAAAATTTACATGTAAAATATGTTAAATGTAGAAACTATTACATTAATAAATAATATTTTTTACATTTTTGATCCTCCCCCCAAACAAAAAACATGGATGCACTATTGGTCAAAATTGAGATAAATTGCGGAAAAGGGGAAATCGTAAAAATGCTTACCAGCATTCTGAAGAATACATGTTAATTTTAATAAACATAAAACACAAGTATGTGCTTAATTACTGCTTCGAAAAGAAATCTTTGACGTTTGTTTTGGTTTTTCTTGGGAGTTGGCATTTAACATTGCCTTTTCGATTGCATTGAAAAATCGTCCTTGACTTCAAAATGCGCTAAATACTTCTTTACACACTGTAAATCAGCATTCGCTTCAATTGAATGAACTCAATTGAAGTTGATTTTTTGATAACAGTTGATTTTCTAACTGAAATTCTACTTGCAGCTACAGGCTAATAACAAAGAGTTATCGTTAAATCAAAGATATACTATATTTACAGTCAGCTCTCGGCCTCAGTGATGTTAAGATAACATGTCGGTATAGTGTGCAGGTAACCGAAATTTGACTTCAGTTGTTATTGAGTGTGTGTGTTGCTTTTTTCTACTCATCCATATTTCAGAGATTAATTCTCGAACCTCATCAGTATCCCATGCCACTTCTTCCTTACCACATTTTCCTAGCTGAAGAACCATAGTCCAGTTTCCATAAATGAAGTGCAATGAGGAAATTCGGACTAATTCAAAAAAGTATGTGACCAATTTAGATGAAATTTGATGGCAATCTTCATCATATCCATTTGCACTCGCATATGGACTAACAATAGGATCCAGGATTTCGTCTCTATCCTTCTGACCCCATTGTGGTTTCCATGTGCCAACACATGGAGGTCTGTATTTCCACCTGAAGATATGCCTCTACCATGTGTCTCCCTGTCCTGAATAGTTGCCAGATAATATTGAATACCTACCTCTCCAAATGTAAACTCACCGATGATCACTCAGTTGAGCAAATCTCCACTCATTCATCCATGAAAAGTATGGACCTCCCGCTGATTTTAAGTCCAGTTCACATCCATATGTTCCCCATTCAAACATTCCCTTCTGTGGCAGAAAATTAGAGACATGCGTAATAATGCTCACCTAGCATACAGCCCTCCTTTGTGTAGCTTTCTACATGTGGTTGAGGCTGCTACTATCCAACTTGTAGTTATAGCAAGTACAAATCTGAAATGAGTCGGAGTAGCAGTCATGTTCCGTCATACAATGGTGCAAGTATCAATCATCTGAAGAGGTCGTAACCTTCAGCTTACCTTTGCCATACCTTTAGGAAACTAATTCCATTGTGTGGAACTAGTCCATGGAACACATTCTGCTGATCACAGAACAATCAACTTTCAGCCATCTTATAATGTCCACCTGCCACTGACATGCTCCGAGTATTCTTAATGCTCTGTATCGTAATTCCACTGGTAAATACATCATTGTAATAAATTGACCCATCCTAAAACTTTTCCGTTCACAGCCGCACATGAATTGCTGACTTGCTGCTAAATAGCTGGTCTTAAGTTCTTGCGCATTTGCATAAACAAGTACCAGTGCCATCAGGTGCATTGCATTGTCTTTGCCGTAACATATTCAAGTTCCATGCACTTTGAACTATATTTAGTCACATTTTCAAGATTTCTCATTTGGTTGCTTAATTTATGGTAACCAGTGTATTTTTAATTTTATGAGTTATACAATTGAACCGTTTTTAAAGTTAACCTAAAGATTGCTTGTTCAACTCCAGCCTGAGTGTCTAGCATATTTTCTTTTCTCCACCTATTAACACCAGTTTTAGTATGAACTGTATGAAAAGTGAGCATGTCAAAACTCAATACTATTTAATAATCCCTCCTCGATTCTTAAAGCATCCCCCCCCCCTCGATTACCATACATGGGGAAAAAGAACACTGAACTCTAAACTCTATGGGCAGTGTAGTGGAATGATAGTACAGAGATTGCTGGCTAGACTCTAACCCAAATGTGGTATATTTTGTTTTCGCTATCTATAAACATAGATTCTGAAATGAACTAAATAAAAAGTGGAGTATCAAAATTTAATTATGTCAAGTTTCTAAAAAAAAAAACTCAAATGGTAATATGTTATGCACATTGCAAGAACTGATCAACACAGTTCAACTGGAGTTCTCAGTTACGATCATCATGATTGTCGAAGTCTCGGGGAAATGCCCTCAAATATTCTATGAGATAAGAAAACCGTTTAGAATGTAATATTTAAACAAAAATCATTCGGAATACTTGTAATGGGGGAGGGGTCATTTGGAGAGATCTTTATACAGCAGTAAGTTTGATATGATATGCAGTGGAACCTTCTAAATTGACCACCCAAATGAAGTGACCATTTTTTTACAAAGTAGAAGCTTAGTCTTTCCTATGTCAAAGTCTGTCTTGTATACTGACCACCTGTTTATGGTGGCCACTTCAGTCCAGTCCCAAAGGCGGTCATTTTAGCTCTACTGTCTTAGTTCTACTGTTTTAGCTCTCCATTTTAGTTCTACTGTCTACATGTTGAATGTCTGCAATTAAAGGACTAGTGTATAGGTCCTGCAGTAACATCGTTGTAACACATTTATCTATCTTGTCGTTAAACCGAGTCCAACAATTCCCATAGTGCCGTGGAACGCTGCCTGTTTTTCTAACCATCATTCTTCGGAAAGCTGTGGCCCAGATAACTACAAACCCAGCTCAGCATAACACTAACTTTCCCCACAAAAGTATGTGTTTTCACTAAATTTACGTGTAACTGATTTGATGGTCAAAATTTTAAGGGTTGATAGTACTCATCGAGATGAACAGTATTAGATGTGGAACCTAGTGTCACAAACCACTCACCGCACCAGTTGGAAAACCGTCCTGCATGCACCAATATTTACAACAAGTGCGTGAGAGGTACAAAAATACCACTCAGGTTAGCCGATCCAATGCATAGACGATTGGGGTATCTTATGCTTTTCAGGCGCTGGTTGTAAATATTTATGCTTGCTGGATGGTTTTCGAACTGGCATTGTAAGTGGTTTACGACCCCAAGTTCCATATCTAATGTTTCATCTTGATGGGTGCTATCACCCCTTAAAATTCTGACCATTAATTCAGTTTCACCCTGTTTAATGTCATTGACTTCTTCTGTTTTAGGTAAATCGTCTATTGGTGCTGCATTGTTTAGACTTATTGAACTGCAGTCGGGTAGTATTCATATTGATGGCGTCAATATTAAAAGTTTAGGCCTGGAAGACCTGCGATCCAGGATGTCCATTATTCCCCAAGACCCTGTATTATTCCAAGGGTCTGTGAGGTTGGTGTTCACTTTCAGTTTAACTAAAAGTTGTATCATCAACAAAAGTATATATTGTTTATTATCTCGCCATTTTTTCATTGATTATTTCTGAAATATTGTGTATGAAGTGCTTCCAATGTGCATAAGTTACTCCTTTCTTTGCGAGTACATAAAAAAATTCCATACAACCCATGACGGAATTTCCTCACCAGAGAATAGGGTAACATTGACGGGTTTTTCCCCCAATCGTCTATTACAACTAAACAGTTTCTTCCAAGAAGTTTAAAATTGCTGCTTTATTTCAATCTCGTTGTGTAGTACATGATAGAATGTGATAAAAAAAAATCCTACGATATTTTTTCATTAAGAAAAAAATGAACTGACCTGCCAAACAAAGCCAGAAAAATCTATTGCCCGACATGCCCGGGGCATGTTTAAATTTCCTCATTGTGCCCTTTTTTCATAAATTATGTATGATTTTGTTTAATTAAAAAATGGTGGCCTGCCCGCATGTGCACGATTGACTACAGATTTTTCACTTCTAGAAGTTGGCACCTATGCTGTTAAAGTTACCCCGCATGCCAATGTTACACTTCTACGGTACCTGTAAAGTATATAGTAATACCTGTGCTTTAGCCCTACTATAACGTAGTGGTAATATTTTCCTCCATCATAACGCTATCCCATGTTCAACAATAATATTGTAAAATGCAATCCGTTTCTCTCTCCTCCATGCTTTGCTTCCCCCCAGGCAGCAAGAGTTTTGGTTCTTTGGAAAAGTGCAGGTTCTTTGGAATATGTGCTCCTTGGAAAACTGTAGGTTCCAGGTCAGCATGCCCTTAACTATTCTTGCACTATAAAATATAACCGAACCATCCCTGTGCTTTGTAGCAAAATGTTTGTAGGACCGTTTTCAATTAGCGTCAAACCCACAAGTTTGATTGTGTATGTGGATGTATTGTGGTTTAAAGATCATATTAACCCATTGATTGGCTATGGGGCTTTTAAAACTAATGCCTTCAAAAAAAAAATTCCCATTTGTTTTCATGTTGCCTATTTTTTATCCATTTGTAGTAGAAACTGTCACGAAAACCTCTATATCTTTAAATGTATGTATTGTACAGGAACCTCTACACCTTGAAACCTCCTTGTCTGTCACAAAATGATGTACAATGTGTTTTTAAAGCTCACGTCTTAGTGCTCATTCACTCTCGTCAAGATACGATGATATTCCCATTAATAGGCTTTCATTATTCAGATTTCTCTCACTGTAGTCTGGAATTTGGTTCCCCAGGCTATAAGAGGTGTGGATTCCTCAGTAAACTGTACGCCTTGATGCAGCATAACCCTTGTTGTCCTTGCACCATAAACACACACACATACACGCAAACATTATTGAAAAGAGTTTATAAGCTTCTAGGTTGATGCTAACTTAGAAATTTGAAATTCTCGACTGTTTTAGGTATAACCTCGATCCGTTAGGCGACTATGAGGATGAGCAGTTGTGGAAAGCATTGGAGAGGACACACATGAAAGAAAAGGTTAGATTTTTTGCAATTGCAAATCATATATTAATCTATGTTCCGCAAATAAAATGATTGAAATATCGTAGCAAATGGTATTTACTCTATTATTCCGAATTTAAATATTTAACTTAATAACCATATTTGCTCACCTCAAAAAAGCCTTGGAATATAGGCGTGAATTAAGATAAGAATATGAGAATTGGGGTGACTGGAACTCGTCAAGCTGATATTCACCAGCTTTTTTTTTTCTGGTCGTCCCTCAGGTATATTCTACAAATTTATTGTAATTTGTAATTTTATATAACTGAATAATAAATTGATACCTGATACTTAATGCATAACGTAAAGCATAACTGTATTCAACGAGTCATAAATAAAGATTAAGCGACGAGCAGTACCTTGAAATAAATTGTGTGCATATGCAGTGATATTTGGATCGTCCTCCGACAGTTCACAGATGCTGGTGAATGATCTGTCACAGTGTGTTTCAGGTGATGTAAAATTAACCTCGATTTACTAACCTTTCGTTCATTTCCATAGATTTTTTCAATGACTAGCGGTTTAGATGCAGCCGTTACAGAAAATGGAGCGAATTTTTCTGTCGGAGAGAAACAGCTGATTTGCATGGCCCGAGCATTATTAAAACACAGCAAAGTAATTATATTTCTTCTCATTTTAATCAGTTCTTAGAATTTTAACTGAAATGATTTTAGCCATTGCGATGTTTTATGCTATTCTTTTAGTCATGAAATCTTTTTTTTAAATAAATTTTTTCAATCCTGTGTGGGTTTATTGCATCGTTTCATTTTAATATACTTTAGTGCAGTTTTTTTATTTTGTTTTTTTACTGCTGTATGAAGTTTAGTTGTTTTTATTTAAAACTGTGTATACAGTCTTACCATGTTGGACATAGAATGACCTTTGCTGTCCTTGGGCCATCTAAATCATCAACCGACCTATTTTTACACGCTGTAATGAAGTATTTTTTACATAAATATTCTTTCTATATGTACATACACAGTCTAATCTCAATTTAACGATTTTTCACGGTACTAGTGAAAATAATCGTTAAATCGGGGAAGACATTTATCGGAACCAATGACACATCTATCTGTCGTATCGTTAAAGCCAAATGCATCTCACACCATAATGAAACCACCTTCTTGCTGCCAGTTGCAACAAGTGTGGTACTGGCGTCTTAAATTATGCCCTGTCATCAGGACCATCCAGGTTTAGTTTTTTTCATCACTAAATACGACGTTCATCGATTTGTCTTTCCAATGCACGTGTGCTTTAGCCCATGACAGCCGAGCGTGCTTATGATGTTGCTTTAACAAGGGTAAACGACGAATGCTGTGAAACACATGTCATTTTTTCGACTTTAAGTGACAATGAACCGTATCTTTCGATGCTAAGCTACAAGAAATTTTCCGTAAAGGTAGTTGTTGGCTGGATACTAAATGTAAAATGGCCTATCCTCGCAAGCTATGGTCGCTATAGGTCATCCAGAATATGGTTTTGCATCTGCATTATCAACTTTTGTTAATATTTGGTAAACACCAGATCTGCCTGGTCTCATTTTCTTTGCAATATTGACAATTGTCCACACTTTTGATTTTAATTCCCATATTTTAACTACACCAGCCTCCATAAACCGTGTGTTGCTTCACATTCTGACGCCTGAACACAGGGTTACTTCTCCACTACTTCTCATATCACCTTAATGATTATGCCAGATAGTTGGAAATAAAATATACAATTTTTTTACTTTTGTGCCTTTTTACATTACTGTCTATATACTTTTGACACAAATTTCTTAACTTCATTTTATTTTTATTAAATTTTTTTTTATTAATTAATTATTTATTTATTTTTATTTAATTTTAAAATAACTTATTTATTTATAAATTATTTAATTTTTGTGTCAAAAACAATTTAAAGATTATTTGCATATGTGAATCTCTCTCCCCCAAGAGAGCAAACTAGAGTAGAAGACATCATTGTTAAAATAGAAAGGCTGAAATGGCGATGGGCTGAGCATATCACAAGGAGAACTGATCAGTGATGGACAACTGAAATTCTTAACTGGATTGCAAGAGACCACCGAAGACCTTAAAAACGTCCTCAAACCAAATGCAGCGTTGAAAATAAGCGGTATCGCATCGCAGTTTGCGGTTCAAAACGTATGCAAGACTATACGTTTTTGCAAATTTTGCAATACAAAAAAATAACACCAAACGTTTTTTAAAATGACAAAAATTTAACCCTTATTTATAATGCAAACATTGAAATTTCGGTATTAAATTCCTTCCCGTCAGTTGTCATCCGTACTACGCCGTTTGCTTTTTGTCTGCTTTCTGAGCTTCCATCCATGCTGCCCTCCCTTTGGCTTTCATACGACATGACCTTTCTCGGCGCCTTTTCATTGGAGAGTATCGGAATCCCATCTTTCTGCCGTCGTGTGTCCATGGCTCGAAATTGGCGGTCAATCAGATTTTGCACCTATAAATTTTGTTTTGATGACAAAGATTTTAGACCCAGTCATTTTTGGTGCCTAACTTTTTCAATTTTTATTGTTTATATAATGCAAATTTCGATTGCTCAATCCTTTATTTTTCCTTTTGCCAATCTCACAAACACAAGATGTAAGATCAGAATCATTGTTACATTCGTTAAGGGGGAACCCATTGTCTGCAATCTATTAGACTCTGGCCAACTACGATAACTCGCTTACCTCCTCTTAGTATCTCAACATAGCCTTTTCTACCTCTAAGGAAGTTTTTTAGGGATAGTTTACGTTTAGCAATATTTCTTGGCTTCACGCTCATTTTCAATTTTTAAGTTTGCTATTGATTTTCGATCACTAAGGCTAAGCAAAACAAAATTGGTAGTAAAGTTTCTAGAATTCCATTGATCTGCCCTCCCCTTGAAAGCGTATCTCCTGTTTTTGTCTGAACTTGAAATTCTAGAAAATTTTGAACCCCCCCCCACAAAATAAAAACTGGGAATAAAATTTTTGTTGTCAAATAAAATAAGTAAATTTGGAAAATCATCATTATTTGTCTTATTTATTATTAATTATTATTTATTATTATTATTTTATCTTATCATAAGTTAATCATAACACCCTCTCCCCCATGTTACTCGTGGATTTTCTGTCTCATTTAAGGATCCAGATTGATGAAATTGCATTTGTTCGTTTTAGCATAAAATTGCTCGTAAATGCCCCTATGTTTCCTGCAAATTTTAATTTAACTTTTTGGGTGATTGAGGGGGTCGACGTTTCTGACTACGGCCCTGCTGCTCAGGGGTGGAATATGAAATAATACAAGTTTTATTAAAAGGCACCGTTACAAAAACGTTCAATTAGAGTTTATCTCGACAGATTTTTTCTTTAATTGCACCCAAATAAAACGTTTTGGTAACTGAAGAAAAATTATTAAGTGCCATTGATGCCCAACGTTCTGCTCCTAACTTTTGACCTAGGGCATAGTGTGACATCAAAAATGGACCATCTCCAATTTTTTTACCATGGGTTCCCTCAAATAAAAAATTACATTTCTTATGTATACCATCATGATGATATACGCACGAATTGTCATGAGTCTGCTTGGCAGCGTTTAATCGCAGAATCTCCCGTACCAGTTCTTGTTTGTAAATTACTTTGTCTGTAAAAGTTAAGTCATAAGAGTTTATAACTGAAGTCATCGTTCAGCACTTTTTGAACACACACGTTAAATATTAATTTTCTCTTTAAACTTGTTGGTTTTCTTGCATAAAACGTTATTTTGAAAATGTCATAAAACTGCCCCTCAAGTTTGTAAAACTGCTCCTCAATATCAGAATTTGAGGAGCAGTACTGCTGCTCAAAATGAAATACTTATTTCCAACTCTAACTGGATGGGTGGATGAAATACAAAAACAGGGTGGCGTGGAAGCAAATTGCTCAGGATAGACTTGTGTGGAAAGCATTTGAAGAAACCTTCATCCAGCAGTGGACAGATAATGGTTGAATATGATGATGCTATATATATGTATTATTTATTTATTTATAAATTACTTTCTATCTCGTTAAATTGTCCATTCTGCAGCTTAAGCACAATGGCATATAATAACATTTTATTTTTAGCTTTTGACTTTTTTAAATTTAAAACACTTATTTTTTTTAACCATTTTAAATATGTATGTAGTATACACATTTTTAAATTCTATGAAACATAAATTCCTTTTTTAATACAAATGCAAAAAACATTCGTCAAATTGATTTTTTATTTCTCTTAAGACAAAGTATTGATTTACACCGTGGTTGTTCTGCGACGTACATCACACTTTTTAGCACATTCTTCTTTGGGGGCCTTTTGATTGTCAACAGACAGACCAAAAGCAATAGCGGGTTCCATATTTATTGAAACCCAGGGGAAAAAAACTAAACCCACTGTTTCACTTTTATATAGGTTGTCTTATTGGATGAAGCTACAGCCTCTGTTGATAGTGAAACAGATAAGCTTATACAAAAGACCATACGACATGTCTTTGCTGATTCCACCGTTCTTACGATAGCGCACCGACTGACCACTGTCTCTAATTGTCTCAGAGTGATGGTGCTTTCCGAAGGCAGAGTAAGTAGCCATTTTATTCAGGCTTTTGAAATGCTGCCCCAAAAGGTAATACAAGTGTGATGAATTTTATATACAAATGGTAATTACTATATAATTATTTCATCGTAAATTGTTGTCTTTAATGACATCTTGAGTTATACAATGTCACACACAGTCATTAACAAACGAAATACAATGTAATCAAATTTACTTTGCGACATTGCAAGATGTAGTTTGTCATTTTCATGTGATTAGGAAAGTGACATAATATGCTTGATGTCCCGTGTATGATATGCTTGTGCGATTAAAGTCCGTTAAATGCAATCTGAACGCTTTACTGTTCTTTGTCTATGGTGGCCAAGAAGTAATGTGTTCATTTATCATACCTTTAACCCAGGTTCAATTCTGCTGGCACCGTGCAACGTGTGTCGTTTCTGTCATTTGCCATAGGCCAGAGTTTGACATCCTAGGCAACAAATGTTGGATTTCTCGGAAAATGTAGATCCCCAGCACAGCATGACCTTTGCTGTCCTCGTGTCATGAAAGCAAACTCATTTCTATTCCACAAATCGTGAATGGGCAATCATTCTCAGTCCATGAATGATTCAAAGAACGGAGAGGAAAGGATACATTCACTGCAGTGAATGATATTATCCACCTCCAATTTAAATATCGGTGTATATTGTTCTGGTTTTCTTTTAATTAGATTTATTGATTGATCATGTTTGACACCCATGTTGTTCACTTAAATTATGGTTTTATATACAGGGTGTGCCAAAAGTTCGTAAATACTTTAAAAAAATCATAAAAAGGAACAACTAATGGTAAAGGAATATAGTTTGCATGAATATTTTTCTAGGAAAATCAGATTTTTTTAGTAGCAAAAAAAAAAAAAGGTTAATTTTAAAAATCACCTGAAAATGGCTCTGACAGCTCCGAAAAATAATGGCCAGGACAACTGTGCATTCCATTCATTTATTAATGCAACAATTGTTTAATGTGACCACTAAAACGTATGGCAGAACTAAGGTGAACGGCATATGACATGTAGCCATTTTTCGTCTTCGGTTTGACCTGTGGTGATGCGGTGTGGTAACGCGTTCTCCTAGTGCGCCGCTAATCCGGGTTCGACTCCCAGCAGTGCAAAAAGAACGCTTACTCAGAGATCTCATAAAGATCGCACTGGTCACTGTAGTCCGGTGTTTGGTTCCCCATGCTTTTAGAGGTTCGGATTCCTCGGAAAACAGTAGGTCCCGGCGCAGCATGACCACTGTAGTCTTTGAGCCGTAAAACCAAAAAACAAAAATTGTCTTCGGTTTGCCATGCGAAATTTTTGCAATGCAACTGCTTCTAATACACTGTTCATGTAGAAGAACTTCTCCAGCAGCACTCAATCTGGTAATGATAACGTTCTCCGTGTATCCAAGTCTTTTATTGCAAGCCTGAGTTGTATACCTCTACTGTGCATATCAGCACCATCTATAGGTGACTTTTTAAACTAAATTTTCTTTGCTACTAAAAAAAAAAGAAAATCTGATTTTCTTAGAAGCCCTTTTTTGTGAATTTTTAAAGTTGTTACAGACTTTTGGTGCACCCTGTATAGAAGAAATAGAGTCAACGCTCTGACTCAGGGTCCATCCGTTGATACCAGAATGCCTTAACTGTTCAGCCACTAGGGCACGAACGATACTCCTTTTCCACATTTTTAAAATTTGGGGGGGGGGGGTATTATGCCCCCTGCGAAAGGTAATAATATCCTGTAAAAAACATTTGTTTTGGAATAACTGATTTGAAAGTTTTGTTTCGTTGCAGATTGTTGAATTCGATGAACCTGGTGTCCTGCTCGCAAATCTTAAAAGTTCCTTTTCCCAACTCATGCTGGCCTCCAAATCTTCACCAAATTTGTGAGAAAAAGACTAACCCTCGTACAGTTATACGGAAGCATTCATTTTATAATCAAGCAGCTTATATTTTGAACAGTTATTATTATGTCTAAAAATTGCGTTCATTTTTCTTTACGTCTTTCTATGATTATGCATTTGTATAAATATTATATACACACAAACTTTTGGTAAGTCGCATCATTTTTTTTTATGACATCAGGGTTCCCTTGCAACCTGGAGAACCTGGCACTGTCAAGAAATTTGAAATCTTCCCTAAAAGATAAGGAAAACCCAGAGTTTTTTTGGTCAAACCTGGAAAGTTAGGGGAAAAACTCCCTAACTTCTCTTCTGAATAGTTGTTTTGTGCGAATGCAAAACTATTTTCCCTGAAACTGAAATTCA
Source organism: Dysdera silvatica (assembly GCA_006491805.2). Taxonomy (NCBI): domain Eukaryota; kingdom Metazoa; phylum Arthropoda; class Arachnida; order Araneae; family Dysderidae; genus Dysdera; species Dysdera silvatica. The sequence goes on from QLNU02014176.1 coordinate 148,996,782, forward strand.
GTTCAAAGTTCTTTTTACGATTAGTCAGGGAATTAATTGCTTTAGGAAAGTCGCGGAATTGATTGCATTAAAAAATCAGGGAATTGATTGTATTAGAAAAATCAGGAAATTAATTGCATTGGAAAAGTCAGGGATTTAATTGCATTGGGTAAATCAGAGAATTAATTGCATTGAAAAAGTCAGGGGATTAATTGCATTGGAAAAGTCAGGGAATTATTTGCATTGGAAAAGTCAGGGAATTATTTGCATTGGAAAAGTCAGGGAATTATTTGCATTGGAAAAGTCAGGGAATTATTTGCATTGGAAAGATCAGGGAATTATTTGCATTGGAAAGGTCAGGGAATTATTTGCATTGGAAAGGTCAGGGAATTATTTGCATTGGAAAGGTCAGGGAATTATTTGCATTGGAAAGGTCAGGGAATTATTTGCATTGGAAAGGTCAGGGGATTATTTCCATTGGAAAAGTCAGGGAATTATTTGCATTGGAAAAGTCAGGGAATTATTTGCATTGGAAAAGTCAGGGAATTATTTGCATTAGAAAAGCCAGGAATTTTTTTTTCTCCAATCTGAGTAGGGACCCTGTAGCATTCTTATTCCTCTGCACTTGACGAGCATATGTTTTGGAATATATATATATATACACACACACTAGCTTTAAATACAAATGGGATTACATGTATTTTTTTACTTGTTTGGAGATGAACATTTACAGGGTTAAAATTTCTTTCTGACCATTGTGTTGGGTGCTGTTTGGGAGTGTCTTGTAATAGAGGTCTTACTGCACACATATATCTACTCTTATGTGTGTTATACACAAGTAATGGTACATGTATAACACATACGGATACAGCACTTGGGAGTGCACTGCTTGTATTTGTCCATAACAAGTGATATATAACTTTCGTATTATTAATACCCTATACACTAGTGATATGAAACTACCCATCGGAAAATTAGGTTCAAGAACTCCTTGTACTCCCAATGCATAAAAAAATTAAATTGTATTTATACTTATGTGTAACTATATATATAAATATTAATTTTAAAATGTCATTTAAAACCCATGTACAGCAAAAGGTTTCAAGGTTTGAATAACAACTTATCACATACCCCTTGAAGTAATAATTATTATAAAGGAATTTTTTTTTTTTTATCATCAGTAAGAATAGCTGCCATGTGTTCTCTTAACTGAAGTGGTTTTAGATTCAAATTTTGTTTTCCATCATGTAAAAAAAAAAAATACATGTATTTTATAAAAAAACATTTGGAAATGTTTTAAAGTAACGAAAAAAAAAGCATTTCTTTGCATCAGTTTCCGAAAGGAAGGTGCCTTATATATATACAGCTGAAGCTTGTTAGCACAAATACTCTTATCACTGTTCCATGTTATAGTTGGTTTTCATACGGCCGTTGTTACGCAGATGTTGGTGCTTTCTCTTTATATATGTATATATAATGGAACCTGCTAAAATAGCCACCTTTGTAAATTGGCCAGCTGAATAAGGTGCCCACTTTATAAAGAAGAACTGGTAGGGACTTAGTCATGCCTATACAAAGTGTATTGTGTATAGCGACCACCTGTCCATGGTGGCCATTACGTTCCAGTTCCAAGGGTGTTTAGTTTAGGCAGGTTCTACTGTATTGCTTTGTAACAAGGTATTGTTACTTGATATTATATTAGAGAATATATAGTTTTATATTGTAAATACTTTTGTGCAGGGTTTCTCAGCTATGTTGAGTCATGAAATGCTCTTCATCTTGCGGTATATTCACGGAGCACTTTTGTTTTTTTATTCACGACAAACTGCTGAAAACAGAAAATTTTATTTTACTAACCTCCATTTTCACTTGTTCCCAGAACGTAGTTTGAGAAACTCTGCACTAAAGTGTGCTTACCATGCTCTTATAGTGAATTCGTGGATATTCTTTTAGACCAGTGGTCCACGAGATGGGTCATTATTTAAAAAATAATGATTGAAAAAAATACTTATAAAAATTATTTATTAAACATTAAAATTAAATATAAAAATGAAATTGATGGTATATTTGTAGTATTTTACAATCTGATGGAACTTCAGAAAACGGTTCGTATTAAAAGTAATTCGTCTTAAGCGTGTTCATCTTAACGAGGTTTGACTGCATTATCATTAGATTTTATTTTTTTCTGCTTATTATCATTATTATTTTTTCAAAGAACGATTTTACAAACACATTTTCTCCCAAAAAAAAGATCCGGCTCCCTTTTTTATTGAGGTCTTGCAGTCAACTCGTGAGAATTTTCAAAGTGGTCCGTGGGCACAAATAAAGTGAAAAAGTAGTCCACGGCTTAAGTTGAGTTGGGAACCGCTGTGTAAAACAGTACTTTTGGTATCTGTACCTGGACTTTTTACTGTCGGTATATCGATACTTCAGGCGAATACATATATTTCTGGCTAGAGATCATCCGTATTGCCCACCTAGTTACCCAGATCATAACGCTTCATTTAAAAAGTCACCTGATCATGTAATGACGAATACACTTGTCCTGGCCTGCTGATTGTCCGGACATTCCTAGTCCTGATTAATCCAAATGATTGGAAACTACAGACATTTGCGAACTCCAATCATCAACTTTATAAAAATTAAACGGACCATCTCCATGCCTTTACTGAAAGAAATTGTTAGGTAGGACAAGTAAATTTTCATTTTGTATGGTATAATTACTGTACAGACAAATTCAATTATATTTCTTCATTAATTATTAATGGCTCTGCTATAAAGCTAAAATTCTAGAGTCCCCCTTGGCAAACTTATTCATTAGTTACAGTGTCAGAATGTCAGCCGTACCTTGCATGTCATTAGGACCAAGTTTGACTGAATATGAATGGCTTTAAAGAATGTGAATGATGTCTAACAATTTGGTATATTTTTTACTGCAATTTACAAGTTTAATCGTAAGGGGGTCCAACTCTTTATTCGGCTAAATGACACAGTATTGGAAACACGACGTATGTTTTTATTGTGATGGTTCAATATATTGTTTTTCTGTAAATCAAGCGTTATCGCTTCAGTAACCAGGTTTCAGCTCCCAGGGGGGCAAAATAAAAGTGCCCATATTCTCACTGTAGTCATGGATTTGGTTATCTTGGTCTTACAAGGTTCAAGTTCCTCCGATAACTGTTGGTTTCGGCATAGCGTGACCTTTAATGTACTTACGCCATACGATAACCAAACACTAGTATGTACATTATGCCCACAGTAGCACCAATTAGTTGTGTATAAAAAAAAAAAATTGTATTTTGATGTGTGTATGATAATATAGGCGATTGTACTATATGATCGCAAAAAATGTACAACTAAAATGAACCTATGTTATACTTAATTCTTTACAGCTGTTAACTAAGTATACTTTCATGTATTAGTTCCATAAGTTCTTATTTTAGTAAATATATTAATTTTGTATATTTGAACCGAGATGATAAAGACTGCACAATCTGTCCATTGAAACTCTTTTGAGATTTTGTATTAATACAAGATTTAAATTATAGTCACTTTAATATTATTTTTGCTTTTACTTTCTCTCTCGTATATTTATTACACTCGTAAAAGGTATTGATATTTTTGTACATGGATATTATACACATATAAAGATATTACAGTCAAATCCGCTTATAACATAGCGGGAGGAAGCTAGGAAAACGTACAATATATGCAAAACTTCAAACTATTCGAGATCGATATAGGATAGTCTATCTGTAATATTTTTTTTATATTTATCGACATTTATTAATGGATAAAATTCCATTCGTTTTTGTGAGCGAAACACAAATTGGATGCGAACAATGCGAGATGAACTGTGGAACCATGGCTAGTTTCATATCATGGAGGGATCGTATCTTATGCCGTGGAAGACATCGTTTCTAGTTCCATTGTCTGTCCCATACTACGAATATAGCATTCAGTATTAGACTTTGACGACTTTATAAACAAATATGTAAAATAAAAAAGGTTTAAGAAGTGAATACTGTGAATCTCTGCTGATCCAAGGTCTTTTGCTCGATGGTTAGTTTGTATCATGCAAAATATTTCAACTGTAAAGATTTTTCGTTTTGCATTTATGTGTAGATGAACCAGAGATTAACATAAGGTAATTATGTTCCACGATTTCCGTAAATTGTGGGAATTTCGACTTGCCTCTTCCAGAACTTCTTCCTCAAAATCTTTCCAAAATTTCAATTCATTTCTTATGTTTTATTTAGATTCCTTTGGAAATCAGCATCTTTACCAAATATTACATAACTTTTCAGGAAATTTTCTAGTATATTCAGGAAATCTGGTTTGGGTTTACAATCATCCCTGGATCTGCATCATCTTGCGTACTAAGGAAGCAATAGTATTGGATATGTGACATTATCTTGTCATTCTGGCCTTAACCAGAAAGATGAGACATCAGCACAATTTAGAATAAAGTGGGGCATAAATTTAAAGAAGAGAAATAAGTGAAATAAACTAAAGAGTAGAGCTTGTAAAAGAAATTAGACTTACACAGCTCCGACATATGTGAAGAGTGGAATAGGCTAACACAGTTAAGAAAATTATGTGAAGCAACCCAGAAGAAGGAAAGGAAAATGTTGGGAATATATGCTGTAGGCAAAGAAAACTATGTTATGTCATAACTGTGTATGTCGGAGTCATTTAGACATAGGGGGGAAAATGAACGATAGTCATAGTGTAAAAGCCTGCATCCCACAAATCCTATAATTGCAGAAGGAAAAGGTTTAAAATGGAAATAGCAATATTCACCTAATGTCGTGTATTTGTAACCCCACTATGCTATTATGTATGTAACCATGTATATTATTGTAACCATGCTTCATGAAATTACCCTATATTATAGTATAATATAAATTCATGCTTAATTCAAAATATATTTTAAATTTTATTTAGCTATTCAGATTTTATACTTAATTTAGTATATATTAATTATTTTATAACTAATTCAGATTTTAACTATTTATAGATTATTTGAGGTTTGGACTAGCAGGGTGCCACTGTATTTTACTTTATTTCTGTTAATTATAGTGCCAATTTATTAGAAAAGATACTGTCTGCTCTGAAAAACACTATTTCTTCTGTTGGAGAAATAAATGTGTGCTGATGTACAAAGTATTTAGAATATCGCATTGAGGTAAACAAGACTGATCTGTACTAAAGTATTTGATCCATTTTATGGTTAACTTTGTGTCAAAAGTTTTTATATTGCAACTTTATGCAGTATACAGGAGTATTTATAAGGGTGTTTTGGTTCCGAAGTTGTGTATAGAATTATGCTGATTTCAGGGGACAGGAAGAAAATGAGCAAACTTTTACTTTGTACAAAGAATACATCTTGTACTTTGAACTTTTTATTGGGCATTTGTTGATATTTCAAATGAGCTTTGTTAATTATGGAGATTTGATGACGTTTTTTACAAAATGAGCTGTACATAACACAGAAAAAGTCAACCTGTTAAGACTGATTTTTGCATTATTAAAGATAATGAAATGTACGTGCATTTTCTCTTGGTAGGTGTTTGTATTTCTTTAAGACTGCAGTGGAATTTTCGTGCAAAATTATTGTTCAATATATATATGAATCATATTTTTGTATGTGAAGATGCAATTATACATTAAAAATTGTCTTTTAAACAGTCAACTTTTGTAAATTTTTGTGTTTTGAAGATGAGTAAAAGTTTCGTTGTTCTTTTGTTGTGTATTACTTTTTTTACCTAAGCTAGGGTTTCCCCACAAATACCTTCCCTTAGTTGTCAATTACATTGCTGTTGGTCCATTGCATTTCTACAGACACTTTATTCTTAGGACTTCTTTTAAGGGCTCCAAGGAAATGGGAAGAAACCGTCTTCATCATCATTAGTACATTAATGCTCAAAATCATCTTGTTTTATGCAATGTGACTTTCATCATCCTTGTACCATAAAAATCAACCAACCAAGTTGCAAAAGCAAACACAGAATTTATTACTTCTTGGAGAAAATACGCCTTTAAAACAGTTCATTATTAATTAATATATTATATAATTTCTACTATATATTACATTAATTTGGAAAATCCAAATAGGATGTGACCATTGCCATGGAATAAATTAGTTATATAGAACACAAAAGTAATTGTGTAGTTAAAGATCTAAAAAGTGGAACTGTTACCGGCAGATGAGGGGAAAAAATAAATCTTATTGAAAAGGATCACATTTGAGATGAATAATAAGGTGAATGAAAGGTTTTTGTTGTTAATTATGCAGGGAAAAGAAATAAGTAAAATTGCTAAAAGTGTGGAAAAGTTGGCTGAACCGGCAGCACTGTGTTTTCAGAAAGAATTGGATGAAGTCCTAAAGATGCCGATTAGAGACTCAACTCCCCAGGTTGGGGAAGGGGTGAGAGCGTCTCATTGGAGATTCAAGCAGAGAACCCGAGTAGAGTTCAATCCATCGTTGTACGGTAGCGAGCCTATTTCTCTAGGTCTGCCCACCATACAGAGAGTGGAGACGTAAAAAACCAGGGAATTTTGGAAACTCTGTTGGGAAGAAACCAAGATAGCTAGAATAAAGGACGTATGTCCCGTCCACACCTTTCTTCCTATTGGTTGATTGTGTCCAATCGACCAATAGGGAGAAAGGTGCGGACGGGACTACCTCCTTTATTCTAGCTATCTTGGTTTCTTCCCATCAAAGTTTCCAATGTGTCCAAAATTTCTGTGTTAAAAAAACCGGAGCTGCTCATGCACTGCTCACCCTTAAACTGAATTATTCGGATGGGTAAGGACAGCCCAGGTTAACCCTTATGAAGATAAATTGCAGAAAATCAAGCAGGGGACAACAAGGGCTACATAAAGCACCCTCATGTTCATAAAGAAACAGGGGGACGCCGAGAAAGCCAGACACTGGCAACGGGGACGGTGGTAGGCAGTGAGCAGGTCTTTTAGACTTGATGAGACTGGGAAACCAAGTTCCCTGCAAGTAGAAAGAGGTTATTGTGGAGACTATATTCCGACAGTGCAGTAGATGTTCAATAGTTTCTTCAACTCCATCCATACATTGCTGACAGAGTAATGTCGGCGCCTGCTGGAGGTGAAATAACAGCTTGTTGGTGAAGATATCCAAACGATAGCAATGAAAGCGGGAAGGGCTGTCTGTTATACATCGGAAACAGCTCTGGTGACCTACAATTGGGAGAGAAAGAGAAATAATTTTTCCCGAAACCAGGGAAAGCTTGATTTTACTAGAAAGCCTAAACCTGTGGGAAGAAAGCGGGCTTCAGTTCGAAGTACCACGTAGGGCCTCAATAGGTAGTAATGTCAACGTTTTCGTTGTTAGGATGCCCGGATCCAACAAGTGCAACTCGTTTGTTAGCTGAAGTACATTGTGAAGCAGTGATAATGATATTTTAGATAATAGGACAACATACCCACGAATTAAGGTTTACACGGAGTCCGAAGAGGACTGCTTGGGAGTCGCAGAAGATGACCGCCGCCTCCTTGCCAAAATAAAGAACCTATTTTATCGCTCCACGCAGGCCGGCTAGCTTTCCCTCCATAAAAGAAAAACATGTTTTAATACGTAGACGTAGAACCTCCTGTGTTTGAAGTAGACTGTTGCACCTCCCTTATTCTTGTCAGTTTCAAACCAGCTGTCCGTAAATATCTAAAAGGAAGGGGGATTGTGTTAATTGCCGCGAGAGCAGTGAACTTCATCATTTACCAGCTAGCTGCCGGGGACGCCAAGTAGGGAAAAAATACACCAGAGGGAAGGAAAGCAGCCAGTTTGGAATATATGTGAAATGGATAGTACGGAATCTTCGCGAGTTCATCAGAGTACCCGTAGAAAGACGAGAATTCTGATGAGTAATCTAGAATGGAAACCAGAGAAAAAGTTTATGTGGAGTCGGATCATTTTTGCAAGAAAGGTAGTGAGGCGAGCTCGTTGCTGTTCGACTAAAGGGAGAATGGATACTTCGGCCCGCAATGTTCCGAAGTGGGACTGTAACTGGATGCTTTACAGGAAACGCATTTGAATGAATTTTGTGGCGTGAAATGTGTCATTGAGGATAAGACAGTGGAGTGAGAAAAGGCCTCGTAAAAATGGGGGAAAAAACTTTTTGGCGATTGGTAAATATAAGGTTCCAATTAAAGATTAGAGAACTTCATATGTTAAATTTGAGGAAGTATACAGAACAAAGGATTATACACAGATAAGTAACAGGTCGCAAGTTTAGACAGAACGATTAGGGAAAAATCGACAAAAAAAATGGTTAGTAACCGGAAATAATTTTCGAAAATGAAAGGGAAGAGCGTAAAATAGATTGTTCTTATAAAACGACTGAGCAGAGGATTACAAAATTCGAAAAAGTAATGGAGTGATAGTATTTGTTTGTTTGGTTATATGTATGAAAAACATTGTAAAAGAACTACACAAAGTGAAAAAAAAAATGTTTTATAAAAATATGTTTTAAAAAATGTTAGAGCAAATTCTAAGGGGAAAGAATATTAAAACATGATAATAAATTGGTAAGACAAAGGTAATAGTTGTTTTATGGGGTTAAAGGAATCAAACTGAGAAATAGCTTAGAAGTATTGGATAAAGAAGCTATGCATTGAAATGAAATAGGTAAAGCAAGTGCAGGACAGATTAAAAGAAAGTAAAGTTATGGAAGGTTATTGATGGCACAGAAATATGCAACGAAGATCTGAAAGTATGGAGGGCGGGAAGTCGTTAGTAAATTTGAGACAACAGTTAGTGAACAGTCACAAGTTTATGAACAGTACAACAAAAGATTTCAAACTAATGCTGTAAAAACTTAATACTATGCCAAAAGTGGTAAATTCGAAATGCTGTGCCATGAAAATATAAATGATTTACTCGAGTCTCTTCGACGCCCTCCCGCAAGGTACATTTACGTTCCCTTCTCACGCGAAAAATAAAAAATGTTAAAGTGATACTGGTCACGTTTTAGTATACTACGAAAATAATCAGAATAAATGAATCATGAAGTAAGTAAATAGATAAGAAAACTCCTTTGGACTACAGTTCTGTTTATAAAATTATCTTTATTGCTTTCATATTTACAAAATCAGAAGTAACACACGTAACATCTATTTCAGTACGCATGTCATTTTCTATTGGTACTGTTGCGACTGGTCAAAGAAATAAATATTTAATATAATTTATCCGCTTGATTTGCGAATAAATTATTCACTCATTTAACGCAATTATTCTGCCAACGGATCAATCATTTAATGTGCTAATCCAGTGCAATCAATCACAACTATGCAATCACTCTACCAGTCAATCGTTCACTTTTACTTAAACACCAATTCGTACACCAACTCACTTTAATTAGTCATTCACTCACTGCAGTCATTCTGTCAATTAATCACTTACTCATTTTACGCAATTATTCTGTCAATTGATTATTTAATCCATACAAATATTTAACGAAATAATAATGTC
>QLNU02014176.1:149009817-149022143 GCA_006491805.2 Dysdera silvatica
GGCACTCGGAAGATCGATTTTCCACTCTTATTCATGAACAAACTCATTTTATTCAGTCATTCACTCACTGCAATCATCCTGTTAATTTGTTCACTCAATACTCTCATTTAACGAAGATATTCCGTCAACTGACCATTCACGCTAAACACACATTTAACGAAATCATAATATCAATTTTTTCACTCATTTTAATTATTTATATGCTTAATTTATTATCTTCATACTTAATCATTCATGCACTCTTTCAATCAATTGTTCACTCTTATTTAGACACTTGCATTCATGCACCAACCCACTTTAATCAGACATTCGCTCATTGCAATAATTCTGTCAATTGCTCAAGTTTATTCACACATATAACGCAATAATTCTGTCATTTATTTACTCAACAAACTCATTTAACGCAATCATTCTCTCAATGATCACTCATTCAATACACTCATTTAGTACGATTTTCCGATGCAATCAATCACTTAACCATTCACGCACTCTGCCAATCATATATTCACTCTTATTTATACACTCGAATTCATGCACACATTCACTTTAATCAGTCATTCACTCACTGCAATCATACTGTCAATTTATTCACTCAATACACTCATTTAACGTAATCATGTCAATTGATCATACACTCTAAACCCATATTCAACGCAATCATAATGTCAATTTATTCACTCATTTAACGTAACCATTTCGTTAATTTATTCACTCAATACACTTATTTAACGGAAATATTCTGTTAATTTATTCACTCAATAAACTCATTTAGCGCAACCATTTTGGCAAATGATCATTTACTCGATACGTTCATTTATTGCGCTCATTGAATGCAATCAATCGCCTAACCTTTAAGGCACTCTGCTAAGCAATTTTTCGCTCTTATTTAAACACTAGCTTTTATGCACAAACTCACTCCAATGTGTCATTCACTCGCTGCAATCATTCTGTCAATTTATTCACTCAATACGCTCATTTAACGCAATTATTCTGTCATTTGATAAACTCACTGTAAACAGATATTTAACGCAAGCATAATGTCAATTTATTCACTCATTTTTATTATTATTCACGCACTTATGCACCAACACACTTTAATCAGTCATTCGCTCATTGCAATCACCCTGTCAATTGCTCATTTACTCTATGCACACATATAACGCAATCATTCTGTCCATTTATTCACTCAATACGCTTATTTAACGCACTCATTCTGTTAATTTATTCACTCAATATACTGATTTATTACGCTAATTCAGTGCAGTCAATTACTTCATAATTCATACACTCTTTTAATCAATTGTTCATTCTTCTTTAGACACCCGCATTCATGCACCAACATAATTTAATCAGACATTTGCTCACTGCAATAATTCTGTCAATTGCTTATCTCTATACACACATATAACGCAGTCATTCTGTCCTTTTATTCACAACACATTCATTTAAGGCAAATCATTCTGTCAATTGGTCATTCAATCAATACACTCATTGAATATGCTCATCCAATGCAGTCAATCACTTAAACATTCATGCATTCTGCAAATCAATTTTGTTGTTACTTAAACACTCGCATTCATGCACGAACTCACTTTAATCAGTCATTCACTCACTGGTATCATTCTCTCAATTTACTCACTCAATACACTTATTTATCGCCATTATTCTATCAATTGAGCATTCACTCTTAATACACATTTAACGCTGTCATAATGTCAATTTTTTCTCTCATTTAACGCAATCATTCTGTTAATTTTTTCACTCAATACTCTCATTTCACCCAATCTTTCTGGCAATTGATCATTCATTTAATTTACTTATTTAATAAGGTCTTCCAATGCGATCATTTAAGGACTTAACCAAATGCGATCGACTTAAACATTCATGCGCTCTTTCAGTCGATTATTCATTCTTATTTAAACGCACATATTCATGCACCAACAACCGTTAATCAGTTATTCCCTCGCTGCAGTCATTCTGTCAATTTCTCATCCACTCCGGAAACTATAACTTATAAACTTTAACTTCCACTAACGAAACTATACTGCGCACAAATTCCTTTTATTGGCTCAAAACGCTTATTTAGCGATCAATCATTCTGTCAATTGATCACTCTCTTAATCCACTAATTTAATACGTTCGTCTAGTACAATCCGTCATTTAATAATTCGCTTACTCTACCAATCGCTCGTCCAATCGCCAAATCGTTCAGTCACTCTTCCAATCAATCGTTCACTCTTCTTTAAACACCAATTCATGCCCCAATTCACTTCAATCAGTCTTTCACCCACTGAAGTCATTCTTTCAATTAATACTTTATTCATTCACGTAAATATTCTGTCAATTGAATATTCACTCAATACACACATTTAACTCAATCATAATATCAATTTATTCACTCATTTAACGTAATTATTGTGTTAATTTATTCACTCAATACTCACATTGAACGCAATTGTACTTGGAATGGATTATTCACTCATTACACTCATTTAATGCAAATATTCTGGCAATTGATCATTTACTCAATACGTTCATTTAATACGCTCATCTAATGCAATCAATCACCTAACCATTAAGGCACTTTGCCAAGCAATTGCCCACTCTTATTTAAACACTCGCTTTCTTGCACAGACTCACTTCACTCAATAGTTCACTCACTGCAATCATTCTATTAATTTATTCAGTCAAAACACTCATTTAACGCAATTATTCTGTCAATTGATCAATGACTCTAGACACATATTTGATGCAAGCATGATGTCAATTTATTCATTCATTTTTATTATCATTAACGGATTCATGCACCAACACATTTTAATCAGTCATTCACTCACCGCAATCATTCTTTCAATTGCTCATTCACTCTATACACACATATAACGTAATCATTCTGCCCATTTATTCACTCAATATACTCATTTAACGCAATCGCGCTGTTAATTTATTCATTCAATACAGTCATGTAAGGCAATCATTCTAGAAATTGACCAGTTACTCAATACACTCATTTCATACGTTCATTCAATGCAATCAATTACTTAACCGTCCATGCACTCTTTCAATCAATTCTTCACTCTTATTTAAACATTCGCATTCATGCACAAACACACTTTAATCAGACATTCGATCACTGCAAGAATTCTTTCAATTACTCAACTCTGTACACATATATAACGGAATCATTCTGTCCTTTTATTCACCAAACACACTTTTTTAACGCAATCGTTCTATCAATTGATCACTCACTCAATACGCTCATTTAATTCGTTCATCCAATTCAACCAATTGCTTAACCATTCAGGCACTCTGCCAATCAATTTTTCACTCTTATTTAAACACTCGCATTCATACACCGCCTCTCTTTATGTAGGCATTCACTCACTGCAATCATTCTATCAATTGCTCATTCACTCTATACACACATATGACGCAATAACCATTTCCATTTATTCACTCCATATACTTATTTAACGCAATCATTCTGCCACTCACTCGAAAAAAACCAAAAAACACCCATTTAATACTTTCATTCAATGAGATCCATCACTTAACCATTCAATCACTCTGCCAATCAATCTTTCACCCTTTTTGAATATCAATTCATGCACCAAAACATTTTATTCAATCGTTCACTCACTATAGTCATTCTGTCAATTAATCATTTTCTCTCAATTGACCATTCACTCTATACATACGTTTAACGCAATCATTCTGTGAATTTATTCATTCAATACACTCATTTAAACCAATCATTCTGTCAATTTATTCACTCAATATATTCATTTAACGCAATCATTCTGTCAATTGATCATTCTCTCAATACGCTCATTTAACGTAATCATTCTGTCAATTGGTCATTCACTTTAGAAAAGGAGTTTCTTTCCTGTCCTCGATGGCCTAACGGTAAACGCACCCCGGGCTCAAAAAATTGACTCTAATTCGATTCTTAGTCGGGGATGATGCCGCTTTTTCTTCTTTAACAAAAAGCTCTAATTTGAGTTAAAAACGTGTGCTTCGAAAATACTACGTATTGGTCATTCACTCACTCAGTAAACTCTCATTTAACTTTGCACTCATTTAGTTTAATCAGTTCAATTCGTAGAAACACTCTCACTTGATTGGTTACTCCACTCAATTCATTGCTTTTAATTGATCATTCCAATTACATTCATTTACTCAACCTAATAAACAACTCGCTACATTAATTCGTCCCATTAACTCATTCATTCCAATCTCTCACATTCACTCAATTATTTGCTCTCTACACTTATTTGGTTGATTGATTGATTGTTTGGCTTTTTTATGGCGCAAGAGCATCTGGGCTATACTGCGCCAAACATGGTAAAATCAAAGACTGTAGTAAAAGCCAGTACTTTTTAAAAATTTAAAAACGTGCGTATGGTCAGCATGGTCATTTAAAATGTCAGTAAGGGTGCGGGCAAGTCTATAATAGGAGCAGTGAGCTTTACTTATTTAACCTATACAATAATTCACTTGTTCGGTAAATTCACTTGCTTGTTTAATCCCTCAATGATTCCCCTCAACAAACAGCAAATCAATGAAGGAATAAAAAACTATATTTTCAATAAACTCTTCTGTATGCTTTAGTGCTTAAAATTAAAGTATAATATGCAAAATACATGATTACATAGAAGAAATATAATTACATTTGTTTAATGCACAAATGCATCAACTTCGCAGAAAAAAGTGCATATCTCGTAAAGTACATTAGGCATTGTAATAGTTTTCAGAAGCTATTACCTAAGCCTTAGAGAAGATTTAGGTATCATATACAAAAAGAACACTTTTACTTTTCTATTCTCTTACACTCATCTGCATGAGTCATAAATTTCATAATAGTGATTTCTTGTCAGAATTTTTAAAATCATATGATAATATCATTTTGACTACCGATACTGTTTTGTTAATTTCGCCGTATACAAATGTATACACACATATATATATATGTGTGTATATATATATGTATACACACATATATATACAAACACCTTATTTAAATGTAATTTAAAAAAATAAACTTACAGCTTCAGGACTCCTTGCCGCACTTTTCTTTCTTTCTCTCTTTCTATCTTTCTTTCATTCATTCATTCATTCATTCATTCATTCATGAATAGCGACTTTTGCAGATCCTTCGTATATTTACTGTTAAGCTTGTAGATGTTGAAGTCGTTTCAAAGCTGTTAAATTGCTGGGTGTGTCTTCGTAATGTGTGTTTCAAATCCTTATGTATATTTCCATTAAATATGTATATTTCCATTAATATTTAAATATCAAGTTGAATTAAAATTTTCAAAAAGAAAAAAAGAAAATTATAACTTGTTTCATTTTAATGTTGATGATGTCTCGCTCAATATAAACGTTTGATTACTTTTGAGTTGTTTTGGACGAAAATGATTATTATCCGATAGATATTCGAAGATTTATTGTCGCCAGAAAATAAAGATTTATTGTTGATAAAAAAAGAAAACTTTATTGTTGACAGAACATATTTCTATATTGTTAGTTTCAAATCGGAATTAATTACTTTCAATTTCCATTGTTGGAATTTTTAATCAAGGAATAAATTTGTGATAAATATTATTTGAATTTGCGATAAGTTTTAATACATCAATAAGCGCTTTCGACCCTTCACGGACGGGTCATCATCAGAATGTAACAAGACTTTGTGAAGTTATAAATGGAAAACAATTTTATAAAATGTTACATTCTGATAATTTACATTCTGAACTTGTTACATTCTGAACTTGGCCCATTCTGATAATTTACATTCTGACTTGCATTCTGATGTTACATTCTGAACTTGTTGCATTCTGAACATACATTCTGATAGTGACCTCCGTGAAGGGTCGAAAGCGCTCAATGATGTGTTAAAACTTACCGCAAATTCAACGTTGTATTTATTCAAATAATATTCGTCATAAATTGCGGGTATTACCAATGATTAAATTTTTGATATCAATGGGTACTAATAGTGGTTATTTCATCATTTCAATCATTTTAAATCCGTTCTTATACGTACCTATGCAACTTAATCAGGCACCCAGTTTCCCACAATACAGGGTCCCAAACTTTTCGAAAACAAAATGGAATAATTTCATAAAGTGCCAATGCAAATTTTTTGATCAGAAAGAGACAAATATGAAGCAGTTTGTGGCTACCCCCATATTTCTCACAAGATGAAATTAGACATCTTTTGGGTATTAATATTTCAAGGGGCAATCATCTAAAATCTCCAAAATAAACAAATATCACACCGTATTAATAATTATAAATTAGTAATTAATTATTAAGTAAATTATTTAAAATAAATTAACCTTTTTATGATTTTCCGTATCAACAACGAACAAGTCTACATTAAAAATAAAACTAAAAGTTTAAATCGCTACTCGATAAGTTTTTCAACGTTGGAATAAAATACTTTCCTCTTCTTTTGTCTCGTAGTTCAATCACTATTTAGAAGATCACACGTCAAGTTTTGATCTCAGCTTATATGGGCTAAGCAACTTTAGGACCTCATGTTTGAAAACGGAAGTATTTTAACATTCCCCTGTATAGGTGGTGCCTTTTCTTAAAAGTCAACTTCAATCTCTTTTTACAAAATATCGTCTATTTTTTTTCTTCTAGATATATACCGCAAATTATTTTTTTCATTGTAAAAATTAGTTTAAAATATGCCAGTTTCTTCATAACGTCCTGGAGTAACAAAATATCTGGATAAAAACGTTGCCATGGGTACGAATGACTCGTACCTGTGTGGCGTTGTAAATTAATTTATGACCAAGAAACAGACTGGATGATCGTTATTTCTGTTAAATGCATTCTAAGCTCTTACAGCAGAAGAAGCGCGAATCTACGAAAGAAACAAGAAAGGAAAAATTGAGATCAAATTGACTTTCCTCTTCCTCTCTTGAATTTTCTCTCTTAGACACCAACTTTATGGGTTGTTTAATACATAATGCTTTACCTTGCAAACTCACAATTTATATCTTATGAATTTTTTTTTAGAACTAGCTTTCGAATTCAGGCCTCTAAAATACTTACATTTGGGGCGGAGCTAAGGAGGTAAATGTCTCAATACCCGAGATTCCAAGGATCCCCTGGCGCCTGGGCATTAATAATATAACAAACATAACTTGACATTAAATATAATTAATTGGTGGAGGGCCCAATCTACTTGGGGGTCTGTAAATTGGGCCCTCCGCCCTGCTGATGCTTAACCCTTTTGCTATGGAATCGTGCAATTTCGGACAAAAGCCATCTGTATTTGGATTCTGCGTAATAGACATATAAAATCGAATTTGGTTGTAACGACATTTGAGGAAAAGTCAAAATGCTGTGGTTGTAGGTGATAAACACAGTGTTACCTACCATAAAGGACACCTCTACATGAGGGACGATTCTTTGGTCCCCAGTACATATATCAGCACATGTATCCCGAAGAATGGACACCATTTAAGGGGAAAATATCCGGTTCTGCAAGTGTCCCTTATTGGGAGGTAATAAATTATTTTTTACACGTCGGTACATAACAGTAAATTTTGTAAATAGCATTATTAGTACATATGTGTGCATTCATATGTAGTGGCGCCTTTCCTATCTTGGGGGAAAAAACATAAGCTATCGAAATAAGGAATCAAATACCTGAATGTGACAAAGCAAACTGAATTATAAAATATTAAAACCGAATGTAGAATAAATGTGCAAGCAAAACTAGAAAATAACGAAATATAAAGATGTTTACCGTTTTTGGGTTCAAAGAGAATGGACGAGTTCACACCGTTTTCATTTAAAAGAACAGGGATGAGAGTTACTAGTGGATGGGGCAAAAAAAAAAAGGAGAAGCAGTTTCATGTTATCAAAAATAGTATAGGGATAAAAGACGTTGGTAAAAATGCACAATCCGTCAGCTACTGATTTTTTTAAGTGTTTCCAAATCGGCTGGCAACATCGCAACTAACCTGCGGTGCCGCCATATTGTTTACAGTTGTTTTTGGGCCCTGTAATTTTCCCGAATCAGTGAAGGGGATATAATAGTGAAGGGGTTGTTGGGAGAGACCCCCACGCCTCCTCATGTTCGGGATTCGCCCTTGCTGTCCGTTTAGATCATATTCGGATTATGCCTGAATCTTGAAAATGATGAATGTTTGGAAAAAACACAGAGCTCGTTCAAATGGCGTTATAAACGCCAAGGAAACGCCTAAGCATAACGTCACAAGCCGATCTACTGAAATTATAGAGCATTTTTAGGAGGAGAGAAAACTATGTGACGAACCGTGCATTTGCTCCAAGACATTTTTAATATCTATGTATGTTATATAGTGGAATTAATTAATTATTAAATTAATAAATTCTCTCAATATATAAGCTAAATTTATATATATATACTGCTGCCATATATATATATATATATATATATATATATATATATATATATATATATATATATGTAAGATTTTCGTAATAGACATAAACAATTAAAATTAAAGTGGCTCATTGTGTATTTTGTATATTAAATATAATTTTAACCTGTACAGCATACTATTGATGAAGCGCTTTATGATGCCGAATGCTTGCTGCATTTTCTTTGCTGCTCCGTAGCGCGCGAGGATTGGTTTCTAGGCGACCGATGTTGGACTATCAGACATAGGTCTTGACGTATTATCACCCTAGCTGTCCTCGAGCCATAAAATACAGAAAAAAATGTCCACCATAAAGAAAACCTAAGTTTGAATACAAGGGTAAGGAACGTTTGCCTTTTTTTACTGATCCGTGGCCTGAGGTTTGCTTCCCTGGTCCACGAAGGTCCCTATTCAACGTAAAAATGTAGGTCTCGGAGCGCAGAAACATCTTTCTGCGCGAAATTATCTCGCAGTTTATTCACCTTCTTATCTCGCATTTTATGCACCTTCCTATCTCGTGTTTTATGCATCTTCCTGTCTAGTATTTTATGTATCTTCTTCTTATCTCGTATCTTATTCTGCAATGTATGTATGTATCTTATTATCCCGTATCTTACTTCGTATTTTATGTGTCTTCTTATCTCGTATCTTATCTCGTATTTTTCCTTCCACCATAAAATGAAGAACAGAATTTTCTAGCACGTCTTGTATTAAGAATTAAATTTCGTTTCACTGGTTAAGTGAACCAGTGTTTCCATTTGATTTCCCACTGGCCCCCTCACTGGCTTCTTGGTAGTTGAACCGATAGATTCTCGGCCTGTAACAACTGGTTCTTTATGAAACCCAAAGCAAGAAGCATTAGCCATTGAAGTTAGAGGAATCAAAGATTCGAAAGCGCTAAAAACTGCGCATTTGTACTAAAACTGGCATCAAATTCACCATTTCACCTACAGCGGAATTGGCCAAATTCCCGCAACTTGGAGCCCCACGTTTCATCGAAATTGTTAGCAAGGGATTTTCCTAAAATTGCTATTCTTAATTTTTCGCCCTTCGTCGGATAAGCTTTCAAACTTTTAGCATTTGCACGTAAAGACCCTACCAAATTATGATTGTTGCACTATAACTATTCCTTAAAGAACGTAGCTTCGTTAATTTACCCGGTATAATCAGTTACTACCATATTTGTACAATATTATTTCCCGATATGATAGGTTATTTCTTTTTCATTATAACTTACTAAAATTTTTCATCATGGTGGATCACACAAATAAGAAGGATAATTTTCATGGTAACCAATGCAAAATGTGGTAACCAATACAAAATATGGTAACCAATACAAAATATGTAAAAAATGCAAAACTATAAGAACAATATTTTATATCTAATTATCTCTAAAAAATTTATATAAAACACACACATCTAAAAATTTAGAAATTTAGGACATTATTTAAAAGGGCTCTTTCTTAGTTTTTTAAACAATTGAAAACACAGAAAAAGTACCTCCTAAACAGCTTAAATTTAAAACGCCAAGAAATTAATTTATATTTTTAATAATAAAAATAAATAGGGGTGTTGATTACGACTGGTGTAGTTTCAATGAGGAGCTGACCCCTTCTTCGTGCCCTGCTTCTTCACTGTTTATTCTGAGTGGCAACATAATTTTACCAGCTTGATCAAAATCGAATTAATAGAGATCCTACCATTACGTTTATAGAAGTCTCCACAGTAGCCTTTCACCCCCTTATCCCTCCCCTTTTAGTACTGGAGGTACCTACCCTAAATTAGAGTTAGGGAGGAGAGAGAAAGGTGGCCCTTTTATTTTTACCTTACGTTCGATATAAGGCTCCAGCGTACGATTGTATTAAGGACCTAACCAGCCTCTCTTTCGGGCCACTCTCTGATTGGCGAGGGTTGCCCCGTTTAGTGAAGACTCTAATCGCGCCAAATACTGCCAAGAAAACCACCAGTTATTTTATTGCATACTCATGCTTGATATAGCATAGTTTGCTTATAGCATCGTGATAGTGTAATTAGAATGTTGCAGAACTATGTTCTTCATGCAATAGGTTTAAGAAATGTTGCCCTACAAACAAACTAAATTTCATTTTCTTTTCATGTTTAAAATTTTCATTTTCTTCATGGAGTTTTTAATACCTTGCGTTCACATAGGGCATTTAGTACCTTGTACAGAGTGTATGGCATGGTTTCAACTTCATAAATGTAATATCTTTTTTTTATAAAACGTCAAACGTGTCGATTATATGTGGTTCTCTAATAAAAGTCAACTTCCACATTGGCTTCCGTTTCGTAGCGTAATTTTCACAGTTCTCAAAAACTTGTCTTAATTTAAAACGCCTGAATTAACGTTTTCGATAACTCTATTAAACGCCGTTGGATTAAAGCTTAAATTAACGCGCTGAACAGAAACTTTAGTGTATAATAACCATGCCAAACATGAATGAATGAATGAATGAATGAATGAATGAACGAAGGAAGGAAGGAAGGAAGGAAGGAAGGAAGGAAGGAAGGAAGGAGGGAAGGAAGGAAGGAAGGAAGGAAGGAAGGAAGGAAGGAAGGAAGGAAGGAAGGAAGGAAGGAAGTTTGTCTCATCTATACCAAAGATCAAAACACAGGAAATACATTAAGAAATATGAAACATCAATTACAATACAATACAAATGAATTTTATTTTCATACATATGTGTATAGATTACATATGCATACATGCATGATGGATTACATGCTAAAACTATAGGTTAATACACATGCAACCTAAAAACTTTAGCCATTTATGTTTGGTTAGATAAAAAGTGCGTTTTAAGTTGTTGTTTTTTTTAATTTTTTGATGGTATAAATTTTTTATTCCGTTTGGTATGTAATTCCAAATATTTTTATTTACTATTAATATTATTAAAGAGAACTTATACCTTGATCTTATGGGAAAGGAGCCAAAGAAGGATTTTTAAAAATCTTGAAAATCCGGCTTCCTCCGTAATAATAAATAATAAAATAACGTGTTGCATAAATTTTTAAATTAACGTATTATACAAAGTTTGATATTAATAAAGTAAATAAGCTTTAGGCTTATGGTGAACATGTTGAGTCTTAAAATTTTAACGTATTTAAATAACCTCCCTCACATTGAGCATGCCCCTTCGACATTTGAGTAGTTTTCACGGCACATACTATAATGATGCCGTGAAAACAACTCAAATGTTAAAGGGGCAAGTTCCATATTCGCTTGAATCACAAACGATGGGAAGAAATTAATGTTGTTTATTTTTAGTTTTAAACGCCAATACTATGTACTGATACAATCAATTACAATACTGTACACTGAAACAATTATATACACTACTGTACACTGAAACAATTATCTATACTACTGTATCCTAAACTTGATTTTCTTACCATGCTCCTAGTTAAATCCGCTACACGATCACAAGAATCTAAAATCCAAGAACATATTCGTCTTACTCATTCACGTAAACTTAACAACCTTAGACCTTCTATTTCAAAACAGCCAAAACTCCTTACAAAAAACTGGATACTAAATCTTTCAAATAAAAATCTCACACCACAACAGCAATTCGTACTATCACTCGGCCTAAATTTCTCACCTGCTCCACTTAAAATTCCTACACCACAGATTCTCGCTTCCATAGAAAATGCTCTACAAAATACTCACACTGACGAACGTGTTGCAGCTGATATCCGCTGCAGAGTGGCAGGACTCCTTCGGCGTCCAAAACTTCCTGAGGACAACCTAACGCCTATGCAAAGGGTTGCCCTCCGGGAGCTACGAAACGACAAGGGCCTTGTCATACTGCCAGCTGATAAAGGCCGTACTACAGTCGTCTTAAATCGTCCAGACTACTTACATAAAATTTCTACACTCTCATC
>QLNU02014176.1:149022243-149034175 GCA_006491805.2 Dysdera silvatica
TATACGAGCCTTATGATCTACTATTATATACGAGCCTCATGATCTACTATTATACACGAGCCTCATGATCTACTATTGTATCCGAGCCTTATGATCTACTATTATATACGAGCCTTATGATCTACTATTATGTAGGCATTTTGTGACCTACTACTATTATATACGAGCCTTGTAATCTGCTATTATATATGAGCCTTATGATCTACTATTATATACGTCTTATGATCTGCTATTATACACGAGCTTTGTGTTCTATTGCTATTTGCAAATTTTGTAGTCGATTCTTATATATTAACCTACAATCTACTATAGTAAAACCCCACATCAATATACCTGGGGGGGGGGGAATTTGTTCGTGAAAAGGGGTGACCATAAATAAAAAGGTCATTCTGATGTAGCTGAAATATTGCGTTACAGTCATTTAAATAATTTATTTGAGACCTAAATATTTATTGAATAAAATAAGTAAATTTATAATAAAATGTTAAATATTAAAACTTATTTATCTTGGAAAAAAATTGATCCATTGATGGATATTTGATGGCTTTTACCCACCAGTCGAACTTGACGATGACCAATGCTGTAAATTTTGAAAGAAGAGTGTCCATACGAAATCTACGACTTTGACTGTAACAAATACCGATGTGATGTCAATTTCTCAGAACTAATATGCAAATTTCTAACCGTGGGATTTTAACAGCTGTTTACACTAGATTGCGCCATTTGTGGTATATTAGTCTAGTTGTTTTCTAATGAAAAAGTCTTTTTTTTTTATACAAGTAAAAAAATACGTTCATAAGGGATTGGGTGTTTGTCGTCTGTAGCTCAGTTGGAACAATTAGCATTGTGATGTGTACTTTTCAGCAGGTCTGTAGCGAGGTGCTTGTTGTAGGGAGCTCTGAAATTTACAGGGGGCCCAAAAAGCTACAAGTGGACTCCCCTATAACAAAATTCGTTAACTTTTTGATGTATTTTATTAATATATTTAATAATACTAAATATATAAGTAGGATATGTATTTATTAATTAATATAAATTTCTAAAAATATAAAAATATAAAAATAGAAAAATAAATATATAAATATATAAAATAAAATAAATAAACAATAATAAATAAACAATAAAAAATAAACAATAATAAATAAACAATAATAAAAATATAAATAATAAATAAGCAATAATAAAAATATAAATAATAAATAAACAATAATAAAAATATAAATAATAAATAAACAATAATAAATAAACAGTAATAAATACAGTGCAAACCTCTCTGCAACATTATTATACGGACTGAGAAAAATTATCGTTATAGAGGGATTTATCGTTATATCTGATATCGTTGTAAGGATGTTTTACTGTATATGAAATAATAAATACATAAATTTTTGCGTTGAAAACTTATAGATGTATACTAAGATTTAAAATTTTCCTTATCCCATTATAAAGTCGATGAAGACTCCAGCCTCCATAATAGGCGTAGAGTTATACGGGCCCGTGGCGCCCGAGCCCCCAATAATCTGAAATAAATTGCGATTTTACATATATTATAATATGCATAAAAATATGCTTGAGCCCCCCCCCGCCCCAAATAATTTTGAGAAATCTACGTTGATGGCCTCTATAAAAAATATGCTGTACACAAAATCTATCGTAGAAATCTATTTTGAAGATATTTCCATTTTCATGTACAATTTTATACAAAAAAAATATAAAATTCTAAAATAATTTATTTTGAAAAAAAAAATTTTTTCAAGGAGTTTTTCCTCCTCTTATCTCCAACCATGCTTGACCTTTCAGAGAATATAAAATAATATTAATAATTTACAGTTCCGAATTTTATTTTTCCAGGAATATTTAAGCATTTTCAAAACCCGGGACTTGGAGTAGTCATGCTATAGGATTTGGCAGTGTATTTGTTCCTTATATTATAAAAAGAAAGGTGTATTTTTGCTATTTATGTCTTGCCAAATAAAGGGATGCAGCGACTTTTTCGGCCAATGAGCGAAATATCGCCAAACCTGTCAGCTGGCGCTTCGATCGAATGCGAAGGGGGTAGACCCAATGCAGTAATTGCCTTAGCCCTAATTGACTCGTGTTTGTCAACAAATAAACCCAGGCCTTATATTTGCCGGACAATTTGGCCTCTTCATCGCCGGGACCCTCCCGTAGCCCCTCCCGCGAGACGACCGCTGCATCTCTCGTTCGAAAACCCCCAACTAAGCTTTAACTGGCTGTGCCCCTTTTATCGAGTTAGCACAGTTTATTTGTAATTTAAATCTTGTGTATCTTATTAATAAGTTAATGAATTCTGTTCCCGGGAACACACCACCCCCTTTCCACTTTTCTATTCTCGCTATCCGGAATTCTTTTCCCGTTTTTTGCGCCGGAATTCGGAAATTTACGTATTCAACCCTTGTATGCAGATTCGTTGGACGAAGAACTTTACCCTTTTTTTTTTGTCCCTTTCCTTTATTTTTGTCTTTGATTTTCCCTTTTTTGTGTATTTGTGTTTGAATAGCCTGACGAGTTGTAGGGAGAAAAGAATTGGGGAAAAAAATGGGAGTAGGGAAAAAGTACCGCGCATGTTGTAACTCTGAACAAGGATCAAATAATGTTAAGAAGGGAAAAAATCCTGTAAATTAAATCATTTTGCCTTCTTTTTTCCCCTCTCTAAATTTTCCGGATTTTGACTCGGCAGATTTTTTCCCCCGACACTTTCAGTACATTGAAATAAATATCCAAAATTTCAATTCGTAGTTCTTCATGGATACATAAACGTGTGCGTGCGCGCGCGTGTGTGTGTGTGTGCAGTTATGAAACACAATTAAGAACACTTATTAATAAATTTTAATTTCTTCTATTGAACTGTATTTAAAAAAAAAAACACTTCAATTGTTTTCATTGCGAATTTTTTTCATCCTATGTTTAAAACGGATTCAATTTTTGCTTAAATTTTTAACAATTAAAATAATAAATTAAGTTTAATTTCGAGATAATTATTAATATAAGAGCATATACAATATATTAATTATTATACTCTTATTATAGAGGAAATTAAACTGACTTTAGGAAATTAACGTAAATGACTCCATTTTGAATTTAGAAAAATACCGCTCTTTAATTTTACCACCAACTTGTAAACACACATCATCAGAAACTTCGCCAAAGCGCGTACTAAATTCTTCTAATATTGTTCCACTCATTACTTTATCCGTTAACTCATTAGTTAATTATTCGAAACGTTTCGGCAGATATAAATTTGAATAAGGTGGTTTATTCTGTACTCATTTTCAAACTTAGCCTCGATGCCGCGGCATCTCACTTTATGTCAATTGTGCTGTCAATTTCTAAGAGTCAGATGCGCTGCAGAGGACATTGAGGGTAAGTACATTAATGTAGTTAAGCCTAAAGCGAATTATAGGCAGATGTATCAGCCGCCATTTTGTTGTACACTTCTGGTTTCCTAATACAACGTCTGCCACTGGAAAATTAATGGTTGATTTTCTTCTTCTTGCAGGATCTGTTGCAAATCTAAACACTCTACGTTTAATCCTCGAGGGATTTGAACAAATCTCAGCGGCACACCCACCCATTTCACCCTATTTTATTAAAAATAACGCACTTGTAAATCACTCAACTTTAATACAGCAGTGAATGAGATCACGTGATACGATGGCATCAAAATGCCTGATGCGCCAGCTCCCTTTTTTAGCGCATCAGCCGCCATTTTGTTGTACAGTTCTGGTTTCACTTACTTTGTTATAAAGGTTTTCCACATTGGCGCAATGATCCCTATATTTGCATAAAAATAATCAATAATCCGGGTATATCTGACGAATGAACTGTAAACATTGGCGCAACTTTTAAAATGTCGCCAATAAATACAATTTCCAACCACCATCACGTGATACAATGGCAACAAACTGACGGATATGAGCAAGCTCCCTTTTTTTAGCGCATCAGCCGCCATTTTGTTGTAGAATTCCGGTTTCATTTACCTTGGCGATAAAGGTTTTACGCATTGGCGCAATGATCGCTATTTTGGCATAAAAATAATCAAAAATCCGCGATTATCCGACGAACGTAAACATTGGCGCATCTTTTAAAATGTCGCCAATAAATACAATTTGCAACCACGATCACGTGATACAATGGCAACAAAATGGCGGATATAAGCCAGCTCCTTTTTTTTTTTAGGAATACATACATAAAAGAATACATACATAAAAGAATACATACATAAAGGGATACATACAGGAATACATATATAATACAGAATATTATATACAGGAATATCATAAACAGGAATTCTACGTGCGTGCGGGAGTGTTTGCGTGCGTATACTTTTAGATTTCATCTATTTTGCACTCATAATGAGAAATTCAATTTGATACATTGCACTCAATTTCAACACACTTCGTCACGATCATCATCGTCAAATAAAAGAAGACGACGCAACGCGAAAATCAATAACAAATTTTAAAAAAATGAAAAAAAAATAGATTATTTGACAATTTATGCTCTTCAAAATAAAATCCCCATAATTACATTAGATAGTATTGTCACTGTTAATAAAATGAAATAAACCTAAACCTAATGAACCATTGCCATCAACGCCATGTTCGGAGCCATTCATTAAGCTAAGAGCCCTCTCTTTAAAATAAGAGAAACTTCTTTAAACTGCGAGAATTAAGATAAAAAACGTAGAAATCTACGACAATCGATAAATTTGACAAACGCCCGGAATTTCTCACCCGGCATCCCCCCGACATCTTGATTAATGCAAGTGGAGAGCTACGATGTTTTTCGCAAATTCGTTTAGAGTTTTTGGGACTTATTCTACGATTTTTTTCGCTAGTTTTCTCCGGAAGTGAGTGTGTTTTTAAATCGAGAACAGCAATCTTTCAGTTGTCACTCGTAATACTCCAGAAAAGAGAAATGTTTCAAGCGTATTCCTAGTATCTCCATGTCTGAAATTGTATTACAGACAATTATGCAATTTTCCAAGAAAATATTACTATAATGCTTATTATGAAGCTGTAAAATAAACTATAATAATAAGGATGATGATAATCTAAAAATAATAGTCTGGAAAAACGTAATAAATAATCTGAAAAATCATAGTAATATAAGGGAAATCTGGAGAAATATGCTAAAAAATACAAAAAAAAAATCTTGATACTTTTTATTAAATGCAACCACATAATTTAAAAAGTCATCGAAGTATCGGAAAAAGACCATTCAAAATATAAATTCGTCTAATAAAAGTTCAAGAAAAACTTAAAGACTATGGAAGAACTGAAAAAAAGTTTGAAAAATTTGAATGAGTTATGAAAAATTTGCAAAATGTGGAAAAGTTGATGTGAAAAATATGAAAGAAATTCGAAAAATTTTAAAAGAGACTGCTTAAGATAATTATTATTGTTTTGTCTATTCGTTTATATTTCATTATGCAAAAATAGCATGGGTTATATTTTGCAATGCGATATTTTTATTAAAAATACATAAAAAATATTTACATATATATATTTACGTAATAAAATACTTCGATATAAATCATGTAACTCAGGAAAATAGTAACTGAAAAATTATTGGACACAAATGCTTTAAAGAAAATTTATTTATTTATTTATTTATTTTAGTGTGGTTTCTAGATTCGAACTAAGGCCTTTCCGTTAAGCCTGGAGCGCCTTGACCACTAGGCCACCGAGGACAGGAACGAAGCGCCTTTTCTTCTTATTTAAGGTTGAGAAGATTATGTGATGAAATATAAGAAAATAATGCGTTTTGATATCCAAAGGGGGATTGAGCCTGAAAGCCCCCTTCCTACGCCACTGATGTAACCATGTATATACATTTTTTATTAAATAAATATTAATTGACTAATAATGAATGAATGAATGAATGAAATCCTCCCTATTTCTTCTCTTCTGAATTAATGATTTTTAGCAGCTTTCATGTCAATTTAGTACGCCCAGTTAGTTGTATTGACAATTATCCAGTTAGCTGTATTGACAATTATCCAGTTAGCTGTATTGACAATTATCCAGTTAGCTGTATTGACAATTATCCAGTTAGCTGTACTGACCATTATCCATTTAGCTTTATTGACAATTATCCATTTAGCTTTATTGACAATTATCCATTTAGCTGTATTGACAATTATCCAGTTAGCTGTATTGACCATTATCCAGTTAGCTGTATTGATAATTATCCAGTTAGCTGTATTGATAATTATCCAGTTAGCTGTATTGACAATTATCCAGTTAGCTGTATTGACAATTATCCATCCTCATCTCAGTTCAAATTACGCTAGATATATATATGGAATTTAACTATAAGTGGATAAATAAATTTCTGAAAAGATAGGAAGGGCATTTTCTGTTAGAGGCCATGTCGTTTCCTTTAAAATCTTTTGAATCGAAGACATGATCGTCTAAATATACGTCATTTTCGGAAAACAAAGAAAAAGCTTTCATCAAATTTCATTCAAAACATTGCACAGGATTCGTTCAATTCTTTTTCGTCTTTTGTAAGGGAAATCGTCACGGAACGACAGAAAGCTACAAGATCGTCATCACTTTCAGCTGAAATCGGAAGAATTCTTTCACCATGGCCAAACTTGGGTTTTGGGAGAACGTCTAAAAGATTTTTGGCCCGACAGTGACCCCGAGATTTCCTCATCTAGATTTTTCGTCTTTTAGACAAAATGGATGTGTTTTTCCACATTTTCCCGTAATCCAAGCATGGACGTATAATATTTGTCTTTTTATATAGATATATGTTATCGGATTCTTAAAATTTTAGCTGTTCTTCTTGAAATTGAAGAATGGTCCGCTTTTGTTTCTGATCGATGGGGATTTTCAAAATGTCTTTTTCCCTCTGAAGAGCAGGAATTTCCATCTTTTAACGTCATTCTTAACTATCAGTGTTGAAACAAATATAGCATCATTTGCAAAAATATTCCACATTGCATACAAGGAAAACACTTTGTTATAGAAACAATGTATATTTTTAATTTCTGTAATTGGACGTTGTTTTGGGGGGGAAAAATGGGGTCCCATCGTCAAGAGGGGGTTTTGGAGCTTTGTGGGGAAATTTCCCTCACATTGGCATGTATTCAAGCTTTATAACAATAATATTTTAGCATCCAGTGATTCCGACATAAGCCATACCATTGACCCTATTACCCAAAAACGTTCAGTATGCTTTAAAAAAAATTTCATCTGATCCGTAGGACGAGGTTTTACCTCCTAGGGGGCAGAGATGCGTGTGTAGACCGTGGAACTGCATGACCTTAACGGCCCTTGATCCGTAAGGTACCAAAAAAGTCTACCATATAGAATACCTAGGGTCAAATCCCGATGAAACTGAACGCTTACAAGTTTCTGATACTATTCCGTGGTTCGAGGTTCGATTCCCGAGGAACTGAATCCCAAATCCATGAGAAAAGCAGAGCACTTGGTGCAGCATGTCATCAGCAGCCTTTACACTGTAACACAAAAATACAACTTTATGTCAAATTCTTTACTTTCTGAAAATGTAATATTTAAACTTAAAATTAATTGATTTTTAATTTGTCAACAAAATTAAATTGGTAATTTATTGACGACACTACTTTGTGTACGATGGCTTAAGTAATTTCAATAATATGAAATGAGAAGGCAATTTACAAAGGGGGGCCTTCGTGGGGGACCATATTTAATCTAGGGGAAGTAACACAGATATAACTATCTTTGCCCCACCCAAGGTTTATTCAGTCCCAGTAACGTAAAAATTTAAAATTCATGAGGGGGGGAGGACCTCAAGTAGCTTTAAAGAAAATTGTGCGACATGGCCTTAGAGAAAATAATATATTTTGATATCCAAAGGGGGGCTTGAGCCCCCCCTTTCATACGTCACTGCTCAGTCTTCATAAATTAAAAAAAAATATTTTTATCTATTATAATAACTACAATCCTCTTTATAAGGCAAAAAAAATTGTACGAAAAAAGAGACTTGAAATCGTAAACGCCCAAGCTTTGAAACTTGTCAAATAATTTAAATTTGTGAACCGGACTTTAATTTTCTTTGAGAGTTGCTGTCAGAATATTAAGTGTCTTAAAATTGCTTTTCGTTTCCCCAAAAAAAGGCTCAACTAAAAAAAATGCGTCAAAAAACCGATGTTTTAAATTGGATTAAAGTTTGGACTCTGATTAAAAATGCAAATCACTTATATTAAGTCCGCTTTCAAGCCAGTGAATTAAAAAAAGGGGCAAAATCGACTTTTTTTGGCATCATTTTTCTCTGAGAGAGTTTAAATCTTAATTTGATCATCTTACTTAAGACGTTTCCCTTCTGTCCAATATTTAGCTTAAAAAATTGCCTTACGAGGGACAAAAAGGGATTTATCCTCAGCAGTCCAGATGCAGAAATGATAAGCAAACGCAATAAAAGAGAAAACGGATTGATATGTAACATAAAATACACACTTGTATGTGTGTGTATGTGTGTGTGCAGTGTGTGTGTGTGTGAGAGAGAGAGAGAGAGAGAGATTTTTTTTCACTACGAATATTTCAACCACCTGGTGTTTACGGCCAAAACCTTGCGCCTGCTTTCCTAATATAAATAAGTTTGGATGACTCTGATGTTCTACTTTGTTTACATTGTTACTCATTGTCTGTGTTAGTATTGTTCATTTCTTGTGTCAGTAACATCGTTTGTGTTCATATTGTTCATTTCTTGTGGCAATATTTTTCCATATCTTGTGACAATATTATTTTCATTTCTTGTGTCAGTATCATTACTTGTGTTAATATCGTTCATTTTTTGTGGCAATATTGTTTACGTCTTGTGGCTATATTGTTTCATTTCTTGTGTCAGCATCATTACATGTGTTAATATTGTTCATTTCTTGTGTCAGCATCATTGCATGTGTTAATATTGTTCATTTCTTGTGTAAGCATCATTGCATGTGTTAATATTGCTCATTTCTTGTGTCAGCATCATTGCATGTGTTAATATTGTTCATTTCTTAAGGCAATATTGTTTCATGTCTTGTGACAATATTATTTTCATTTCTTGTGTCAGTATCATTGCTTGTGTTAATGTCGTCCATTTCTTATGGCAATATTGTTTATGTCTTGTGGCAATATTGTTTCATTTCTTGTGTCAGCATCATTGCATGTGTTAATATTGTTCATTTCTCGTGGCAATATTGTTTCGTATCTTGTGACAATATTATTTTCATTTCCTGTGTAGTAATATTTCATTCCTTGTATCAATTATATTTCATAGTTTCGTCTCTCATCTGCAATATTGCTTGTATAAAAGACATATCACAAATTTACGCCGCGGTATATAAGGATGTTATAAAGAAGAGGATTTTTATTTCAACTAATCCGGTACCTTCGCAAAATATATCCGGATTTCCCCTCTTACGCCTAAAGCAGAATCCGGGAATCAAAAATGGGAAATCATATTTATTCCATTTTCGAGGCAAATTCCGTTCTCTCAAAGAGCGAAAAGAAAACACTACTTGATTTTCCGGAATTTTAAAACAGGAAAAACCTTGTCTATTTTCCAGGGCCGCTCCGGTATTGACGAACAGGTATCGGATTTTTCCCGAAATTCAAGCCCGCCAAATCAAATCCAATTGAACTCGCCGGGGTCTTATAAATATTTTTACCCTAAAATTTTGAATAAAAATTTGCCGGAATAGACCGGTTCAATCACTTCGTGGGATTTGAAAATGTCGATCAAAACAAAACGCGAGGCTCTCGGAGACAAGATGGAAATTGAAAAGTTTGAATTTGTTTATTTCTTAAAAATTGTCTGTTTCAAATTGTATTGTATATTTCATTATCATTTGTTTATTTTACCTACTGTTACTAAGTTGAAATGTTATTGTCTATTACGTTTTAGAGGACAACTTTCAATGATTGAAAATACATGGATTTTTGGTTGCAATTCACGAGGGTGAAGGTTATTTTAACCATTTTAACCTTTTATACAATATTGTCAATCTGTGTTTATTTACCATAACAGAAAGATTAAATGATTAAAGCTTATTGTTGAACGATTGGAGCTTATCGTTAAATTATTGAAGCTTATGATTGAATGATTAGAACTTATTGTCGAATGACTAAAACTTATTGTCGAGTGATTGGATTTAATTATTGAATGATGGTGATTAACTGTTGAACGACCGGGGTGGTTAATTATTGAATAATTGAAGGTTGATATTTGTTTCGAATCTACAAATAATAAATATTTATTAAATCATTAACATATTATTTAATACCTCAACACACCTTGCATGCCTATATGCTTATAATATATTGTATATAATTCCTTCAGTAATTATACAAAATATTTCACTTCTGGAAATTTTTTTTTACGACAAAAAATCTAACAATGGGTCTCGACCCACAGCTTAGAAACCAATACAATATACTTATTAATATAATAATTAAGTTATTAATAATATAGTTATTAATTATGAAGATGGTGTAACTGTACACTAATTGCGGCTATCGTTTTACAGTCCACTTCACTGGATGCTTATCATTATTCACTGCGAACTTGGCTGTTTGTAAACGTGATTTGATACTGAGGCCCCGTTAAGTTTTAGGTTCCGTTAAGCTGTAGGTTCCGTTAAGCTGTAGGTTCCATTAAGCAGTATGTTCCGTTCCATAGGACCCGTTGTAGAATCCAAGCACGCAAATAATATAAAAGCTTATAAATAGTACAAGGAAACGACAGGAGCTGAAATCATTTGCAGATAAATATTTACAATTTAATACCAATAAAATTCCTACAAAACAATAATATATAATAAAATACAACAATATATAATAAAATACAGTAATATATAATAAAATTAATAACGACAGTGACGCCAAAGAAAAAGAACACAAAAAAGACACAATGAAAAAGGCAAATTTTATGTTAAAAATAAAATAAAACTAATATTTAAATAAATATTTTTTACAAGTTATAAACTACCTTTTTTCCTTCATCTCTTCACGATAATAAAAAATTGTCTTTATCAATATGAAAAAAGAGAATAACATTCTAAAAAATTCAGTTTTAAATAAACAAACTCATCAGAAATTTGAAAACATCCTTCAGTTCTTTTTACATTCAAAAGCAGTAGCACTTCTCCAACCAAAATTTCAATCTTTTGTCCCTAAATTCATTTAAAAGTTTTTTCATTAAAAAATTTTGAAATCTTTTGTAGACGCAGGTTTTTTCCATCCTGTCACTGATTTCAATATTCACACTTAAAATATGAAAGAAATTCCACATTCAATTCCATTTTTTGTGCAGAAAAAAGGTTGAATTGACGAAATTTTTTCCTCGCACAAATCTAATTATGTTATTATAAAGGATTTGACATTGTGTACAAAGAAATTCTCCTGATTAAAATTCGTGACACAAAAGCCCCCAGATATGGAGGAAAATGTGAATTTTTCTCACTCAAAAGCGGTGAGGGGTAAGAAATACATTTATTTTTTTAGCTTAAAAAAAGGAATAATGCAGTAAATTAATTTTGCTCTGATTTCCAAATATTAGTGCCACGAAGACTTGTGAATAAAAAAGATTAATCTACCAAATTAGTTATTTGAAGCGAATGAATTCTTCGTTGACGATGAAAGAATGGGAAAATTTGGATCCATCATTTTTTTCTTATGCGTGGATAATTTTTTTTTAAGTTAGAGAAAAAGGGGGAAAAGCAAAAGGTAAGAAAAAATGTAGTGTTTTTAGATAGCATTTTTCACAATGGCTTTTTTTTTATAATGTTCTAACAATAGCATTCTGTTGTGATCTATATCAGTATTTTGAAGAATTCTTATGATAGGATTTGAAGAATTTTTATAGTAGTATTTTGAAGAATTTTTATAGTAGTATTTTGAAGAATTTTTATAGTAGTATTTTGAAGAATTTT
>QLNU02014176.1:149034275-149058159 GCA_006491805.2 Dysdera silvatica
GTTTGAAATTGGAGGGGGACATGGAACCCTAATACCAACATTGGGGGACGGGTCCCCCTGTCCCCCCGCTAACGACGCCCATGTCTGTAACGTTGATACTAATGCACAATATACACACAAAATCAAGCTTGCTAAGAATCGAAGCTAGTCCATTAAGTGTAAAGACCATTAAACCACAACCAAAATTTTTCATTGCATCTCAAAGACCACCTAAAGCCAAGAAAACTTCTTTCGACAAGTTGGGTGGCTAAAATAAGAGTGGCTAAAATAAGTTGGTGTGACATAAAGGTGAATGGCTCAGAACCCCCGTGTATAAGAATAAGAATAATACATTCGGAGAGACCTTCAATCATAATAAGGCGAATCTAGTTTGAAATACACCCCCCTCCACCTCTGAAGTGTAATTTTTCTAGCCCTAGAAAAGGGGTTTCTTAACAGGTTTCCGCGTTTCTTTAGGAAGGTCGTATAAGGGTTCCGTGTAATATAAGCTTTACGTGAAAGATATCATGATTTAAAATATTCAGACTTATTAATTACTCAGAGATACAGGGAGACAGAACTCTCTTTATAAATATAAGGATCCTTATGCAATTTTTTTGAGTCCTAAAAATTATTTTATGGTTTTCCTAAGTCCCGGAATTTATTTTAAGGATTCTTCGAGTTTTATAAATTATTTCAAGCGTTAACTAAGTCCTGGAAAATATTTCCTAAGATTTTCCCGAGTCCTGAAATTTATTTTAAGTGTTCTCTGAGTTTTAAAATTTATTTCAAACGTTCCATGAGTCCTAAAAAACATTTTGTAAGATTTCGCGGGTCCTGCAAATTATTTCTCTAAGTCCTGAAAAATATTTGGTAAGATTTCCGTGGTCCTGGAAATTGTTTCGAGGTTTCTTGGAGTCTTATAATTTATTTTAAGTGTTCCCTAAGTCCTGGAAAATATTTCCTAAGATTTCCCCGAGTCCGGGAATATATTTTAAGGATTCTCTGAGTCTTGGTATTTATTTCAAGTGTTCCCTGAATTTTGGAAATTACTGAAAGAATTCTCCTTAGTCCTGGAAATTGTTTTAAGGATTCTTTGAGTCTTATAAATTATTTTAAACGTTTCCTCACTCTTGAAAAATATTTCGTACAAGTTTCTGGGTCCTGGAAGTTGTTTTAAACCTAGCCTTATAAATTATTTCAAGAGTTTCCTGTGTCCTGAAAAATATTTCGCACGATTTTCTGGGTCCTGGAAATTGTTTTAAGGATTCTCTGAGTCTTGTAAATTATTTCAAGTATTTCCTGAGCCTTGGAACATATTTTCTAAGATTTCCCGAGCCCTAGAAATTTTTTCTAGGGTTCCCAGTGTCCTATAAATTATTTCAAGCTTTCCCCCAAGTCCTAAAAAGTATTTCCTAAGATTTCCCGGTCCCTGAAAATTATTTTGAGGGTTCTTCCAACCTTGCAAATTTTTTAAAGCGTTTCCTGAATCTTGGAAAACATTTCCTAAGAATTTACAAGTTCCTGTAATTTTTTTCAAAGATTTCCTGGGTCCTGTAAATTATTTCAAGGTCTATTTGGGTCCTATAAATTATTTCAAGAGTTATTTGGGTCCTGTAAATTATTTCAAGCACTCTGTGAATTGTGGAAATTATTTCCAGTGCTCCGTGAATTGTGGAAATTATTTCAAGAGCTCTGTGAATTGTGGAAATTATGTCAAGTGTTCACCGAATATTGAAAATTAGTCCAAGGTTTCCATCAAATTACAAAGCTTGAAAAAAGATACCCCTGAGGAAATCTTACGTAATCATCATCATCACCCGGAAGAGAAATGATAATAATGATGAATGAGAACGATTTCTTCACACTTGATCAATTTCAACAGAAAATGCTGAACGAAAAATATTTTTGAAACATACAGAAATAAGTAGATATCGGGGAAGGAAAAAAGTGTTATCTTGAATTTCGGTGATTTGTAGATTTCCGAGCCCTCAATCTATAAAAAAATGTAAAAAACAACAGTTTCAAATATTTCATCTTCGAAGTAACAGATCCAAACTGAGAAAAAACTTTTTCCAAACGCTACAAATATCAAACTCTGAAAATATATTTTATCGTCGACAGGGACGGCAAAGAGAAATTCGATGAAACGTCAAATGTTTTCCAATACGTAACGTTGCTAAATTGTATCGTCAAAGATGTATCGTTTCCTGTTTTTCAATCCGTGATACATTAAGAACGATACAAACAGTATAACACATTTGTTTCTCAGTTCCATTTCTCCAGAAGCTGTCGCTTTCAACAACTTTTCCATAAACACGAACATGGCGCCAAATACGCGAGATATATACATTAAAAAAATATTATAACTTTAAATATAAATCACACAGACACATCAAACGTAATTTAGCAATATACCACAACTTAATGTTAAATATTCCACCCATTTCTGTAAATTCAGATTTCCCGTTGGTCAATGTAAACTAATTTAAACTTTAATGTCATTGATATATCTTATACCATGATAAAAATTAATTTATGTGAAGTTAACAAATTGTTGTAGACAAATTCATAATAATTTAATGATACGGGCATGGAATTTCATCAGAAAGCCGACCCTTATCTGCATTATATCATTAAGAAATTAATCTTACTAATGTAATACAGATTAATTAATTAAATAAACAGAGAATAAGAAACTAGCTTGTCTTTTATTTTTTGTTTTCGCCCAAGCTGTAGGCATTTTTCCTCTGTTATCCATCTTCCATCTCCAATAATTCAGCTCCAAAAACTAATTTTTATTATATAATAATCGATATTAAAACTTATATGCTCACTCATTTACATCTAATTAAATTTTTGAATGAAATTTTTTATATATTTATTTCTATTTCTAGTCAAAACTCTTGTCTCTAATACTTTGGTCAGAATTTGCATTTAAAGGCATACGTACATTAACTTATCAGATAAAAAAGTCCAAACCACACGTATCCAGTTTTTAAACGTTTATTTTAAAACCACGATATAACGAGACTGTGACAATATATTTGATATTACATAGCATAGACAAAAAAAGTATACTGTAAAAAAAAATGAAAAATGAGAAACAATGTCCAAGTGTGTTTTTAAAAGCTCGGTAATCAATTTATTTTTTACATTAATATAAAAATCGATCATTTAGCAAGACTATTATGTCATTTCATCGACTGATCGGTGGGTTTTTTAATCAGATTAAAAAATGAAAAAATCGTATTTCACGTCTAATTAATCTTTAGATTGCGATCAGCGTCGTAGCTTTAAGATAAATGATGGCTGTCCCAAAACGGGGCGTCGTAACCAGTGGCGCATGCGTAATTGATCCCCGAAGCAATAGACAAAAGACAAATTAAAAGACAACGAAAAGGATGGGGGAAGATGGGGTGTAATCGCATTGAACTGAACAAGACAAGGTTTGAGTTTAATAAACAATGGAATAATCCAATAACGCTTGCCGACATCCAACTATCACCCTCCCTCCCCCACGCGCACATACACTATCCTGGCCGTGTCCCTCATTTCGCCCCCTGTAGGCCTAATGATTGCGATGCACTTGTCCTGGAAATTGAAGGAGCATTATTGTAGCTTTAAAATAAATTGGCGAGGAGGAATCGGCGCCAATAATCGCCAATTGCCACTAACAATGTCAGTTGCCATAAAAGGTTAAATGTAAGAGTAAAATGCATATACAGCATTGGTGTGCGCAGGGGGTGTTGATGGGGGTTGTAACCCCCCATTGCAATGAAATTTTGTATATTTAACATAGAAATATGTGAGTTGTAGCTCTGTAACCCCCCCCCATTGAGCCTATAACCCCCCCTGCGTACGCCTATGATATAGAGAAATGATAAAATAGCAGCATTTAAAGTTAATACATTTTTTTTCCTTCTGTTACATTCGTACGATCGATTATAAAGAAATATACTATACAATAATAGGGACGGGGAAATTAAATACGGGGGTCCGGAATCCAATGGGGCTACACGCGAATCTTTAATAATATAACAAAAATAATTTGCCACTAATTATAATGATGGGGAACTGACCCGTTGAACTGTCTTGGCGCCTATAACTCCTGTCCCCGGGCCAACGGGATGAATACAGGCACTGGCGTAAGCAGGGGTGTTAATGGGTGTGGCAACCCCCTCATGAACTCTCTGCTTACGCTTATGAATATGAATTTAATGCCTATGTTGACATAAATTGTTCGTGAATAGAATTACAGTAAAACCTCTCTAAGGCGACCACCGTCGTTTCCGTGAAAAGGCCATCTCTCAGTGAGATGGTTCTTGAATGAAGGTTAATTTAACATTGGGTCTATGGGCGTGGTGGAAATCCGTTTCCAGAAAATGTGGTCGTTAATGGAGGTGGTCGCTGAATAGAGCTGGTCGTTAAGAGAGGTTTTAATCTATGTAAATTTGCACGATATCATTTCAAAGACTTACTACGTATCTTACCTAACAATTTTGTCTGCAAATCTTAAATGATGGCAACTAGGAGCCCAAAAATTATTAATTATAATTATTATTATTATTATTATTATTGTATAAAATGTTAGATTTACTAGTTTTGTGAAAACTCGTAATAATTTATATAAAATATAAAAACATGGTGTCCCCAAGTTTCTTTAAAAAAAATTTCTTTTTTCGTGAGGGAGGAAGGGGGCGGCAAAACAGCCTGTCCCTGGGAGTGGCAAATTCCTAAATCTGCCATTGGCTAAATGCCAAACTGAGCCAGCCATATCCTTAAAGCCCTGGGATTACAGCGCCGCCCCCGGCGGCCACCCTTCCCAATAGAACCCTTTCAAGAAGAATATCCTTAAAGCCTTTCATTTCTGTTGCTAGCTTTAATCTTTCTATTTTTTTCTTCCTGGTCTGGTCGTTCCCACTCTTTGTAGCAGATAGTTTTCTTCTCTTCCCAGAACATACCCCCACCATCCACGTTTATGTTGTTAAATAAAATTAAACAGACACTAACATATAGAAAGAACTATTCAAACAATATTTCGCAAAATGAACAACTGAACTAACTAAAAATAATACAGCAGAAACCCGATTTAAACAAATGAATTATAAAAGAAAGCACAAATTATTGAAATAAAGAAGAAAATGAAGAAGAAAATAAAGTAGAGTACGCCAAAAAAAAAAAAAAGAGGAATGGATGGTTGCCAAAGCCAACTGTTAACTTAAATCTTCCATGATGATATTCATGATCAGGCGGACTATAAACTATATATTAAAATCTTTAATATATATATACATCGCCATTTACCATCCTATCACTCAATACACAAATATAATGAAATACCCCCCCCACGAGATGTTTATCAGGGACGCAGATAAGGGGTACCACAAGTCTTTGAAGCTAGTGCCCTTCTGTGGGGGTCCACTGTTTTAATATCATATGCGTTGAGCCAATGGAATGATTCCCCCCAAGGGATTGTTATATATATGTGTATAAGTGACTCGATGGGGCAACGGGGTTAGGCCCCTCCTGGCCCGGGTTGGCTACAAACCTGCCTCCACCACATCGCATTTCGGACTTGGCGAGGGGAGGTCTTGTTTACGCGCCATTCTATGTAATATAAACATGACCATCAAACTTACATATAACTCGTTATCACTTTTGCCAATGAGTTAATAAACAAGCCAAAAATGGTAGCCTCGGAGCATTCTCCCTGGAATTGCTCTCCCCTAATTGAGTGGAGTGCGTCAGACGCTTTTTCCGCGCCATTTGGCGCCAAACGGAGCGTATGACGCCAAGCATAAGGACTTCAGCCATCTCTACGTTTAGAAAGGCCTTGTGCCTAATAGCGCCCTAAGTGGGGCCCGTCTTGTCACTTCTGTACACCTCGTTTTTCCACTTCATTTTGCCCCGGAAAGATGCGTTGCGCGGGGGAGGGTAGTTGAAGGACTCAAACCCGGGGAGCATTCTTCCGAAATGTTGGCGCACTTAGCCGGACCTAAAACCTTTCGCTTCAAGCTAATGGTGTTGCTTTTCCAGATCCACTTTCCCTTCGCTATTTGGCTGTCATTTGTAACTTTTGTTTTACCCTCTGTCTGTAACTCCATTTTGTGCCGTAAGAGGTATTCCTCAAGCAAATGATCGCCAAAAAGACAATTCTTTTCCAAATGATGCAAAAGCTCAAGAAATTGACTGAGATGCCCTTTTCCCACAGAAATACACAAAGTCTCCATATTCGAGTGGGGGAGATGGGAGCGCTGCACCACTTTTTGTCTCTATCTCCCCGGCTCAAAATTTCTTAACACTTAGTCTGTGGTAGTGGTGTTATTAAATATTATTTAAATTACCCTTACGTAACGAAATAAACTTTTAAAAAAAAATCCTTACCGTTGAATTGAATGAGTTTTCTCAAAACCTGCGTTTTCATTCAACACTAGGTAATAATTATGTGTGTGTGGATAATTATTAATCATCTCATAAATAATAATCCATAATCTCATAATAACTTATTCAACAATAAATTAGCAAACCAACTGAGCCAGCAATGCAACATATTGTCCGCTGAACTTCCGAGAAGACCGGGATTATTCTGTCTTGCTTATTATTAATACTTTGCAGTTCGATCAAAATTATACTTATTTTCTATTTATTTATTTATTTATTTTTTAATCCGATCGGCGAAAATATATTTTTTGGTGTGTTGCAGATTTTTAGTAATTAGTTTTGATGTTTTGATTGAGACTAAAAAGGTCGGAAATCTCTGATTTATACAAATGCCACAACCGTAACTATCTACACATATGCCATAAACAGTGGTCAGCCCTTTACGGTACTGGGTAGGGGGATCATACATAAAGTTAAATTTGCTTCAGGAGGGCCGGTATTGAATTGTATTCAGGAAAAAAAAAAGGTCAGAATTGTTTATCGACTCGTAACTGGTTAGTGAATATTTTTGCATATCTCTACCATATATATCACCAGTGGCGTACGTAGAGGAATTGATGGGGGGCATGACCCCTCTATCAAGTTCCTTGAAAACTATAATATCGTATCACGATTATTATTGCGACACTGGTGTGAAGTTTAAAAATACGATGTTTAGGGAGCGAGTAGTCCTTTTGTCAAGTGAAGGCAGAGTGGAAGTTCCACAACTTTATATATCGGTATTTTGGGAATCCCCATCTGACGTCATAATCTCATCAGGGGACCCCTCCACTCAATGACATCAGGTGGTCATCTTTTGTTCCTTATATTCCTATACTATACTCAGCGGCGTACGCAGAGGGGAATGTTGCGAGCCATAACCCCCATTACGATGCAATACATATGAATACATGAAACTCTAGCTTTGTGACCCCCCCCCTCCCGACAAACCTGTAACCTCACACTTATAGACTTTCTGCGTACGCTAATACTACTACTGATATTTTGTAACTCCATATTTTTATACCTCCTATATTCTGTAATTCCATATATCTATATCACCTATATTCCATAACTCCATATCTCTATACCACCTATATTCCGTAACTCCATATCTCTATACCACCTATATTCTCTAATTCTATATATCGATATCACCTATATTCTATAAATCCGTATATCCATACCACCCATATTCTATATCTCTATACCACCTATATTTTTAAGTCCATATATCTATATCACCTATATTCCATAACTCCATATCTCTATACCACCTATATTCTGTAAATCCATATATTTATATCACCTCTATTCTATAACTCCATATCTCTATACTACCTATATTCTGTAATTCCATATATCTATATCACCTATGTTCTATAACTCTATATATCTATACTAACCATATTCTATAACTCTATATTTCCATACTATCTCTATCAAAGTCGTGTACAAGGGAGGGTTTAACCCTCTATTTGAGCAATATTATCACAAATTTCTCATGAGAGAAAAAAATCTATTTCCGCTTCTGGGAGTCTTATATGAAAAAGGTTGCGTAATTTGTTAGGTTATGTACGAAGGACTCCAGCAGGTTAAGTGAGGTGTTCCAAAAGCTTCAATGCACTTTTGGAGTTCGAGAAATTGAGTTGAAATGTTCATAGGAAAGAAACTATGAATTATTAAATGATCTCTTTCCTATAAAAACGTCAACTCACCTTTAAAAACGCCAGAAAGCATCAATTGAAAGCGGTGGATCGAAGTTTTCGGAATACCTCATTTTTTGGCAGTACGTGTACATATTATGTATCAGCCACGTGTTTTTTCTTACTAACTAAAGTGAGCCCTGCGGTGGCGCAGTGTGGTAACGCGTTCTCCTAGTGCGCCGCTAATCCGGGTTCGACTCCCAGCAGTGCAAAAAGAACGCTTACTCAGAGATCTCATAAAGATCGCACTGCTCACTGTAGTCCGGGGTTTGGTTCCCTAGGCCTTAAGAGGTTCGGATTCCTCGGAAAACAGTAGGTCCCGGCGCAGCATGACCATTGTAGTCTTTGAGCCGTAAAACCACAAAACAAACAAAATAACTAAAGAATGCTATAGTTATGGAACTATATAACTGAAAACAATTCTCTATCTTAATCATATTTCGAGATAAAACTTTTAACTTCCTCAGTTTGCCACCGGAGGCGCTGCTGTCAATCCCATCTGATAATGAATAGCCATTTTGTTATGCCGATACTCTACTTACGTTACAAGATCTATCTTCTTTCAAAAATTATTGGCTGTATTCTGTCTTCCCTAAGAATACCGTAAACGTATGTATATACAACTGTATAATGCAATTTTCTGACTATTATTAATAATTAATATTAACATAGTTTACGGCGTTAAC
This sequence comes from Dysdera silvatica, assembly GCA_006491805.2. Lineage (NCBI taxonomy): Eukaryota > Metazoa > Arthropoda > Arachnida > Araneae > Dysderidae > Dysdera > Dysdera silvatica. The sequence goes on from QLNU02014176.1 coordinate 149,043,070, forward strand.
TATTTCGAATCATGCGGTAAATGTACAGTCAACGTGTGATACAAAAAGGTGTTAAATTGATCAATTTCAACGATTTTAAAATTGACGATGAAGACTTCTGGCATCGGCAATTAAATCTTATTAATGTCAGCTCTCCGAAGAAGAATGACGTCATCAGCAAATTTTGAAATTGATCAATTAATGTCTGAAATGAAATTGGTCATTAATGGCACGATCCATTAGTAGTATCTACAGAAATCCATGCTCTAATGGACACGGTAAAGAACAACCCTTCACACGTCGCTCAAGAGAAAAAACTAAAACAAAAAATCCCCATACCCAGAAGAAGAATTTGAAAAGGGGGAAAAAAAAACATTTTATTTTCCCAATTTTTTTCAAATCTGTCGCAAGTCAGAAACGGCGTAATCTTATAAACTCCGCTGATAGATACTCTAAATTTCAACTTTAAAAATAAAAAAAAAGGGAAAAATTTTGTTTCAGTTCATGATTTTCCCTCCCTTTAAAGTAGTCCCTCTAGGGTAGGGGGATTTAAGAAAGGGAAAAATGTGGGGGGAGAGAGAGTAGTCACTTTACAATTTCAGCTAAAAGACATTTTGTCGCTAATGTAAAGTTAAATGACGAGTAGAAAAACTTTACTTTTCTGTAGAGCAGGGAAAAATCTTGTGCCTGTAGCTCCGAATTTAATATTTGTTTATACTTTTTCCCTTTTGTCATCCCTCGCCCCGGACTTTTCCCTTTTTTTATCTTCGTAATTTAGCCCTGATCACTCAAACACTTTCCAGACATAAACACATTAAGTTTTTAGTCCATTTTCTCTCTCCTTAGACAACCCCACCCCCCCAACTTTTATTTATTGAATAAAAAAGAGGAAACGTGAGTTTTTAAAGAACCCTAAGTGAATTAAATAAATTTTTTAGACATTTCCCTCCTAAATTAAACGGTATTTGATCTAAAATAATACGCTGAAAATTAATGCACTTATTTAAAAAAAATTAAGTGTAATGCAATGTTCGAACATTTTTTAACCGTTCGCAGATGCTGCTGATACAAATAAATAAAAAATTAACTTTTAAGTTAATTAATTTTAACTTTATAATTACACAGGCTGACAAAAAAAAAATAAAATCTCTGTTGGCGTACATGTAACTAATTTTGGTATGTTGATTTCAAATATGACGCTTTTTTTTTTTGGTATCACGTCATGCTTTTATTGCTATAATGTTATATGAATCAAATTTTTGATCCCACAATTCATACCGAATTTGCTGATAAAAATCTGAGAAAATTAATAATGAACTGCATGATCCTTATATTAGGAAAATTATATTAGAAATTTTGTTTTGTGATTGATATATTTGGATTACGACCAGGCACTGCGACATTGGAGCAAATAGCCATGTGTTTGTTGAACTTGGCATCATGTCTGGCAGATGGAATGATAGTGATTGTTAATTTAATAATTGTTAATTAATTAATTGATAGTTACATTTTTAAAACTTCTGTATCATACAGTTTTGAATATACCATTTCTGTACCTCAAACCACACACAAAGTACTCACTTTTTGCTCATTTTTGGACATTCAGAGAAAATAACTTGACGTGATAGGCAAAAACCAATATAATTTTTGATTTCATCGCATCAAAATACCTTAAAATCAACTCTCAGCTGTAAGTCAGCGAAAAATCACGTTGGCCTGTGTTATCATAATTAGCGTATATAAACATTATAGTATAAAATGAATATTTACAAATTATAAATTGAAAATAATGTTATGATGTTCTATCATGTTATTGAACTTTTTCTAGAGACTGCAGAATTTGTAATCAAATTAAAAAAATAATAAATAAATAAATAGGCCAAGAGCGTATTTCTTTTTAATACGCTGTGAATTAATTAAGTACGTCTCGTTAACTCGAATTAATTGGGAACGAGACTTATTCGGATTAACAATTTTTCGGATTAGCCAAAATCTTTGCCATAAAATTTACCGTAAACAATAACTGTTTGATATGCATATGTGTTTTGGTGTAAATGCGTGACAAATAGACGATAAATTTCCCCTTACTTTACGGAAAAATTCAAGTTTTTAGTTGGCAACACACACTGCACTGTTTGTTTACGTCTTGTCAATCGTCTGCCGTTGAAAAAAGCATCCAGCCGACTAAAAAGGTTCGGATTAACCGGGTTGTCGGATTAGAGGGGTACGGATTAACGAGATTCTCTTCTGTAATTTTCAATAAATTGCATATCCATAACTTTATAATTAACTGTTAGTAATTTAAAACAATTAATTTGTAATTAGTCAGTAAAATACCGGTAATTCGAACAAATTGCGACTGAGATTACGTCGGATAATCGAATTATTCGGATTAACTTTCGATAAAAGACACTAATGGCTTGTGTTTTATGGCGCAAGGACAGCTAGGGTCATGCTGCGACGGAGTCCACTGTTTTCCGAGGAATCTGGGCCTCTACCACCTGCTAGAGAACAAAACCTCAGACCACGGTGTGCAGAAAAACTGGCACGAGCTCCAGAATACCACTGGAATCAAACACGGGTTAGCGGCCTGATGGACAAACACATTACCAGTAAGGGTGATATGAATATCCGCGTCGCAGTGGCCATTACTTAAAAAGTAGGTATTCATGAAGGAATAACTGTGCAAACATAGAAACACACTTTTGAATGGCACTGAGGTGGCATTGTGGCAATGCGTTTGTTTGCCATACCAAAAAACCCAGGTTTGAATCCTGATGGTGCCCAGCACTTTCGACCGAAACTCAGTCAGGTGTTTAATTCCCTAGTCAGCGGAAGTTCGCATTCTTCTGAAAACTGTAGGTTCCAGTGCGATAGGATCTTACAAGCAAAGTACAGTAGAACTTGTCTAAAGTGACCACCTCTGGACTGTAATGGTCACCATAGACAGATGGTCGTTATACCCGACAGACTTCGGTTTAGGCATGACTGAGTCCCTACCAGTTCTCTCTCTCTCTCTCTCTCTCTCATAAAAGGTGGTCAGTCTACCAAGGTGGCCGCTTTACCAGGTTCCACTATACCTGGCAACCGTCTTTCTGATTTGCTTGAAATTTACAAAATCAGTTCAGATTAAAGTCTGAAACGTAACCCTTCCGACGAAATTGACTTTTCCCATTATGGACGGCTAAAACACCCCTCTGTCGACTTTATAGTCGAGCATGCGCGCATGCGCAATTTTCCGTGCTGACCTTTGACCTCCATACATGGATTTTTCCTCGGAAGAAAAGGGGATGTGCGTGTATACAGGGGCGCCGAGAGCAACCACGGGTCCCCATGACCCCTTCCCTGGGCTGGGCCCCCCCACAACATAGGTCTCACAGTGGGGGCCCACTTTAGACTTCATCCAGGATCCCTGGCTGTATCCCTGCTGCCCCCTTCTTCGTTCACTCTACTTGTATAACAAGGAAGAAACGAGCACGTTGCATGGTGAAAAAAAAAATAGAACTCAAAATATTTGAATTGAACTGTAGTTGAATGGTGGACTAATTAGTGATAATGAGGATTGATTAGTGATAATGAAGATTGATTAGTGATAATGAGGACTGATTAGTGATAATGAGGATTGATTAGTGATAATGAAGATTCATTAGTCGTCGGAGTGATAATGGGATTTTACATTAAAATGATCGAAATAAGCAAATGTGGAACAACATGCGCAGCTAATGAGAACGAAATTGAAGTACAACTTTCTACGTGACGTTGTTACATACCAACATTCAAAGAAAATGGATTTTATATTGTTCTGATTGACATATCACGAAAAACTGCTCATGCGCTCCTTTTCGACTATAAAGTCGACCAAGTCGTGTTTTAACCGTTGATAACAGAAAAATATGTGAAAGCTTTGCTGGAACGTGAAACGTGAATATCATTCTATCTACGAGTCCAATAGCTTCGGATATTGACCTGAATTTACCTTGTAAATTTCAAGTAAATCGATGTGATCATTATCAAGTAATTTCCTTGTCAGTTGTCCTTGCGCCATAAATATAAATATTTTTAATTGTACACTGTAAACACATTTTATATAAAAATGAAAATTTTATTTGCTTATTCGGATTTTCGAATTAGCGGGAAGTTTCTGAAGTTTGTTATTCTGTGGTGGTGGTGGATAGCTCCACAGAGTTTAATACCAAATCTTTTCAATGTGAATGCTCTCTGAACATGAAAGCGACGTAAAGACGTTGGAATTTGGTCGCGAGAGTCATATTTTGGTCGCCATTGCTCTGCAATTAAAGTGTTGCGACGTTTAACCATTATACGGTAATCAATTGCAGCGTTTTACAAGACGTTAAAATTGAACATTTTAATTTTATAAGACGTTGAAATTAAACATTTTCATTTTACTAGACGTTGAAATTGAACATTTTGATTTTACAAGACGTTGAAATTGAACATTTTAATTTTACAAGATGTTGTAATTGAACATTTTAATTTTATAGGGCGTTGAAAGTGACCATCGTAAATTATCAATTTTCAAAACTAATAATAATAATAATCAGTTCAACGTGAATCAAAAACTTTTGAAAGTGATGATCGGCTGAGCGATGGCTGTAGAATCATTGTTAGGACATCTCGATATCACGACGATGTCGGAATACGACGTTTTTTAGACGTGATGGGGGGTGAAAAAAAGGTTTCTTTTTCAACGTCGTTTCCTTGTACTGCTCGAATAATGGCTCGGCGCTCTGCTATGGCTCAGAAGTAACGTGTTCTATAATAATTTTCGGCACTCATGTATAAGTAGCTCAAGTTAGAGGGTTTTTTTTTTTTTTAAGAAGAAAAAGAGACACCGTCAACATCCTGGATCCGAACCCAGAATCCGGAGTGTCTTGACCAGACGAACGAGGACAGGAAACAACGCTCTCTTTCTCCGTATATAAGGATGTAAGATATTATTACCCTTCACAGGGATAACACAATTGCCAAATAATGGTCAACACACAAAGCCACCGGGACGAGTTTTTTGTGAGTTTTCGTGGGGGAATTTATTAATAATAATAAATAAATAAATAATAATAAGTAAATAAATAATAATAAATAAATAATATAATAACAATAATTTTCGGTATCTACATATGTGGCTCAAACTAGAACTGTTTTTGTTTTAGGATAAAAAAAGATGCCGTCTCCATCCTGAATTCGAACCAGGGTCTCTCTGTTGAGCCGGGACGAGTTCGCCTAGCGTCCGTTTATCCCGTATTCGATTCCCAGCTGTGCCAAAAAAAAAAAATAACGTTTGCCTACTAATTGCTCACTGCGGTGCGGGGATTGGTTCCCTAGGATTTGAGTGGTTCAGTATACTCGGGAAACTGTAGGCCCTGGCGCAACATGACCCTTGATGACCTTGCGCAATAAAACTCTCCCAAACAAACGAGCAATAACTCGGAGCATGTACGAATGGTTGAAAGCAAGGACACGGGTCTTGTTTAATGATAAGGATACGTTACTCGGAGCTGTGGCGCTGTGGGGATTAGCGCTATATCAAATAGCGCTACCCGAATTAGGGTTGTAGGGATTAGCGCTATACCAAGTAGCGCTACCCGAATTAGCGTTGTATGAATTAGCACACAATATGTGTTAGCGCTATGCGCAAGTTATTATGATTTTACATTATCGAAGCTTATGTGAAACACTCTCTTCGGCTATTAACATTTGCAATGAGGACCCCCCGCGATGTCCTGTAATTATTATTTTAAATAAATTTTTAAAAATTTTAATTAAAAACTAAACGCAATTCAAAAACCTCGCTATAACGAATTGTCTTAGCGCTTATCAATTAGGCAATTAATTCCACAATAAACTAAAATAAAACAATAATTAAAATGCGCCAAAAAATTTTCTATTTCCCGTATAATGATAGCACGTAGCGGAAAAATTCATACCTAACCTCACTAGCACCAAAACAATAGTATAGAAAACATTGGGGGAATAATATATATCATTGGAAGGCATTTTGTTTGAAATTGGAGGGGGATATGGAACCCTAATACCAACATTGGGGGAACGGGTCCCCCTGTCCCCCCCGCTAACGGCGCCCGTGCTCACTAGACTTCCCAAACTTCAAAAAAGGTACCTCCGCCTCCTAAATTATCAGAATTATTCTTCCTGAAATAGCTTACGATCATCCTTCACTGAAATAGCTTACGATCATCCTTCACTGGAATAGCTTACGATCATCCTTCACTGGAATAGCTTACGATCATCCTTCACCGAAATAGCTTACGATCATCCTTCACTGAAATAACTTACGATCATCCTTCACTGAAATAGCTTACGATCATCCTTCACTGGAATAGCTTACGATCATCCTTCACTGGAATAGCTTACGATCATCCTTCACCGAAATAGCTTACGATCATCCTTCACTGAAATAACTTACGATCATCCTTCACTGAAATAGCTTACGATCATCCTTCACTGGAATAGCTTACGATCATCCTTCACTGGAATAGCTTACGATCATCCTTCACCGAAATAGCTTACGATCATCCTTCACTGAAATAACTTACGATCATCCTTCACTGAAATAGCTTACGATCATCCTTCACTGGAATAGCTTACGATCATCCTTCACTGGAATAGCTTACGATCATCCTTCACCGAAATAGCTTACGATCATCCTTCACTGAAATAACTTACGATCATCCTTCACTGAAATAGCTTACGATCATCCTTCACTGGAATAGCTTACGATCATCCTTCACTGGAATAGCTTACGATCATCCTTCACCGAAATAGCTTACGATCATCCTTCACTGAAATAACTTACGATCATCCTTCACTGAAATAGCTTACGATCATCCTTCACTGGAATAGCTTACGATCATCCTTCACTGGAATAGCTTACGATCATCCTTTATTGAAATAGCTTACGGTCATCTTCACTGAAATAGCTTACGATCATCCTTCACTGGAATAACTTACGATCATCCTTCACTGGAATAGCTTACGATCATCCTTCACTTTAATAATACGATCATCCTTCACTGAAATAGCTTTGTCATCCTTCCCACTGAAATAGCTTGATCATCCTTCACTGAAATAGCTTACGATCATCTTTCACTGAAAAAGCTTACGATCATCCTTTATTGAAATAGCTTACGGTCATTCTTCTGAAATAGCTTACGATCATCCTTCACTGGAATAGCTTACGATCATCCTTCACTGGAATAGCTTACGATCATCCCTTCACTTTAATAGCTTGCGTCATCTTCACTGGAATAGCTTACGATCATCCCTTTATTGGAAAACCAAGCTTACGGTCATCCTTCACTGAAATAGCTTACGGTCATCCTTCACTGAAATAGCTTACGGAAATAGCTTACGATCATCCTTCACTGAAATAGTTTACGATCATCCTTCACTGAAATAGCTTACTATCATCCTTCACTGAAATAGTTTACGATCATCCTTCACTGAAATAGCTTACGATCATCCTTCACTGAAATAGCTTACGATCATCCTTCACTGAAATAGCTTACGATCATCCTTCACTGAAATAACTTACGATCATCCTTCACTGAAATAGCTTACGATCATCCTTCACCGAAATAGCTTACGATCATCCTTCACTGAAATAGTTTACGATCATCCTTCACTGAAATAGCTTACGGTCATTCTTCACTGAAATAGTTTAAGATCATCCTTCACTGAAATAGCTTACGATTATCCTTCACTGAAATAGCTTACGATCATCCTTCACTGAAAAAGCTTACGATCATCCTTCACTGAAATGGCTTATGATCATCAGATATTATTAATCTAAAAATCATTTTCCTACAAAAATTCCATCTTTGTGTTTGACACCATAGGAAACTGCACTCATTCTGACCAGGGGAGGACACAAACTTTCATTTGGGGGGTTAAGGACAGAATTTGCCATGGTCTTGGAATAACACCCTTCATTTATCATGAAAGTTGGAATTTTTTACAGTGAAAAAATATATTTTGGGGTCATGACCCCTGTGACCTCCCCCACTGCGTCCGCCCTTGATTCTGACCTCATTTCCTTACGCTTTCCTGTCATATTCACTTTACAAGAAATCTTCACGATCTAATACAAGAATACTTACAGATCAAACTTGTACTCTTACGTGTCCCTTGCTTTGTCCGTGGGCAGAGTTTAAGCTGCAGTCGCATTTTTCGCAAAATGCGACGAGTTGCTCGAAAATGCGACAGGCATTTTTAACCACAGTTTATTCTCTGAAAACAGGATTTCTCGATTCCAGAATATCCGTTTTGCACTTCAGCGATCTTTTCTTGTTCCTTTTTGTTTCCTCTTCAAAATTCTTAACAGCACCTGTTAAGCATCGTTGATGTAAATAATTTCATGGATAGGATTTTTCGAGCAACGAAAGCAACTAATATTTTTTAGCATTTGGCTACAAATTATTTTCCCATTTTAGCATTTTTGCGACAGCATGTTTTGAGCCAGCTTAAACCCTGGCCCTGGGTGTGGAATTTTCTTCGTAAATCTATTTATTCCTTTGCTCAATATAAAAACACTTATTCATGGACATCTATTGGAGAAGGAATCATAACGTCACCACTTCTTCCTTCATTTATACCTTCCATGTCTATGATAATCGATCAATTTTTATTTTATTTTCTTATTCATTACTTCCACTAATTATATCCATCTCTGGGGGGGAGGGGGGGCTTGGGCCTCTCCGAGCTGTAATAATTGCGATTTTGGGGATTTTAAATTCAACAAACAAAAATCATTTAAAGTTACTACTTGTGAGAAATAAAAAAGTATTTTTTAAATTTTATAATCATGTGTTAATAAATACTAAATTCTAAAAATAATTTTGATGGTTCTTTTATCTCTTCATCTTTTTTCTGTCATACGCCTGCTTATTACGACCACACGCATCAGGACAGAATGAACAATTTTCCCCTCTGAAACTTGTAACCCCTTGTAACGCCGTGTAACTTTCCGTCTTTATAAAATAGTTCGTTAGCACATACTGTAAGGTGTATTATCCTTCACATGTATAATATAATTGCCAAATATTGGTCACGACACAAAGCCACCGGGGCGAGATTTTTGTGGGGATTTTTTTTTTTACTTAATAGTTTTCGACACCCATGTAGAAATAAACTCAAACTAGAGCTTTTTTTGTTTAGGAGAAAAGGAGACGCCGTCCTCATCCTGGAGTCGAACCAGGGTCCCACCGTTTAGACCCTCGTTTAGCCTCCTTTCTTGTCCTCGTTCGTCTAGTAGGTCAAGACACTCCGGGCTAAACGGAGGGACCCTGGTTCGAATCCAGGATGAGGACGGCGTCTCTTTTTCTCCTAAACAAAAACAGCTCTAGTTTGAACGTATACCTAAGTGGGTGTCGAAAATTATTAAGTAAAAAAAATTAGTACATACTGCATTTTTGTGTTAAATTCATCGTCAAATGCAAACAACATGTCTATATTGCACCCTTGCAACGAAAGTGTTACAACTCAAAAAATCCCAATTTTCAGAAAATGAAAAAAAAACAAAAAAAAACAAACCTGTTTCTGGCTGAATTGAGGGACGTTGTGTTCATCTAATGACATGTGCCAACTAGCAGAAACCCAAATAACTTATGACCTAACATTTTGCATGGCAAAATGCAGCACTGTTTTCTACATCTGGGTTTGTAATAGTGTAATTTTCACCGAATTTTGAGTTGTAACACTTTCGTCACAAAGGTGCGATATAATTAATCTAGAATTTTATATATAATGTGTACCCAGTAATATTACATTTCGTCTTTATTTAGGGAAAGATGTGTTTATGCGGTTATCGCTTTGTTATTCAATAGGATCAAAACATATTTTGAACACAATTTCGAGAAAGCGAAAGTTTCAACAACCCTTCCCTCACGCCAGAACGGGAAGACGATTCATTCTCTGTTCTTTCTTTCGGGCGGCATTTTCACATACGAGTAATTTTCATATACGAATTTCATATACGAGTAATACGAACCATTATTAAATGGCTGCTACTCCTATATCAAATAATGATTTTTTTACGTTCGAACCGCATAAGGCTATAAACTACTTGGAAGTACCTCTAAAGTTATTGTCCTGAATTGTATTTTTCAAAAACACGTGAAGGTCACCCAAAAAATCTGACAATGATGTCATAGCGATCGTTTCCAGCTTAACTGGTTTCTCCTTCCAGCATACACAGAATGAAAGCTGAATTAAAAGGTAAAAGGAAGTTTAACTCTGTGGGAAAAATTCCTCCTAACAGTTAGTAAAAAAATGCAAAAAGGCCCTTTTCAGGGCCATTAAATAAAAATAGCAGGAATAACAATAAACCTTACACGACTATTCTACATACACATATTGGCGCAGTATAGCCCAGTTGCTCTTGCGCCATAAAAATCCAAACATATAAACACACAACGCACGCCTAGTGTCATCATCCGCAATAAAAAAAGACATGCCTGGAAAACGGCGAATAACTGCCAAATCGGGTCATTGGTCAAAACCAACAATTCGGTCAACATATTGGAAAAATTGTGATGAATATGCTTACAAAGCATGTATTGGATCCTAAAAATTGTGTTGGAATTTCGACAGATGGATGCAACGTCATGTCATGGAGGTAAAAGGTGCAGTTACAGAAATAAAAAGAAATTCTGAACATTCAATTAGATGTTCTTGTCTTAGTCACGGATGAAAACTTTCAATTTCAAAGTCCTCCTCTCTACAAGGTGCGAGGGATGCCGTGGAAATAATTGATTCCTCTGCATTTTTTACGGTATCATCAAAAAGAAACATAATCTTAAAACACATGCTCCATATACAAATAAAAAGCATGTGTAAAACAAGATGGGTTGAGCCCCATGACAATCTGATACAATTTTGAACAGAAATTTTCAAAATTTGTGATGCACTTACTGACAAGTACGTGAAGAGAAACTAACAGTGCATCCAAAGCAAAGATCCTTCTCTCTGCAATGAAAAGCAGCGGATTTTTAATTGCCATATTTTGTTTAAGCAATTTTTTAATATTGACTTTCCGTTTGTTGCAAAAGAAAGGACTGGATATACTCGAAGCTTGCAGCGTTATAAAAGGCACTGCCGACGCATTAGAAAAGAAAAGAGAAAATTGTAATTTGGAATTCCAAGCCTTATTCGAAGAATATAAAAGAGTAGCTGAAACTCGAGGAATGGAGATATGTTGACTTAAAATTACTAAAAAAAACAAATGCATCGATCAAACATATGTAATTGCAACTAAGGTAAAAGATTTTTTTCAACAGTCTATCTATATTCCATTTTTGGACAACGATCTATATTCGATATGAAAGAAAGATTTACTGAAAGCGCCAATCTTGAACTTTTTGATTTATCTCTGCTCATGCCAAATAATATTACTGGGAATGAAAACGTAAACAGTGTGAAACAGAAAGAAAAGATTAAGAGAATCTGTTTCGAAAATACATATCCTTATTTACTGGAGACAAATATTGCACCGAAAAACAATATGTGGTGAGCTGGAAATGTGGAAAATTAAGTGGCAGTTAAAAGGAAGACAACTCTGTTTGCATATTAACATTCACTGATGTTTTAAGAGTGTGCTAAAATTTTATATCTAGTTATTTATCATTTATTGATAATTTTGATTACCTTACCAATTAGTGTAGCAACAGCTGAAATATCATTTTCAGCTTTACGAAGGCTGAAAACTTGGCTTACGACGAATATGTCCAAAAACCGTTTTGTAGGACTAGCGTTTCTTTCATGTTATAGAGATATTTCTTTAAATTTAGAAAATATTATTGAAAAATTTTCACGCATTCGCAGCCGTAGAGGTGAATTTTTTCTGTAGTATAAATATTTTAATATACATTAAATTGTAAATAGGATGCCATTTACAAGTATTTGAAACATATCCTTTTGTTTCTTTCGTTTTCTTATTCAATTTTCAAAATGCGTTTCCCAATATACTTATAATATTATAATAAATTATAAAATTAATTATAAACAATTAATATTATAATAATATATTTTGAAGCGTGTTTAAAGCGACATTTGGAACCCTAAATGTCGCTTGTGTTCAATTATTTATTTATTTATTTATTTATTTATTTATTTATTTATTTATTTGTCTGTTTTTTGTTTTTTTGAACACTTTACTCAGAGGCCTGGGAGATAAGAAAATAGTGGCAAACTCAATAACCTTCTTTCTATGCTTATGGTATTGGAGCCCCCCTCCGACCCTTTGCCTGGGTCCGCCCTTGAGAGGAGGGTGGTTATTATACAATAATGTTTGCCACCCACGTATATTTAGCTCAAGCTCAAGCTAGAGCTTTTTCGTTTTTGGAGAAAAAGAGGCGCCGTCCTCATCCTAATTTCTTTCATAATTTCTTCAAAAAGGATCCATCTCTACGTTTAGAAATTTTGATCCTCCTTTCACTTTCTTATAATGAGAGTTGACTATCTTAATATCCAGTTATAGTCAAAAAATAAAATTTTTATTTTTTTAAATACTTATAGTAATGCTTCAGCTTAGCAAAGTTATCTTTTATTTATTTCATTTTTAAAAATATAGTTTATATTTCCAAAAAAAATAAAAATGTAATTAGGTATATGTTAACTTTGTCTTAATACCAGCAGTGAAGTCTTGATGACCTTATCAAATGTACAGAACTAAAAATTTTGAGTTCCGTTCAAATTTTCACCCCCATTACATAGAAAGCTAAAAGCCCCCCCCCACTTTCCCAACAAAGTTTTGCTTTACTTGTTCTCTGGCTCCCAACATTATACAATTAAACTCATTGAGCAATAAATTGCCAACTATATTAAGAGACAGAAAAGCCAAATCATAGCAGGGTTACTCTCAAACGCTTACCTTATAAATTTTTTTTTTATTTGCCCTATGAAACTGTATGGGAGAGGGGGGTGCTTCCCAAACTGCATGAAGCCTGCCCTCCTCCTCCGACTCCCAAAATTCGGTTCTGGAAGCAGAAAAGCTTGAAAATTTCATTTTTAAGTTTAGGTTCATATTTTTTTACTTGATAATAATAATTTTTAAAATAAATTGTAATTAAAAAAAATCGTCTGTCTCTTGCGCCCCTAGAAGTTTGGCGCCCTGGACAAGTGCCCAACGTGCCCATCTATAAACACGGCCCTATTGAGAGCTTGTTACTCTCAAAAAATTTTTGTGGCACTTGATTTGGGGCCCCGAGTTTCCGTTTCTCATGCGCAAGTCGCGGTATTCCCATTGGAACAAGTGCTCATCTGTTCTGGCCCTTGCTGGAATAATAATGCATAATGATGATGATGATGATGAGAAAGTCAAAATTTTATGGCATTTCCTTTCCGGGAAATTGGGTTTTGTCAAACAGTTAAGTACGTATGGCCCGGCTAATATGGTAAGTTGTCAACGTAGTCTTGACTTTCAAATTCGCTTCGTAAACTTTAATTGTGATTTCCCTTCTCCGGCAATTAACTTAGACGTATGGTTTGTCCGCCTGCAGCCACCTTTCCCTCTTCAACCCCTTTCGTTAATTATAAAAGCAAGCAGACCGTAATTGGTTTACCTGATCACAGCTTCAGTGTGGTTAAAGCAACTTAATTAAGGCTGGCATGTTTTTAACAAGGCCCTTCTTTGGAACAACTAATGAGAATAGTGGTAATTTGTTAATTCGGCGGTTAATTAATTGCGATGTAAAAATGCAATCGCCGGATATTAATTTTTGGAGTAAACGTTCGCATTTGGAAATTTGATTGCCACAATTAGAATAATTTTTGCGATTTGCTTTTTCAAGAATCTCACCAAATTTTTCGAAAACGAATGAATATTAGAAGAATGTTTTTGCAAAAGCAAAAAAATTACAAGAATTTGATGTGTAATTATGAAAAAAAAGTGATGTGAAGCATATGTGTGAAATTAAATAAATGAATAAGAACGTTAAAAGACGCAAAATATGAAAACATTTCTAAAATTGCTGCTTGGCAGAATTTATGCCAAACATGCGTGAACTTGATGTAAAACATTATGATTAAATTGATACAATATTCACACGAAATTGACGTCATCATCATGTGAAAACGTGTGTGATATCAATAGGAGAATAACTGATACCGATATAAGTATGAGGCTTATATCGATATGGAAATGATTGATGCTGATATGTAAAAGACTAATATCGAAATGAAATTCTATATTATATGGATGAAAAATTATTGCGATATTGATATCAAATTGATGCTCTTAGGGTATGAAATTAATGTGATATCGATAAAATTTACCTCGAAATAAATGTGCAATAAGAATAAAATTTGACATGAAACCGATGTGTAAAAATGACCCAGTGTTTTTAAATAGAAAATTGGTGTGCAATTGACAATAACGTAATGTGGAATGCACATTAAAATTTGTGTATAATAGATATTAAACTGGTATGTTTCAGACACTAAACTGGTATGTTTCAGATACTAAACTGGTATGTTTCAGACACTAAACTGTTGTGTTCTAAATATAAAATTGGCATGCAACAGATATAAGATTTGCTTCAAGGTGTTTTCTTTTCGTTTCGTTTTTTTTTCCTTTTTTCTTTTTTTTTAGTTTAGTGCCTTCAGACACCCTAGGTCGTCTGGGATCAACGAGTCCACGTGACCTCCAACCCACGATCGATCTCTCTCTTTCAGAAATTGAACCATAGACCGAACTGCGGAAAATTACTAAAAGGTAACTCTCACCGTGCGTAATTCTCTCTCTCTCTCTTACGTAAAAGTTCGTATTCATTTATGAATAAATGCACTATTAACAAAAAACAGCATTTTTGAGAAAAATTTGTTAATAACAGTACGTATATGAAGCACTTTAAATTGTAATTTTGTAATTACGTTTAGTGATATAAAGGAATTAACAGTGGTGCCTGGAAGAGCACGAAGTGCACACTACCCATATTCTTTGATCTTCAGAAATGCATCTATCCATAAGCATGGGTGCCCATGTGGGGGAGCAGAGGGAGGCTCGGGCCCCCCACCACCCCTAGCCATCCAAAATTTTGATTTGCCCGATTCTGCTATGCATTTACTTTCAAGAGTTTT
>QLNU02014176.1:149065040-149080333 GCA_006491805.2 Dysdera silvatica
TTTAATCCCGATAGGCCGATCTCAACGAGTGTAAGCACCCTGCCCCAATTCCTGTCATCTAGGGGCCAAGGTGTTCCGAACGCTCCCCGTTCTTTGCACAGTGTTGTCGATAGATTGACCGCTCCCCATCTATTTCCTGGTTTCATCGGTCCGCCGACATCGACGATGACTCTGGGTCTAGCTTCGCCGCTACTCCTTCCACCCCGGCCGGCAAGCGGTGATACCTCGTCCCCGTCGAGTATTGCTACGGACAAGGGCGATCGGACACCTCGGGAGGAAGACAGCAACGATCGACAAAGTATGAAAATTAATATTTTTAGCAATTTATTAATGTGGCTATTACTATATTTTTGCATAATACTCGTGTCATTATTTTCTATATAAATTAGTGTTAATTCATCAATAAAAACATCGGATAGAATTAATATGAACTCGGCAATTTAACCATCTAAAATTTTTCCCCACATTGTGAAAATATTGTCTTCGTACTTTGACATCTTCACTGCATTAAGCCATTCAGCACATTTTTAATTTCTTGTAAACTAGAATTTAATATCCTTATTATAGTTAACCTCATTTTAATGCATTGATATTTCTTGTAAATTGCAATTTTATTTTCTCATCGTCTTATTTCAAAATGATGGTGTTTCTTACGAACTATCAGTTTAACTTTCCAATGGTCACCATCATTTAAATATGACGATTTTTCTTGTAAATTGCAATTTAATTTCTTCATTATCATCAATCTCACTTTTTAATAAAGCGATATTTCTTGTAAACTACAATTTAATTTCTCCTTTATCGTAAATCTCGTTTTAATATATACTAACGTTCCTTGTAAATTCAATAAAATTCTTGTAAACTCTTTATATAAATTAGCAGCATATAATTAATTCTTTATCTTATAATTTTCTTTTACATCTTAATTAGTTCTCCTAAAAAATAAACGCTCTTCTAATAAAATTATATTTCTTGTAAATCTTCGGCATTGAAATCTCGCAAACCCTTATCACTAATGATAATATTTATTGTCTATAGTAATAATTGTATTGATCAGTGATAATAATAACTGTATTTATTAGTGATAATAATAATTATATTTATTAGTGATATTCTCAAGCACGTATCACTAAAATAGTATATTTAAATTCTCATCAGGATATGTAAATCCGCGTTCTTGCTATGCTCTCTCTATTAAAGATAAAGCAATATTTTTTAACAAAAACCGTAGAGAAAATAAAAGACAGAGACCAAAGAAATATCATGAAGCTATTAGAGAGGGAGAGAGAGACCAGAAAAAGATCAAAAAGATAATATAGAGAGAGAGACTAGAAAAAGGACAGAAAGATAATAGAGAGAGACTGAAAAAAGGTCAGAAAGATAATAGAGAGAGACTAGAAAAAGGTCAGAAAGATAATAGAGAGAGACTAGGAAAGAGTCAGAAAGATAATAGAGAGAGAGACTAGAAAAAGATCAGAAAGATAATAGAGAGAGAGACTAGGAAAGAGTCAAAAAGATAATAGACAGAGACTAGAAAAAAATCAGAAAGATAATAGAGAGAGAGAGACTAGAAAAAGGTCAGAAAGATAATAGACAGAGACCAGAAAAAGGTCAGAAAGATAATAGAGAGAAAGACTAGAAAAAGGTCAGAAAGAGATCAGTGGGAGACCACACAGAGAGAGAGAGTGGAGAAAATGACGAGCAATTGAAATGCGAAATCAAACTGCCTTATAGGAAAATATCACGTTGTCTCTAAAGAAGCAACTTAAATTAGACCCCCGAAGACCCCGTGGTGAAAAAAAGGATAGCTTAATTACATTGATGATCTGAATTTAAGAATTATGATACTAATGATCGCAGCCAAATATTTACTTCATAGTATAATCATACGATAATTAAATAATTGAACAGTGGTATTTTACGAATATGTCATAACTGACTATAATTTATAAAAGGCAATAAATCAAATTTTAATTATTAATACCTTGAAATATTTATGAAACAAGATACAGTCGAACCCGCCTTAATATGAATGTCCCGTAGCTGCACAAATCGCCTTTTTTTCTAAGTTATACTGGTGTTTTATTATGGAATTTCGACCTAATCAGTGCACGAAAAAATGTCCACGAAACCACACATATTTCCATAAAAGTTTCCCGGTGCATTCACACACTGGAAGTTAACCCATATCCATACACATTGGAATTCCATACAGGGCGTCTCAGCACCAGGGTTATAAACATCTAGGAGGGGTAGGGTACAGCTAGACGAACAATATTTGTCATAGAACCTAGGGTCGCAAACCACTCACAGCGCTAGTTCTAAAACCGTCCAGCATGCACAAATATTTACAACCAGTTCGTGAAAAGCGCCAGATAAAACTCAGGTCAGCTGCTCAATTGCATAGATGATTAGGACATCGCATTTTGCGCTTCTCATGCACTGGTTGTCACTATTTGTGCATGCTGGACGGTTTTAGAACTGGCGCTGTGAGTGGTTTGCGACCCTAGGTTCTATGACAAATATTGTTCGTCTAGGTGTACCCTACCACTCCTTGATGTTTGCAACCCTGGTGCTGAGACACCCTGTATATCGCATGGGAAGTGAGTTACGTAACTTTTATCTCTTACTTTCCCATAGTTGCATTCATTTGCAGAGTGCTAGTGACCAGAAAACATCCTTGCTTTTTAAGCATTTTTAAGATTATGCACAGACGGTCCGAGAGCCTGCAAAACCCAAAGCAGGGTTTATTGCCCAAGGCTCTGTATAAGAGAACGAGGAGCTTACGACTAAAGAACATTTTTGTTATAGCTCTACCCGCAAAAATCTTGCTCACTAAAAACGATTGAATTGTATTTAGTCGTTATACCAAATAAAATCTATATTTTGCTCTCTATATCCGCGAACTCGCTAAATGTGATGTGTGCTCGTTAAAATTTTGTCTTGCTGTATTTGAAAGCCTTCTCAAATATTTTTGATTGAGAGGTGGGGAGAGAAGCAAATTAATAAAATAAAATATATGTTCAATACTGATCATATTCAATCAATGACGTCAGTGTAACAGAATATACTAATATTATTTAAAATACTATGACTTACTTTTGTAGATTACTTGGGCTTCATTAGTATAGTAACGCATATAAATCTATTATTAATTAATCACCATTCTCTTTCGATAACCTTATTCATACCTAAGGAGAATCTCTATACAGATACTATGACTTACTTTTTAAATTAGCGTAATTTGGGATGGTAATTGATTTGGTAATTGACGAATTTGGGATGGTAATTGATTTATTGAAACGGAAGTAATTTGGGATGGTAGTATTGATTTGATGAGTGACAGGTAATTTAGAATGGTAATTGATTTGGTAATTGACAGGTAATTTGGGATGGTAATTGATTTGGTAATTGACAGGTAATTTGGGATGGTAATTGATTTGGTAATTGACAGGTAATTTGGGATGGTAATTGATTTGGTAATTGACAGGTAATTTCGGATGGGGTCGATGGCTTGACGAGACCTCCAAACAAATCAAGTTTAAACGTAGCTCTTAATAACGGAACCAGTAATATTATAACTAATTTTTTTTTCATCAGCGGCAGTTATTTCGAAATTTGAAATGACTAAACAACATCAAACATGTTTGCAACTAGCTAGAATACTTTACTGCGAGTGTGGAAACTATTCACTAAAAAACCTTTACGTTTAATACATGTCCACTCATTTGCATACATTCAGATGCGTACGAATCAAAAAGTGTCCATATTGCTTATAAATGAGGGAGAGAGAAAAGTACAATGGGGATGAAGTAAATCTGTTTCAAGAGAATCAGAGTTTGGCGATTTAGCGCCTGTTTTACTTATAGAAATGTATCTCTATTTCAAGTGTATATTTGAACAATTCAAGAAGAAAAAAAGCAAAGAATCTGCTACATAACATAATTATGATTCAGAATAGTTTTTGATATTTTTTTAAAACCTAAAATTTAAAAAATGCGGGAAATCTTTCTTAACTTTTAGCTTAATGTGTGTATAACTTGTAGTAAATTCTGATATATTCGATGTTCCGTTTAACAATTCTAACAAAATTGATTATTTAATTTACTTTGTAATTTTTCCTTATAAATGTATAATATACTGTATACAGTCGAACCTTTCCGAGACGAACACCAAGGGGAACAGAAAATCTGTTCGTATTAACAGTAATTCGCCTTTTCCGGAAAGCATAGTATGCTATACAATCTGACGGGACTTCAGAAAATGATTTGTATCAAAAATAATTCGTCTTAAGCGTGTTCGTCTTAACGAGGTTTGACTGAACCGTCTATGTAAATTTTAAATAGGAATTATCTGCGATAAAAGTGTAACGGAAAATAATTGTGAAAATTTTCATTTATACTAAAATACAGTATAGAAATAAGGGATTATATTTATGTGTCGCCAAATGGGGCCAAATTGATAGCCAAATGATAGTAACCATAACTGTAAGCTCATTTTCTCATCTTCTACGCATCTGGGACAAATTCTGACATGTACGCATCTGGGACAAATTCTGACATGTACGCATCTGAAATGTACGCAAATGAAAATACACCCTTACAATTTCTTCACCCGTTTCGAGTTAATTAATCAAACTGCCTTCTCCTTATTTACAAGCCATAAATTAAACTTCATTTTTTGTTGCAGAGACATTATATTTTGTGGTAACTTCCCTGTTTTAAGGAAATATCTAATACACAGCTTGTTTTGTGAACATTTGTTTTCTTATTGCAATGCGCTGTGAAAGTCCTCGTGGAAATCATTCCCTCTGCGACCCTTTAAACAGAGAAATTTTACACTATTTGAGAAATTGTTACTGGTAAACTTTTTTATTTACTTTTTATTAGGAAAAAATTTGAATTTTCGCGTAGTGTTTCGAAGTTCAGAAAAATTAATGTAACTAATGAAGTATTGCGCAATGTCCTAGGCGGTCGCCTTATTCGCTTTAAACTAAGGCGGCCTCTGTGCCCAAGCAAGTGTCCTTCCACTACGGCAGATAGGACAAGAAACTGCTCTCCTTCTGTGTGTGTTTGTGTGTGTGTGAGTACTATAAAATTTTAGCTTTAAAATACAATATTCGTGGCATTTTGAGGAGGTCTGCTCAAGTGAACGAATCACTCAAGTGCATAGAATTTCGTTGCTTCGTTGATATGCACTAATGTTTCGACTGTGTATGCATAACGAATTCCAATAATCTAGTACGATAAATATAAGGTTTGGTTATCGGGACAGCTACATTTGTTAATCTGGATAGTAAATTTTGATAAGATAGATGAGTGGTGCCCAAAATTTTTTGGTCGCGGGACACTTTTCAAGGGAGAACGTCGCGTCATGCAGCTGGTGTGATAAAAATAAGGTTCTGTTATCTGGACAGTAAATTTTGATAAGCTAGATGAACGGTGCCCAAAATTTTTAGGTCGCGGTACACTTTTCAAGGGAGAACTTCGCGTCATGAAGCTGGTACGATAGAAATAAGGTTCTGTTATCTGGACAGCAAATTTTGATAAGCTAGATCAGCGGTGCCGAAAATTTTTAGGTCGCGGGACACTTTTCAAGGGAGACCTTCGCGTTATTGAAGCTGGTGCGATAGAAATAAGGTTCGGTTATCTGGATAGCAAATTTTGATAAGCTAGATCAGCGGTGCCCAAAATTTTTAGGTCGTGGAACACTTTTCAAGGGAGAACTTCTCGTCATGAAGCGTTATCTTCCCCCTTATACCAAAAGGAGGTACCTGCATTTTTGGCTTTTTTGCCTAACTGTATTTTTCAAATCGTTAGTTGGTATTGTAGGATACAGAAAGGGCACAATTTTTTTTTATTTGTAAATAAATTCTTCATTTTTGTCTGAACTTAAATTTTCCTCATTAAGGGAACTGGAACTTTAATTAATGTTTTCCTAAAATATTAAGTTTGCACATACGTCTCTTTGAAATAAGGGTGACGATATTTCCATCCAGCACTGATAATCATTATATATTAAACCGAATAACCGCAATATTTACGATTCATTATATTTCTAAGCATTTCGGCATGTGAAAAACGCCAAGTTTTATTTAATTCGTTAAATGGTATTTTCTCCACTAATTTTAGTGAAGGACATAAGGAACTTATTCAACTATAAAAACAAAGAATAGTAATGAAAAAATATATGGTAAGACAAAACAATTTTTTTCAGTTTCAAACCAAAAATACTTTTTGGTATTGATGTAGCATAGCTTTAAAATACTTCCGCGGAGCACGTGACAAATTTTGCGGAGCACTTAGAGACGTTTTATATATATAGAACTTCAATTTAACGAATAGAGAAAAAAAAACCTTTACAGCTACTTCAAAATCTAATACGTTTAAATTTAAAAAGTTAACGCTAGCTCTGTATTACTGGACGTATTCTAAACTTTTAGAATACATCCCGCGTTCGCTTTTTCACATTTTTCGACCAGCTTGTTATCCCGCCGCGTGTTGCCAAAAGGGTTGCAATTGGCGCTATTTTAACTACCTTTTAACACTTAATTTCTCGATTTCCAAGGGTCTATAGCCGCTAATTTTCATACATTAAGGATTTTAATCTGTCTACATTAAGCTCAATTAAATTCGTTAGATTCGGCATGTGAGCTTCGATAATGGAGGTTTGCTTGTGAGTAATGTAAATACGAGCCAATCTCCTAAAAATTCCTCCAATGAGGCAATCCTCTCTATCTCTCCAAGGGGGGCCGGTACCTACACGCTTCCCCCTACTTCCCAAGTCCTGTAATGACTTGAGAAATTCAAGAAAAGTTGAATATCATATTCAAATTTAGCCTTCTTATAAAGACCGAAGTATAGGAGGGGGCAACATAGGGTGAAGTCCAGGCCCCCACCACAAATAATTAATAGGCTACGTATTTTTGTACAATAAAAAGAGGAATATTGACTTTGTGCCAGTGAAACTCGTAATATGTCTTACCTTCAGTTGGTTTGTTTGTTTGAATTTTTTATGGCGCAAAAACATTTGGGCTATACTACGTCAAACATGGTAAAAGTCTTCTTCTAGTGTCTCTAGAAGTCTATCTTCAGTGTATCTATCGGACAAAAGTGAAAGAAAATACAATGTTTCGGTAACGTACGCAAACATTTTATAAGGGGTTATGGGTGTACTAAGAAGCGGGGAGAGTTTCGACAATCAAAATTTAATTGTATACAGGAAAACAAAAGGTCAGTGGGGTTATGACCCCATCAACCCCTCCCCCTAGATGCTATTGCAAATAGTTTTTATATTACAACTACCAAAGGTTCAGGGTCCGACATCAGCTGAAGCCATTGCCACCACCCCACCATCACCACCACAACCAAGCAGTTTTTAAACACAAAAAGGTAAAAATATTACTACTGCTAGGTTGTACGAAAAGTGCGCATGAACTTACTTTACAACTTTGTAATAATTTTATGAAAGACGCTGATTGGAGCGGAGCTTGACTACCCTCTACCCACAAAAAAAATAAAATTAATTGATGAGCTTCGGAACCATTGATTAGTTGTAATATCATCAATCAGATAATAACAATTATTAATTCTGTATTAGGGCAAAAGGACACTGTATTCGAAATTTACAGGACGGTGCATAAGCGTTCCGAGAAAGTTAGAGTGGGGGGTAGAGGTTGCTTCAATACAATCCAGAAAATTAACCATGTTAAAAAAAATGCACGTTAAAATCTAGGCGATGGAGGTCAAATCCTCGCGACCCCCCACCCTCTCACCGTTAGGATAGGAAAATTGGACGATGTCTAAATGTTCTCTAGTGCATAATTTTTAAAAACTGAGGTTTTTTATATTTATTAATTAGGAAGAGATTTAAGAAATAGCGATGGGCCGCCAATTCTAATAAACTGATCATTCTCGCGCGTAAGAATATTGTAAATTTTATTTTCGTTGTTCGTAACACGGTGAAGACAGCATGCAAAGTCGCCAAATTGGGCTTACCCTTTTTCTGATAGTATAGAACCAATGAAAAGGTTATCTCGGAAAAATAAACAACCCAGTAGTTACTCGTTAGCGCCTATTGGTGAAACTAGTCCAATCAGTGAACAGATAGTTATTTCAAAAATGTTTCTCTAGTGCGGTGGATTGAACTCACCCTGTATATATACAATTTTAAATCAAGTTATTTCCAATCGCATCAAAAGTAAACAAAATGTATGAGCCGCGGCTGTTCGAAATTTCGAGGTATTTCACATCCGGTTATTCGACGGGCTCGGTCCACACGAGTTCCGATAATCGGGATTCTACTGTATTATACACAATGAAAATTCGAATTTATGAACTCGTACAAGCCCTCCTAAAAAAATTTTAAAATTAAAAGTTCGTTAATTGATATAAACGTTAGTTCTATGGAATAATTTTCGGAACCAATTGTTCGTAAGGCCAGTGCCTGATTTACGCAGGGGCACCCGATTCGAAGGGGCCCCTAAATTCTGAATTTAGTCCAAGATACTCGTAAAAAAGTATGCGAACCAAGGAAGCGATTAAATTTTTTGGTTAATCCATTGACGACGTTTCTACGTTTTTGTATTTTAATATTTGTTTTATGGGGGGTCCAGACTGTTCAGGATTTTAAAAAATTCTTTATTCTCTAACTCCTTTTCCTTCAGACCAGAAAAGCTTACCTGTCTAGGTAATATATTATATTATACTTACCTTGGTCTTTTAAATAAAATTCATTCCCTCATACCTATAATAATAATAAACATAGTAATCAGAAATCTGTTGTGTGTACAGGAGACGTGGGGGGGCCCCTTCCTGAATATCTGCCGCAGGGCCCAGAATTTCTAAGTCGGGCCCCGCGTAAAGCCGTGTAGTTCGTAATTTGGTGGTTCGTTAAAACGCAAGGCCACTGTATATTAAATATTTTGAAGCTCTTGAATATAACATACTCTGCATAAACGGGTTTTTCATGTAGCTCGTTTTGATCCCATTTTTTTTTTTTTCCGCGCATGATTGTAGAAAATTATAAGCAACAGGGATTGTAAGTGAGCTTCATTGAATTTTAAAAGCTTATTATTTAGAATAAATTGACATTAAAAATAAAAACACTACCCATTATTTATATTTGAAAGAAAATGACTGAGCTTTACATCAGCTGTGGCCCTCTGGTTCAAGCCGAATTTGCCCCTCCCGCTCCAAATCGAATTACAGTCGGTCCTCTCCCCACATTCATTCAAATTTGAACAGAATTTTGTACGAAGTCCTTTACAGCGGTTTAGTGTCAACTTCGTCGACTGGCCGTTGCGAAAACTGACGGGGTCGAAACTGACATGTTGAAAGAAGGTTGGCAAAAATCACATTCTGTTATTGTAACGAAAGTTGGATAAATTCAGGCGAAACTACCAGACCATTGTGTTTTTTGTTTCATCTTTCTTCCTCTTCCTTTTTCTATATTTTTCGATCGCGTATCAAAACAGAGAGTTCATTTTTTTTGTGTAACTACTAATGGATTGTTGTTAATCATTAACATTAATTAATTCAATTAAATCAGCATTATTTGCGCGTGATAATGAATAAATGAATGAATTATTTCTATTTTTATCTACATGTCTATGAAGCTTATAGATGTCTATAGATAACGCATCCGTGGTATCTCTATAACCTACATAAATAGCACGCTTATATTTTCTGTGCAAGCTCTATAGACAGAGCTTTTATACTCTCTATATAATTCATGAGAGTTTTAAAATATATGATAGAAATTATATTGATTTTTTCATACTATTTTTAATTCTTTTTGCAAAAGCTTTTCCGATATCTGGTTACTAAATTCCTGTGAACGAAAGGTCACAGGAATAGTAAACAGTAGAATATAATACGTACAGAATAAGTACAATATATCACGGTAGTGTGATATTATAATTAAAAATATACCACGTAGAGAATGCAGTAGAATATACCACGGCGTGGTCTGGAAGTCTTTTTTAACAGTTCATCTTAAACTATGGAGAATATTGGTAGGAGATCAGATGATCAGGTTCCCTCTCATTCGTTTTCCATCTGGTTGTTCAGTTTCCAAGTGGAGGAAATTTCCAGAAAGTGTATTTACCGCTTTATCCGACGATGTCAGGTTTAAAAGTTATGTCGATTTCGGTGGTTTTCGTTAGCTACACAGCCAATAAAGATATAAAAAGCACTTTTCCAGATAGTGATCAATCATTTACCACAACATACCCTGTTAAAATTTGGCCGCAAAATATAGGGACAAAGGAATGTCAATACTTCTGACATTAATTCGATCAATTGTGACGCGTTTCAGCCGGTTTAAGAGGTGACCGCGGTACAAAGTTTCTCCGTCTTAATAATAGAATTTATTCAATATTTGTAAAAATAAACTGGATCTAAATGTGAACTAAGTTAAACATGGACATTAGTGTGCACGTTAGGAATGTAACGAACAGTGGTTTGTCTAAATACCAAATATTCGACTAGCTTTAAGACAGAGTACCAAATATCAACTTTCTTTAAAATTCATTATAAATGTAAACAAAATGTTGTTACTTTTTAAATTAATGATAAAATTAAAGCTTATTTTTAATTCTTTAAAATTAAACTTTTATAATATATAATCTATACCATTGTTTTAATGAAGTTTTAAACTTACTACGGTTTTTTTAAATTTACTGTTAACGAAAACAGTTAGTAGTCGATAGATTAGAGTGGTTAAAATAAAACATGAAAGTACTTTTTTTGCTTTTTCGCAATCATGATACCTGAACATACTAAATGTCATAATGCTTCTAAGCAAACGAAACGTACGTGCATTTAAAAAATTACTAATAGCATTTACTAATTACACGTTAGAAATTAATTACATTTACATTTAGAAATTAATTACATTTACATTTAGAAATTGAATTACATTTACATTTTAGAAATTAGTTACATTTATATTTAGAAATTAATTGCATTCACATTAAAATTAATTACATTTGCATTTAGAAATTAATTACATAGAAATTACTTACATTTACATTTGAGATTAATTACATTTTACATTTAGAAATTAATTGCATTACATTTAGAAATTAATTACATTTATGTTTAGAAATTAATTATATTTACATTTAGAAATTAAATACATTACATTAAAATTAATTACATTCACATTAAAATTAATTACATTTGCATTTAGAAATTACTTACATTTACATTTAGAAATTAATTACATTTACATTTGAAATTATTACATTTACATTTAGATTAATTATATTTACATTTAGAGTGTTACATTTACATTTAGAAATTAATTACATTTATGTTTTAGAAATTAATTACATTTATGTTTAGAATTTAATTATACTTACATTTTAGAAGCTAATTACAATTCAGAAACTTATTACATTTTAGAAGCTAATTACAATTCAGAAACTAATTACATTTATATTTAGAAATTAATTACATCTAAAAACTAATTACATTCAGAAATTAATTACATTTTAGAAATTACCAATAACATAAAATTTCATGGAATCAAATACAGTAAAACCTCCTTTGACGATCACTTCTAAACAATGATGACCTTCGAAGACCGACCACATTTCAATGGAACCGAATGCATTCCATAGGATTAACATTAATGCTAACCTCCGAACAACGATTTCCAAACAAAGGCACCACGAAAAAATATTTTATTGAAATTTTTCAAATATGTCTTCAACCTAAATTGTAAACAATGTAAAGTAAAATTTACTTGGTGGTACTTTTTTTCAAGGTACTCTATTGAAACATATATTCATTTTGCAGCTTTATACGTAAACCCTTTTCTGTAAATATGATGTTGCAATTTATGACAGATCATCTCAATATTTCGTCTGCGGAAACAACCACTGTTCAATAAAAATTGGTTTTTGACAGTTCCGGTTCTCTATGCGTCGTTACTATTGAGTAGTGTAGTAGTATCATTCACCCCAACTTCGTCATCTGAACGCCAATCTATAATTACGATAAGATTTTACGAAAATTTTTAAGTTTTAACGAGAAAATCAAAGATTTCCAGGACAGTAAAATAGGGCGTAAGTGCATAAAAATTAGCAACGCATTACGGTTGTTGGAGATCATAGGTAAATGAGATTTTAAAAACTAGTGAAGATTGTCTGCAACAGTATTTTCACAGAGACGTGAACTTAAATAGCAAAGCGAAGCTTTGGAAAACCGGAAATGAAGAATTTGACAAAGTTCTGTCAGAGTGGTTTTCCAACTGTTGATCGGCGCAGTGTAGCCCAGATGCTCTTGCGCCATAAAAATCCAAACAAACAAACAAATACCAATTATCGTTAAAAAAAACTTTCAATTAAAAATACTTCAACTAAAATATTTTTAATTGCAAGAGTTTTTCTCCTGATGAGCTCGAAAATATAGAGAGAGATGATGGTGGGGTAAGGCTTGGATAGCATTCTCAGATTAGCAGGCATTGGCGTACGCAGGTGGTGTTGATGGGGTTGTAACCCCCCATTGCAATGAAATTTTGTATATTTAACATAGGAATATGTGAGTTGTAGCTCTGTAATTCCATCCCATGAGGCTATAACTCCGTTACGAACTTTCTGCCTACGCCTATGTTAGCAGGAATGCCAAATATAACGCAAGCTAGTCTGTTTGCGTGGACGAAGATTTAGAACTTTCTGTTACGCATAATACTATTCAGGAATTGTTAGAAAATATGATGGAAGGGAAAGAAAGTGATGAGGAAATGGACGCGGAAGAGAGTGTGGAACTGCTACAAAAGTCTAACATCAAAACGTATTCTGATATTTTGGTAAATTTTCGGGAGATCCAAAACTTTGTTCAATGATGACAAGTTATGCAAAAGGACCACAAATAATATTTCCTTAGAAAAGAGCATTTGCCATAAAAAAGCAAAACAATTACGAATCACTGATTTTTTTAATATAAATTAAAATAGATGAGGATTAATGTATTTGAAATGGTTATAATTTTTTATTGTTAATTTTATTTATTTTGTTTTTTTATACTGAACCTCTAAATAACAGCCACCTCTCAAACACGGTCATCTTTTCAGAGTCCCATGGGTGGCCGTTATTCGGAGGTTTACTATATTCTATATTTATCTTTTACATTTTTTTCTTAAGCTAACATATTAATGTTTACATAAAAAGGTTAAACACTGGTAAAATAGCAATGAAAAAGATCACTCAAGCTTTCGGACGCATCAGCAGCAGTCCTTCATCAGGAGTAATGACGATGTTATGTTTCTGTCTCTTTTTTATACTTGAAATTTCTGGAAAACCCTTCATCAGAGTAGTCCCGCAGAATGGGAAAACCCAATGAGAACCAATGGGAGGCCTCCAATAGAATCATGGAAGAACCCCAATAGGGACCAATGAGAAACCCACACTGCGGGTTACCTAATTTGGGGATGTCTCATACATTTCAGAGTAAGAGTTGTTTATAAGTTTCTGGAAGTGGTTGTGATGTATTAATGGCTTTCCCGTGTAGTTTGTAAGTTTCCCAAGATTCTAAGAAGAGTCTACTATTCTTGTTTGTGATGTGACGGTGTAGTATTTTTGTTGAGTCCCAGTCGGGTTCGTGTCCGTGTTGTAAAGCGTGTTCTGCCAGACGTGAGGCTATGTCTCCTTTCGCGAGTGCTTGTTTGTGTTCTTTTTTTCTTGTTTTGATCATTCTTTTTGTTTGTCCTATGTAATGTTTGTTGCAGTCTTTGCATGGTATTTGGTATATGGCGCCTGTGAGATCTTCTGGTGGAACTGGGTCTTTAACTTTTGTAAGTTGTTTGCGAAGTGTTGTGACAGGGGAATAGAATGTTTTGATATTTGCCTCTTTAAGGATGCGAGAGATTGTTTCGGAAATGCCGTGAATATATGGAATAGATATGCGGGTGTGAGATGTATTGTTTAAAGATGTACTATTGGGTCTACAGTTTCTGAGAATGAATCGTTTAGGGTATCCATTATTTTTAAGTGCCGTGTGTATGTGTTTTGTTTCTGTGTTTGAAAGTGTTTCATTACTGCAGTGAGAATTCGCTCTAAGACTTAATGTTTTAACAACGGAAGCTTTGTGGCATGTTGGATGATGCGATTTAAAATCGAGATATCTGTCTGTATGTGTGGGTTTACGGTAAACTGAGGTGAAGATTGAGTTATCGTGAGATCTGTGTACAAGAACGTCTAGGAAAGGGAGTTTATTGTTCTGTTCTGTTTCGTATGTGAATTTTATATGTGAGTTTAAGTTATTAAGGTAATGGAAGAAGCTTTGGAGTGTATTAGTTTTAAGTACAACAAACGTGTCGTCGACGTATCTTTTCCAGAATTTAATGTTAAAATTCGGTGAAGATAAAGCAGTTTCCTCAAATGACTCCATAACCAAGTTAGCTACAACACTTGAGACCGGAGATCCCATGGCAGTGCCAAAAACTTGTCTATAGATAGAACCATTTGAGGAGAACACAGCAGAGTCCAGACAAAATTTCAACAATGTGCAGATGTCGTGAGGTGTTAGTGAAGTGCGTTCATGTAGTGTTGTGTCATTTTGGAGGCGTGTAAGTGCGGTGTCGATTGCAAGTGATGTGGGAATGCAAGTGAAGAGAGAAATTACATCGAATGAGACCATAAGGTCGTCGTCGTCAAGTTGTAGGTTATTTAAAGAGGTGCAGAAGGATTGGCTAGTAGAAACAGTGTAGTCGTTATTACCGATTATAGGAGAGAGTAGACGTGAGAGGTGTTGTGATAGGTTATATGTAGGAGAGCTGCAAAAACTAACTATAGTTTTAAGAGGAATATTTTGTTTATGAATTTTAGGTAATCCGTAGAAGGATGGTAAGCGGCCGGAAGTGCATTTTAAAGAGTCGTAGAGATTAAATGTAAGTTTTTTAGATTTATAGAGTTTTAGAAGGAGAGAGTTCATTTTGGATTGAATTGTTTGTGTAGGGTCTTTTGTGATGTGGGTGTATGTATTTGTATCAGATAAGAGTGTAGAGACTTTATGTAAGTAGTCTGGACGATTTAAGACGACTGTAGTACGGCCTTTATCAGCTGGCAGTATGACAAGGTCCTTATCGTTCCGTAGCTCCCGGAGGGCAACCCTTTGCATAGGCGTTAGGTTGTCCCCAGGGAGTTTTGGACGCCGAAGGAGTCCTGCCACTCTGCAGCGGATATCAGCTGCAACACGTTCGTCAGTGTGAGTATTTTGTAGAGCATTTTCTATGGAAGCGAGAATCTGTGGTGTAGGAATTTTAAGTGGAGCAGGTGAGAAATTTAG
>QLNU02014176.1:149087858-149111483 GCA_006491805.2 Dysdera silvatica
CATCCACCCATATATATATATACTAGAAAAAACGTAATGTTTACAATACATTATCTGCACTCACAAGTATTCTGCATCTCTGTCTGCGTTATACATGTATACATATTCTATACATCCTTATTGTAACTGTACAGTTTCAGTTAACTCTTAATGGTTCTATTGCTTCATATATCACTAAAATCGTATTTATATTACGCCGTATATATATACTCCGTAATTATATTTACCTATTACAGAAATTCTATAACAATAATTATATATTACTTAAAAAATTACATATCAATAATAATTATATCCCTCAAAATTACATCATACTTATATATTACGAAAAAAGAGCTTTTACAGCGTTATCAAAACTATGCTTTACACGTTCTAAAAATATATACACACCTGTCATGTAGAATTTCTCCCTTATATGCTGGTCTAAAAAACGCATATAAAGCCTAAAAGATATTTGCCTTTTCGTGTAATTTAAGAAAATATTCCCAAAGTCTAAAATTTACCGAAAAACGTGTTTTGCCCCTGCAACGTTTCTTCCCCGCAATGCTTTTACCCCATTGGAAATTTTTAACCTTCATCTACATAGAAGCTCCCCCTAGCCCCTCGTCGTTTATAAGACGTGCGCGCCCACTTCTATTGTCACTTTCAATCCATTCTTCACTCCTACCCACACCTATAGGAAAGTGCTGTTTAATGGCAGAAATAGCTTGCGCTGCCGTTCGTTCTTCTGTCTTGATGGGAAAAAAAAACTTGCAGACGAAATCGTATTGGTGCTGACGTTAAAACCTTACCAAACGTCCAGTCGCATTCCGAGAAAACCGTTTCGTTTAGATTTGTATAAAATCTCATTTTCTTCTGAATTTTTTATTTATTTGTACAGTTTTTTGACATAAATTAAGTGCGTACAACCACAAAATATTAAATCGCATTGTTAACTTTTTTAATGGAATTATATCTAATCGTATCTAAATATAAAAATCTATGCCAACAGCTTTTCAGAAATTGTATCTTTACTTTCCTCACACTATTTCTGATGCATCTGTATGCATCACTTCTCATTCATCTTTACACTCTTATACCTTCCCACTTACCTTTACTTTCGTTTCTTATTAATCGATCATCTTTACACTCTCGACCCATTCTTCATCTTTACACACTCTCGATACGTCCTTCATCTTTCAATACTCTCGACGCATCCTTCATCTTTACATACTCTCGACGATTCCGTCATCTTTATATACTCTCAACGCATTCTTCATCATTACATACTCTCGACACATCCTTTATGTTTTCATAGTCTCAACGCATCTTTCATCTTTACACACTCTCGACGCATCCTTCATCTTTACATACTCTCGACGCCTCCTGCATCTTTACATGTTCTCGTAACCGCTCGTTCATATTTATGCTCTCATTACATCTCTATCATCTGCACATTCTTTACCTTTCATCTACACATTCTCATCACTTCTCGCTCATCTCTACATTTTCGTTTCTGCTCACTCGTCTTTATACTCTGTTCACTTGTCACTAATTATTACGCTATCATCGTTTATTACTCATTATTACCTTGTCGTTATTTCTTATTCATCTTCGCTCCTTCATGATTTATTACCCATATTTTTAATTCTTTATATGCTCAATTGCACTTTTACACTCTCTGCACCCTCAATTGCTTCTTTACTCTTTCTCTCTCTCTCTCTCTCTAAAAGCTTTCAATTGCTTTTTCTAGCATTCTCTAAACTTTTCATCTCATCTTCGATCTCCCTCTCTCTCTTTTCTCACTTGCTTCTTTACGCTCTCTATACACTCAATAGCTTCTTTACGCTCTCTATACAATCAATAGCTTCTTTACGCTCCCAATATATACTCAATTGATTCAATATACTCTTTATATACTTACTCTTTCTTTATCTCTGCACACTGCTTTATAAAATTCTCATATAACATAAGGTTTTTTCTTCTTCTTCTTCTTCTTCTGCCTTCTCTTATCCAAACGAAAAACGTTCGTTTAGGTTTAACTGTCTTGAGACTTCTATTTGTTTTTCCATGGTCCTCTCGTACATTTATTTGCATTCATTTTTTTTTACTTTCCCTTACGTCTTTTGACTGCTTAAACGACAATTATTTATGGCTGTTACTAAGTGACTTCGATAAAGATAAGCAACGTACGAGAAAATAGCAATTCGACAGCTGTTTCGAATAAGCATTTTCGATAACTACCTTCATCAACAGAGGATTAAACCTAAACAACAACGGCGCACGCAGAGTGGAGATGGATGGGGGGTCATGGGCCCCCCATTGCGACACAATTTTTGTATATATACCTATGAATATATGGGGCTGTGGCTCTGTAATCCCTGTCCTTATGAACTTTCTGCGTACGTTAATGTTAAATAACCCAGTGTTGCCATTTTATATTACCAAAAGCGGCAAGTACTAATGGCGAGGGACTTGAGCCAAATGAGCCCTTCCATCATCATACATCACTGGCTAAAAATTATGCGAGGGGCTTTCTTTCAAAATTTTTGAAGGGCGAAATATACTTTTCCATTCTAAAGTCATAGACCTATACATATTAACTTTTTATAGGAGCGTCGGAAAGGGGTGATCCTTAGGGAATTCAATTCCCCACCATTGAACCACAAGACGCATTGTTTTAGTTTAATGCTACATGACATTATCTTTCATAAAGCTATTTGACCTCTAATGTTTTTTTAATCGCAACGCCCCTGACTTTTTGTTGTTGTTGTTGTCGGTTTGAGAATTTGTATTGGTATAATTGTAAGATTCGATTACGAATGTTGTCGATGTATTAGGATTGAAAGCATGGGTTGACTAGGGGTTTGATCCGTCCCCTAGAAAAACTTCTATTTCCATAAAAAATCAAGTAACTAAGATAAAATTTAAGTCTAGAGGGGCTGAACCCCCCCCCAACGTCGAGGCTCGTTAGAACACTGGTTAGAAAATAGCCTCGCACCATGAAGCTTTCACAAGCTGATTATATGGCCTCAAAGAAGGAATCACTTATAACATTGTTAAAAATTTTAGCATGGGAAAGTTTAAAGCTACGGTTCTTAAGTTTAGGCAGATGTGAAGTCTCAACTTAGATTACAACAATAGTAGTAAGTTTTAACAAAAGTAGTATTTTTTGACGAAGGTGGTATTTTTAACAAATATACTGTGAAATTAACTCTAGAATAGCGTCCTCAAAGAAGCATAGTAAAGACGGATAGATATTTCAAGAGTACACAATATAATTTGGCACCATTATAACAGGTAATGTCATATAATCGGTACCCTTTTGGCGTCGTTATAACAGGTAATGTGATGTAATCGGTGCCATTTTGGCGCCAATTGACACTCGGAGATTAATACAGTTTACTTCTCTTGATTGATATTTATGTTAAGAGAAATATATAAAATTTTCTCTCTAAGAAAAATGCAATTGGTGCCCCTTGTTTTCGGCGCCAAAAAAATAAGAAATATTATTCGTTCTCTTCAAAGCACTGACACACGCAGTGGGGATTGAAGGGGTTGTAATCTGTGATGAAATTCTGTTCGTATACATATGGATATATGGAACTGTAGCTCTGTAACTGACATTGGGCCAGTATCCCTCTCCCTATGAACTTTTTGCGCATGCCCAGACTAGAAAGGGATAGCTCCATAATTCCGTCCTTTTCAGCGACTTGTATATGTCTTTTACAATTCCCTTATTTTCCGGATAACATTACAGAAATTTTAAATATTTCAACATCTTGTTATACAGCAACCTCTACACCAATGAAAATTTCATGCGTCTGTAATCATTGAAAAAGGATTAAATTGAAATATATCGATATTTCTAATACGTTTCAAAGGAACGTTTAATACGACAATTGTCGCAAAGAAAGTCGCAAGTGGACTCAAAATTACTTCAGCTTACGCATTTTCTCGTAATACGCCACTTCAATTTCGGCAATGTGTCTCGAAAAACCGACAACATTTGGTCCGTTCATGGGTTCAAACAGCAGTAATGACGTGCTTGCCACGTCATAACCTCTTCTACTCAACCGTTATGACGCGCTAAGCACGTCAGCGAAAGTGTTGGCTGAAAATGATGAATGCCAAATCGTCTTTTTCTTAGCCAATAACCATGTCATCCTGCGACCAACGGTCGCTGACAGATAACCTATGTTTAATGGAAGTCGGTCACTTTCAGAAGAAGGTAGCCAGCCACCTGAGAATTTTATTAGGTTCAGCTGGGCGCGTCTGGTTTGGGTTGGAATTAGTTGGCTACCACCATACTCAAAGTTTTTTCGCTAAATGAATAAATTAATCTCCATGACTAGACATGGCGGCAAGCTAAAAAAAAAGATATTTAGCAGTCTTGCTAGTTTTTAGTTAGTATTTAGTTAGCTAGTACTTTTTAGCTTTTTTAGCTAGCTCGTTTTAGCTAGTATTTAGCTAGTCTAGCACAGGGCTCGATTTCTAACGAAAAAAGTATAATATCCCTAATATTATGATAAATCGATTAAAAAATCGAATGGCTGCAAAAGAATCGATAAATCATATCAATTGTTTATGTCCATTTTTCTGGACAACAAAATTCGTCACCTTATTCAAAATTCATTACTTTTTCATGACATTCATGACCTTTTTCGCAATTCGTGACGCTGTAGGGGGCTCAGGTTACTATTCAAATTATCGCCAAAAATGAAGGAGTACCGGAGCCCATCTCCCATCGAATTTAAGCTTTGGTCAAACAACATTTTCTAGTGATTTAACCATTAATTGTTCAATGGTCTTTTGGCCATTTGAAAAAAATCCGCAATAGAAATTTCGAACAGAATTATGATTCAGCATTATCTACAATATGATGACCCAGAATTATCTGCAAAATTATGACCCAGAACTATTTGCAAAATTACGACCCAGAACTATTTGCAAAATTACGACCCAGAATTATCTGCAAATCTGTGATCCAATAGCGGACCTAGAATTCTTTCAAAGAGAGCGATTTGTTTCCGGTTCTTATTTTTAACCACATGTCTAGTACTTTTTATTTCATTTTCCATCATATAACGCCGGCTCAAGGGGGGGATCGTTCCCCCCCGCCCCCAGGATCCATGCGTGCTATGATCCAGAATTATCTACAGAATTGTGACATAAAAATACGACACAATTGTGGCACAGAATTATCTACAAAATTATGATCCAAATTATCACCATAATTACGATATAGAATTATGATAAAATTTATCATGATAATTACGATATAGAATTATGGCACATAATTATCATTATGACAATTTATATACTGGATCATAAAGGAAGATGTTTTCTGTCATTAAACCTAGTTTATGAAGGTTGGTTGGTTGTTTGGCTTTTTTATGGCGCAAGAGCATCTGGGCTATACTGCGCCAAACAAAAGAGACAGATGTATTAGTGAAATTAATTCCATCAACATGCAACTGTAAATAAACTGGTGTCAAAATTAATGTTTGTTTGTTTGTTTTTTGGTTTTACGGCTCAAAGACTACAGTGGTCATGCTGCGCCGGGACCTACTGTTTTCCGAGGAATCCGAACCTCTTAAGGCCTGGGGAACCAAACCCCGGACTACAGTGAGCAGTGCGATCTTTATGAGATCTCTGAGTAAGCGTTCTTTTTGCACTGCTGGGAGCAAAATTAAAGAGCTATAAATACTTATCATAATAACAAACAAATCAAATTTTTTCAGATATATCATGAAAGAAAATTTATAATCAAAAATGGTACAAAAATTAAAGGTAGAAAACAAAAATCCGTAAAAAACAGATTTAAGATAAAAAAAATTTGATCACATAAGCATCAGCAATCATTTTTAATAATTTTGAATGCTTATGTGAGAAAATTTGTCATGCGAAATCATTTTTTAACGAATTTCGTTTTCGACTTTCAATGTTTGCATCAATTTCAATCGCGGATTCACCTTCATAGGCTGCCTAAAAAACTCTATTTTTTTTTGTAATTATGTTAAGTGTTTATAGCTCTTTAATTTTCTGTAAAATGATTTTTTATAAATAAAACACATCGAGAGTTATAGAGCAAAATATATATGTATCTCTCCCATTGAAATAACATTGAATATAATCTTAATTTTGGACACCAGTTTATTTGCATCAGCATGTTCAAACTTCGGACACCATCGTCAGTAAATCCAGTAATAAGCAAGCGACCCTACCCTTCCTTGGAAATTATTCCAATGCAGGCATTTAAAGACATAATCCCCACTTTTTTCCGCTAAATAAAAACCAGCAATGATCTAGAAAAAAAATATATCCTTCCACTAAATATAAAACATCCAGCAACACAGCAGCGAAGTCGACGCTATACCTAAAGAAACCAATAAAGCCGAAAATTTGCTAAAATTGTGGATGGAGATTCGTTCGAAATTTGCTAAAAACCAGGGGACATTAATTTTCCGTAGCTCGTAATTGATCAGAACCGGTACTCTCCTCAGTTTCAGTGATAACCGCTGTCGAATTTTCGTTCCCCTTTTTTTAGTGGGGGAGCCTCCGTTTCCCCTCAAGTAATTTATGGTATTAAGACACGTGCAGAGTGAGGAGGGGACGCAGTCGACGTGTTTCCACAGGATACGTGATCGGCGGGAAACCCTGTAAATTTCGCGGGAAATTTCAGATTTTATGGGTTTATTGCTACAAGGCAATGGGTGCCATTAAACAACATTAGAACCGGTTGTAATACACTTAAGTCTTTCTAGCTAATGTAATAAAAGGACGGAATAAATATGTAAATATCGTTTTTGCAGGAGCTCTGAAACTAAAAGAAAATTTTGCAAAACCATTCGTTTGAATTTAAGATTTGAATCGCATCCTTTTTCTTTTAGGTAATGAAATTACATCGCTGTGGGGAAACCGAAGTTTCCGAGCTAAAAAATTATATAAAATTTTTACGATGCAGCACGTGCGTTAAGGACGATGTAACTGGCAAATCGATAATTGACATCGATATTAACACGTGTGTAAACAACATAGAAATTGGCATATGTGTAATTAGCATGGAAATTAGCACGCTCACGTCTGCTAATCACACTACCACCACCACTATAAAACAAAGTAGTGTTTTTAGAAGAGGAAAAATGGCGTGGTATCGTGAATAATTAATACTTCCAAACTATCTACTGTCAGAAAAATAAACATTTTCCATTCTTTCCTCCCAAAACCTTTGACGTAGCGAATACGAATTCGTTTAGTAATAATAATGATAATAATAAATTCATTTATTTAACCCAATTTTGTATACATTTTCGTGAAGTACATATAAACAATTTGAGAAAACACAGAATAAATCTTTTGGACTTCATGTTTGAGATTTGGGTTAGAATTGGAAGAGAATATAAAGCCAAAGATTTTTACGGAATTCTCTTCCAAAATGATTTTACAATTCTGTTGAGGTTTGTCATTTTCTTAAATATCTGAAATATCGAACATTGTATAATTCATTGACTGATTAAAATAGCATTTTCGTGAGCCAATAATCTGAATATATTAATATTAATGTTATATATGCGATATTCGGGCCTCATTTGAGAAAACGGTGATACACAGGTGGATAAGGTACATGTATGAAACTAAAATAGTAACACAGGTGAAATAAAATTATGAATTCAATTCGTTTTTCAGAATTCGATCAAGTTAGATCGCAAAGGCTTGTCAAAAGAAAAAGATTAAATTTTGATCTAATGTTACAATTTTAAGAGCGTTACTATTGAAAACTATGTTATTATGAACACATAGATTATAGAACTAATATACTTCGGAAGAAAAAAAAAAGTACCGCAAGAGAAGAAAAAGGGGGGGGTGAGAATTATCCAATGAGTATCACGGTTTTTCTTTGGGAAAAACGCAATTTCAAATCAATCCATTTAGCGTGTTTAATAGAATTTGTTCTGTACATCATTGCTGCATAAATTATTTTGCGGAGAAAACCCCAAAGAGCCCAGTTAAGATTATTTAAGTTCAGATAGGGTTTAATTAGATAATTTGGAGTCTTTGATAATTCTCAAACAGATGATAGTAGTGTGTTTGTTCTTGAGCTCGCGAGTGTACAAATCGAAGACATCCGTTGACAGGAGGTTAAGAGGAGTATTGGATAATCATGTCAAGTCGATCACTGGTCCATTCTTATTGTAGGATTTGCTTCTTAATGTTGTTGTGTGTGAGAGTGTAGTCGTAGTCCACGGGTGTGTCAGTGTGTTGGGCCTCCTGCATTTCTTTATTGTGAACATCTGAAAATTTGAGAGATAAGAAAAAACAGGCTTGTTATGAAACAAACTAAAACCAAGAAACGTTTAACTAATAGCAGGGAAGATAATGTCCCAGATCTGAGAAAGTTTGCGTTCATAGTGACCAAGCGAATTGGTATTCGAAATGGGGATTTCTGAAATGGCCGAGGGGGGGGTTCTAAACGAGTGCAACTGTTTAAGAAAGGGGAAGCTTTCATTCTTTTATGGTTAGTAAAACGTCATTCAAGAAGAAGCGGGCAGGGGTGTGTGTCTAGGGAAATACCTAGGGGACGTTTTCATTTTAAGGGAATTAATTGTAACTGTCACAAAGAATTAATTTATTTCTGTAATGGCTGCTAGGAAAGTGTGAAATACTGATTTTGAAAGTAAAGGAATTTTTTATTAAGTTATTTCTTTCCTGGTGGGAAAGACGAAAAAGAAATTATGAAAACGAAGCGAAAAAATTTTATGCTTAAGACGAATTTTTATAAATTAATAGAACCATGTCGTAAGTACCTTATTTAAGGGTACAAAATAAACTACTTTTATAATATAGAGACTTCCAGAACTTTATTGATTCTCTAGAAGTGACAGGAAATAAAAATAAATTTGTTAATGAAAAAAAAAAGAAAAATACTTAGTTATGTAATAATTATTTACTTAAGCACCCATTAATTTAATTAGGAAAAAGAGTAGTCAAGTCAAATATTAGTGATTCAAATAATTAACCTAGCCACCCATGGCTTTTGATACATGTGTGCCATGTTAGATGCAAGCTGAAATATGAAGCTGCTGCTGCATGCAAGAGTATATGCGCACGCACATACATACATACATTCATTCATTCATTCATTCATTCATTCATTCATTCATTCATTCATTCATTAAAAGGATAATGCTGTTTCTGAGCATTGTATTCTTAAATCGTTGTAAATCATACACCCAGTGTACAAAGACATTTTCAAGAAAATAATTACAATAATTTCTTCTAATATCATACCTCTAATTAACAAATCTTTCCGGTTAACGCCGTATTTTGGGATCCCCGAAAATGATTCATAGTGTTAAGGTATTTCAGATTTGCGACCCAATTTCTTTTACGAACATTTAGCCTTGTAGTTGTCTCGCCAAGATGGTTTAGTAACGGAATTAAGAAGTTTGGATTAAATTTATGATGAAACAGTGAAAGCAAAACTGGTTGATTCAGATGAAGAAATATTGGATTATAAAACAGAAGACGATTTACCACTCCCCTTCTAACGTTAGAAGAAGCTATTGATGCTTTAAATGTTCTCCATAGTTATATTGTCTCATCTTACGTAGAATTCAATTCGTTTCACAATTTCCTGAAGAATGAAATAAAATATTCCATAAAAGCAACCGAAATTAAGACAATTCACAATTTCGAATTTTTTTTTTCTAAATAGAAAAAAAAATTTGAGCCATTATTTCATTACTATAATGTACTATATTATTATTGTACTATGTGCAACTTTATTAAATTATAAGGTATAATTCAACTAATAATAATATCGGTTTCTGAACACGTCAATGTATTTATAAGATGTACTGACAT
The DNA here is from genome assembly GCA_006491805.2 of Dysdera silvatica. Lineage (NCBI taxonomy): Eukaryota > Metazoa > Arthropoda > Arachnida > Araneae > Dysderidae > Dysdera > Dysdera silvatica. The sequence continues at coordinate 149,097,705 of QLNU02014176.1, forward strand.
TTCTAAACCAGTGAACGTAAAAGAAAATCAAATAAAACATTGAAGTCAGTTCTTATTCAATATATAATTTCAATTAACGGCATTCTCCGATTAACGACTTTATTCTAGATCCCTTGAGGTTCGTTAGTGGTAGAATTAACTGTATTTTAACGCATCAAAAGCATAATGAAAAATCTGCTGAATTTGCATTAATAATTAGTTAGTAAATAAAATTAAAAAGTTGGTAGATGTAGGCTAGCACGCAAACTGAAATTGCAGCATTACTTCAGCACAATGTCTCTAAAAGCTTGCGGACCCTATTGCGCTATGACCCCAGATTCAACTCCTGATGCTGTCGTGGAACACGTGTTGATTACATTCGCGTCAGAGTCCGACGTTTAGGCTCCTCATAGCCAGGTCCACAGCTAGAGGGTTAACGTGGAAGACCCTCGCCAGGGTCGCAGGTGAGGAAAGACGTAAAATCTTCTGAAATAATTCACAAGGGAGAATATGCCCGTGGTAAGGAAGGCACCATCTGGACGGTTCTCCCAGGGACGCAAGGTCATCTAGATCCGTAATCCTCGGGAAACTGTAGTTTCTGGCGCAATATAACGTTCGCATTTCTTGCGCTGTGGCGCAAAAAGTCCAAACGTTATGCACGCCTACAAAGCGCCGTAAAATCATAAATATATTACTAAAAAAGAACGGTTACAATACATTCATCAATATTCCCGTCAGTTATTGTTCTACTTTATCTGATATTTACGAAAATACTGTCGGTTTTCTCACCGCGGTCTTGATTTTATGACCATGGTACAATATTTAATGATCAAAAAATTATCCCTATATGCCAACGATACGGCAATAATGGCATCTTATGATCAGATGCCACAAGCGATCACCAAGATCCATCATCGTCTTAATACGATCCATTAATGGACCGTCAAATGGCGCATTAACTCTGATGCCTCCAATACAGAAGCCATTATGCGCAACAACAAACTGAAATGTTCTACAATACATAATCCCAACTCCACTCGAATTCACCTTAACAAAGAGATCAAGTGGCACGCAAAGTGGTAAACTATCTGGGCATACCACTCGGTTCATCGTTAAGGTGGCTACCACATGTCAAGAGCGCAATTACTCAGGCTATTCCTTCAATTTCTTCAATTACCTACTATACTATACTTCACTATAGAGGCGATCTCAGCATTGACAACAAGCTACGAGGGCGAATCAGAAAGTCTTTGCTCCTATTTTTTATTAGCCAAAATAAGGTACATACAGGTAATTACAAATATACGTACTATTCTACGTACCTTACACTATTTTTCCACATAGTCCCCACACCGGTTCAGACATTTGTCCCATCGCAGCACTAAATTTGAGATGCCCCTGTGGTAGAATTCGTCCGGCTGACTGTGGAACCACCGTCGGACTGCTGTCTTGGCTTCATCGTTGCACGTGAATCGCTGTCCTGCCAGGAACTTCTTCAGCGGACCGAAAACGTGGAAATCACTAGGGGCGAGGTCCGGACTGTATGGTGGGTGGTCCAGACTCTCCCAGTGAAATGACCGGAGCTTGTCGGCGGTTCTGATTGCATACAGTCCGGACCTCGCCCCTAGTGATTTCCACGTTTTCGGTCCGCTGAAGAAGTTCCTGGCAGGACAGCGATTCACGTGCAACGATGAAGCCAAGACAGCAGTCCGACGGTGGTTCCACAGTCAACCGGACGAATTCTACCACAGGGGCATCTCAAATTTAGTGCTGCGATGGGACAAATGTCTGAACCGGTGTGGGGACTATGTGGAAAAATAAGGTAGGTAGAATAGTACGCATATTTGTAATTACCTGTATGTACCTTATTTTGGCTAATAAAAAATAGGGGCAAAGACTTTCTGATTCGCCCTCGTATTTTCACCTCGAGACATTTTTCTTCTATATATGATATACAAAGATCAAGTACTCTATTACTATGGACTGGTACATGTCTACAGTCATTGTTAATATATAGGATATTAATTGAATAATATAGAGAATAAATAAAGGTTATTATGATATACATGCGCACAGTCTACTGGCGTACGCAGTGTGGTTAATGAGGTGCAACCATGGGCGCCCATATAGACGAGGAGGTCTGACCCCCTTAGAGAGTCATTCAAAATGTGATTTTCCCAATTCAGATAGGCATTTACTTTCAAAAGTTTTACAGTCACATTTTAAAATAAGGTACTTTTTAGTTTACTACTAATTGTCAACAGTACAATGTACATTCACTAAAATGTTTGACAGCCTTGAGAAGGAGGTAATAATTTTTCAGCCCCCCTAGAAGTACTCCCATGGGCGACCACGAGTGGCAACCTCCACAAGGATAATATATTTTATATGCACATGGAATTTACTTGTAATCAGTTTCGCCCCCCATTATAGCAGTAACCCATCTTGTGGACGTTCTACGTAAGCCTATGGTCGTGTCCAACTATAACTTGAAGTTTTGATTATTCTCCATTATAGAGGTCCCTCTCAAAGGACCTAATATCAGTAGAAATTCAAAAATGATTGGGTGTTCAACAGCAAATATTAAGGTGGGGGGGGGTCAAGTGGCTTTAAAAAATTATGTGACGGAATGTGATAAAATAGGCTGGGTATTCCAAAGGTGGTCATAGTTAAGCTTCTAGGATTTTTAATAATCTGTTGGTGAAATGTAAGTGGATGAAGTTTTTTTTTTATTCGTAATATATTGCTGGTGCATTTTTATGTAAAAATGCATTTATTACCACTTTTTATAAAAAAAAATTTTGTCTAGTGGACCACCTTGGAAACAGGTGATCCGAAGGTGGTCCACACATTGGAATCATATTTGAAAATATTTTTTGAGGACCTGAAAGAACTACACCTTATGTTTTCTTGTAGAAAACAATATTTACTTTTATGAGAACACTTCTGTTCGCTCACGTCACATACATTTTGTGTAGAAATGACAAAGAATCTGGAATAATGATTAAATGTCAAATTTAAAAAAAAAAAATCTCTTGGTCAGAATCTACACAGTAAATGCATATGGGGTCTTATCCTTTATCTTATCAATAATCTTATCCTTTTTCGTAGGTCATTCATCATGCACATGCCGTAAATATTGTGTACAGAGTCTCATATTGTTCATTCTGTTGGTCTTGTGTAAATGGCGACAATGTCAACTTTCCTTCGTTTTGTCACCCACTTGTGCTAGGCATAGCATACAGCGTTGTCTGTTTGTTTGACCAGGGCCGGCCCAAACAAATTTTCCTCCCTAGGCGAAGGACTTGTTCCTCCCCACACCACCGTAAAAAAAATCGAAACCGCAATACATCTTGCAACAATCGAAAAGTGAAAAAATACGGCACATTCAACTCTCTCACCATAATTCTGATTAAGACGAGGTATAATAATCACAGCTTATTTCATAACACAAAAATAAATTATTGAAAGCAAAAAAATAGTCTGGGATTTTGCTATTAAAGGAAAAAAATATATATAATTCTCGATGTCATAAAATAAGGTACAAAGATATTAAGAAGAAAAAACGTCCTCCAAGCCTCTGCTGCGGCAGCGGTACTACTCGCGCGTGTAGCGATAATGGGAAAACGTTACGTAAATTACTTAAATGAAAATTTATTAATGAAAGGAAGTAAGAAATTGAGGATATGGAAAACAAATGAATAATAGACGGACATATACAAGGAAGAGTAAATATTTGTGAAGGCATTCGATCGAAAATAATCCATTCAGTTCTATTTATCTATTGTCAAGTTTTTCTCAATCATTTTACAGAAGTATTTTAAAAAATATGTCGAGGTTCCGCCCTGGGCGGCCGCCTAGTTCCCCTACATGGTCAAGCCGGACCTGGATTTTTGCTGATAGTCTTCTTTGGCTGTTTTCCTGATTTTCGTTTAGTATTTGATGGTTGCTTCTTTGCCCACTTTTTTGCTGACTTCTTTCTTCCGATTTTTAATTCGAAAAGGGATGCGATTATCTTTTGGACACGTGTTTCCAAAATGGCCGCCAAGAGCTACCTTATGAGCATGCCTTCAGACCACTTTTTAGATTCCAAGACGTAAAAAACGTAATAGTCTTTTTTACAACCTGCGCAAACGTTCTAAAAGAGAATGAAATAAGCGTTCGAAAAATGGGTAATAACCTATTCCTTTCACAATTTAAGGACATGCAAATTTAAATATTTAATCATCTCAGAATTACAACTACTAGCGGTCACGGTTTTTCACACTAGACTAACTTTCATAAAATGGCGGCCGTTCATCCAAATGTCTTGATTTTCACAGGGCCATTTCTACCATTAGGCTAGAGTAGGAGACCGCCTAGGGCGGAAAAATGGCGTAAAAAATTTAATTTTAAATCAAACAAAGAAAAAATTGAGCAAATGAGGAGAAAAAATGAAAAAGAGGAAAAATTAAAACATATAATTGTTTTCAAAAGCATACGGAACAATTACTTAAAAAGTCTTTATTTTGACGAATGTAAAAATGTTTGATGTGTTTCATTGTTTAATTTTGCACACAAGTTTTTTTTCTATATCTAATACATTTAAGCCTTCTAGCTCTGATAATACAACGTTGTGTTTTGAAATATTACTCCTTTAATATTTCAGTTTTCAAAAATATAAAATGTTGAAATTAAACAATTATAACATGTAGCAATTGTTTTACTATTCACAATACCCTAATATTACAAAATAACTAATATAAGTCTAAAATATAATTAACGGGTATAATGATTAAAAGTATAATAGAATATTTACATTGTTGTACCAATGGATGTTGTTAGTTATAGGCGAAAGAATGGTGGCATAAGGGTGGGTGAGTGTGGCATTTTTCAATTCTCGTTTAGATCGGTTAAACACATAGAAACGGCTTTGGATTTTCGGCATATGGTGCTAGAATATGATTGCATACAAGGACATGATGTCAGGTATTGGATAAAATTCAAACTCATGCAAAATCCGTGAAGTAGGTAACCCCAAGACCTCACCTGCCTTAATGTGTTTATTGTTTTTTTGGTTTTACGGCTCAAAGACTACAGTGGTCATGCTGCGCCGGGACCTACAGTTTTCCGAGGAATCCGAACCTCTTAAGGCCTGGGGAACCAAACCCCGGACTACAGTGAGCAGTGCGATCTTTTATGAGATCTCTGAGTAAGCGTTCTTAATGTGTTTAGGGAGGGGAGTTTGAATCTCTAAACCCAAGACCGTAGCCAGGATTTAATTTCGGGGGGGGTTCAAAAATTTTTACAGCATGTATCGATACAATTGGACCATTCAAGATCATAGTCAAGTCCCTTTAAATATTCAGATTTGGGGGGAACCGGTACCTAAGATCCCCCCCTTGGATATAGGATGCCTGGATCTTCTTTTCTATGCCTCTGACTGATGTATCATAGGTGTTTCTATTTACGTACCATGGTTTTTGTAGGTTTTTATTATCTTACCTTTAAGCTAAGGATATGTCTCCCCGTTGGCGCAGTATAGCCCAGATGCTCTTGCGCCATAAAAAATCCAAACGAACATGTCTCCCCGAATGCTACGAGGAAGGTATTCATATATTTTTAAAGATGAGCAGTCTAGACGACCACCGAAATAGAAAAGAAACGAATAGCGCGTATCCTTCCCTTACCGGAACGAGGAATATCGATTACGTATCGAAATGTAATTGACAAATGGTTATCAGGTCAATATCAATTGATGTTACCTCATTTCTGTCAAAACGTAGAAGAAGTAAAACGGGGAGGGTGGGTTGGAATATGGCTGACTCAACTAGAAAATCAGCATTTTCACACTTAAGCACTCGGAAGGCAAATACGCTTTAATGCTGGACCCTTTGGGCATTCTTAATGGATTATGCATTAGTTTTAACACCCAATACATCATCAATGACAGATTCAAGAGTATGAATAAGTAATGGCGCGGTTTAGCATATATGGCGCCATCTGTTTGGAGAAACTGGCATATGGATCGTCGCGATCATATTCCATTTAAGGACCATACAGACAATCATAAAGTCAACTGAGAACATTTTTTGAGGACAGAAATCCATGAGCAGGTATGGGGAAATTTTCTCTAGTGAAACTTCTTGGATATGACTGATTTTGAATTGCAGGATAGTAGTTATTCACAACCACTGTGTAATAATAGTATTTCAAGCATTTCTAAACAGTACGCAATATTTATGGCATTAACTTAGGAATTGTTGGCAACAATTATGACGCATCCCGCCCCCCTGTCTCTCTATCTATCTTTCTCTTTTGTAGAATTATTTTTTTTCTGTCTGTATGGTAACTGATCCAAAAGGAAATGACAGATTTAGGGAATTTCCGCCTCTAGGCACAAGTTATACTGTCGCCCTCTTCCTCACATTGAAAGAGCTATATTACATATAAGACATAATAGAGACATATAAGAGACATAATTTTAATAAAAGACATACATTTGTGGGGAAAAATCACATGTATTTTCAGCACTTAAGGATTTAAGTTAACATTTAAATTAAGGAATTAGGTTAGCATTTAAGTTAAGGATTTAAGTTCACATTTAAGTTAAGGATTTAAGTTAACATTTAAGTAATCAACATTTATGTTAATCAATATTTAAATTAATCAGCATTGAAGTTAATCAACATTCAAATTTATCAACATTTAAATTAACATTTGTTAATCAATGTTTAAGTTAATATTTGATTAAGGATCGTTCAAGAAGTCTGTCAGCCTGATTGCAAATTCACAGTTTTGTGCATTTCTGCCACAAATATCGAACAATGATTGCCCTTGAAAAGCTCGTTGAAATGGAACAAGTAAAATACTTTTTTTTCTTCTAAATTTTAGCAATTATACTCCGATTTTTTTTTTAAATCGCTGTGCGTGCCACGTGTAACATAGCTTACCGACCCCTGTGACACGTGACAGTGAAACATTTCTATAACGCTAATATAGGAAACGAGAAAAGATATATAGACAGTTATAGATAATTCTTATGTTTATAAACAACGTTGATCTTGCTACATTCTACGTCTGTCGGAACCGCAGAAAATATCGTCATATAGACAGACTTATCATTGTATACATATCTCACTGTGTATAAACATTACCATTAGTGGGCCGTTAGGTAAGAAATAATTTTGGGCCCCCTCATTCTTAATAAAATAATGGACCCAAAATTATAACAGGGGCCCTAATTCACTGGAAATTTTGGGCCCTTCCTATTTTGACGAAGTGGTAGCTACACTCCTTATTCACAGTGAAGGATAATAAAATGACAAAAACAACAAAAATATTTAACAAAATAAAATTCATTATAAACACATGATCAAGATTCATCAGGTAAATAGAAAGTTGATGGAAAAGCGTGAATTGGGGTTTTTCATTGCTGAAAGGCAACAATCGCATGTTGCACCAAACAAGGTATAAAATTAATATATAATATTTTATGAACGTATATTCTTACATAAATTGATATATGTTTTTCATTAATTCTTCACAAGTGAATGATTCATGACGAATTCGTTTGCTGTACGTATACCAAAACAGTAAATCCATTTTTAAGAGCAGCTTGAAGTGTGTAAGGAAAAAATGCGCTATCCAGATTTGTATCTTGTGCTAAATTCAGGGTATAGTTCGTTCGCGGAAAGTTGACCGATGGTACCTTTAGAATTCACGGGAGCTGACGTCACAAACGGGCTAGGTCATTACAGCAGATGGGAGGACGTCATTTCAGATCTGTTTTTCATTAATTCTTCACAAGTGAATGATTCATGACGAATTCGTTTGCTGTACGTATACCAAAACAGTAAATCCATTTTTAAGAGCAGCTTGAAGTGTGTAGGGAAAAAATGCGCTATCCAGATTTGTATCTTGGGCTAAATTCAGGGTATAGTTCGTTCGCGGAAAGTTGACAGAGGGTACCGTTAGAATTCACGGGAGCTGACGTCACAAACGGGCTAGTTCATTACAGCAGAGGGGAGGACGTCATTTCAGAACTGGTTTTTGGCGCAGACAAACGTTCGCTAAAAACCAGTTCTGAAATAACATCCTCCGCTCTGCTGAAATGAACTAGCCCATTTGTGACATCAGCTCCCGTGTATTCTAACGGTACCATCGGTCAACGTTTCGCGAGCTAACTATACCTACGCAACCTGGAAAGATGGAATTGTCAGGGAAGTTGAAATCGTTCCTAAAACTCAGGGCAGAACGAAATTTTTAGTCAAACCTAGTAAAATCAGGGAAATCTTTCCTAACTTGTTCTGAATAACTAAATCTCACGCGAAACTGAGGATATTTTTCCTGGAAACTGAAGTTCAATTCATTGTTTGAATTTTGCAATCAGTCAGAGAATTTTGTCCGAAAAGTCAAGGAAAAAACTGGAAAAGTCAGGGGAAAACCTGGAAAAGTCAAGGGAAAACTTGAAAAAGTCAGGAATAACTTGGAAAAGTCAGGGGAACCTGGAAAAATCAGAGAAAAACATGGAAAAGTCAGGGAAATTTTTTCTTCACGGCAATTAGGGAATCCTGTAAATGGAATGCTTTGTATCGATTTGTAACTAGTACAAAATCGGATTTCATAGCTTTCTCACTCCAAGTGAGAAGACTATGAAATTTACTAAATAATTTCTACCCAATTCTTACCTATATACGCTTCTGGGCCGTACAAATTTGTAAGGCGCAGTATAGCCCAGATGCTCTTGCGCCATAAAAAATCCAAACAAACAAACAAATTCGTAATTTTAAGATTTTGTCTCATTTAACTTTTCTTTCGGATGCCCTCCCCGGAACACAGCGTGAGAACCGCTGATATATTTCTTTTAGCGACGGAAAAGCTTATTTCTTATGTGAATTGTCCTTTAAAATAAATATTAATTTATGAACGTTTCTGTATATTTTAAGAATATGCTATATCCTTCACTAACCCACCCGGTGTTTATGGGAAAAATCCTTTATTCCTTAGTGTAGTCAGTATTAGATTTGAGACATCTTTAGTTGTGTTTGAATTAGAAATATGTGCCAGGAATTAATGAATCAATTAATCAATATTCTTAGGTGCGATTTTTCAAAATAACCTAAATTGGTTATAAACATATTGATTACATATGCAAAAAAAATTAGCAGAAATATTGGAATTATTAAAAATAATGCATATTTTCTACTTAATAATATATTTACTAAATTATATTACACATTAATATATTCACCTTTACAATATTGTTTATTAGTTTGGGGTTCTACTACAAACGTACTATCAAGGCGCATTGTAACCCTACAAAATAGATATATTAGGCTCTTCCACCACAAAGAGGCAATTGATAATTTCATATATTTTAGAAATTTATATAACTTTAAATTAAGTCTGGTTATTTTTAAATTAACTCATAATAATATTCGTTCTAACTTGGTGAACTAACTTTAGAAACAACTGCACATAATTACTTAACGATAACTAAGAATTTATTTGTGGTACCAAAAATAAAGACTAACTTAATGCATGCTAACTTAAGTTATATTGGAATTAAACTTTGGAATTCCCTACCAATGCATTTAAAGAGGCAAATATTTTTTCAAGGTTTCAAAAAATTAATCGAACAGTATTTTCTTGATCATGAATGAGTATTACTTTACTGCTATTTTCTTTTAATTATTGGATTTTATAAATAGATTGATCTTAATTTATTATATTTTATATATGGTGTAAATTTTTAATTTATTGTATTTTATGAATGGTTCGATTTTATAATGATGATTTCGTATATTATTGACTTTGTTACATGTTCTGATTTAATACATACCTTTTTTGACTTTTGACTTTTTATTTTTTGGGGTACAATGACTAGCTTATGTTTTTTAAACCTTTTGTCGTTGTTTTCCTCGCTGCATGTAGTTCTTATTTTATAAAGTATGTTCTTTTTTTGTATATATATTTTAACCAGAGAAATAAATTTTGATTGATTGATTGACTGACTGACTGATTGATTGATTGATTGAAAATAAGGGAACGATTTCGATGAATGAAGAATTTCGTTCATTCACCAGAGCCTACGAGAGGGAGGCATCAGGGACTCGGGGGTCCCGATGAAGTCTAGGGGATCGCGCTGGCAAGGACCTATGCTGTGTGGGCCCGGCCCAGGGAAAAGGAGTCATGGGGCCGGTCAAAATGAGCCTGTGGGCCCGTATTTGCTCTCGACGCCCTATCACTCTCTCAAACTAAAGCGTCAATTACTCGGAAATTGAATCCAAAGTCCTTATCGAATCAGGATCTCTGACAGAATAAACTTATGAATGCACCGTAGTTCTTAAATAACGCTAAACTGTGTATCATGTGTCAAATAACGTCAGTACTGAATGTCAATTTCAAAAACAAAATCAGTTGCAGTTGAAACTACGTGACTTGAGATATCTACAAAAACTTGTTTTTAGAGGAAATTAATAAACTATTAAGTGATATGTATATTATCTTTCTAAAAGTGGCAATTGACTAGGAAATAGATTTAGATGGATTCATTAGCTTCTAAACAACCCCCCCTTTTCCCACTTTATTGTCTTTCAAGTGTTTTCTTTCTTCTCCAAAATGTGGACGGATGTATTTTGTAAATTTTAACATATGTATGCACATTCTTTATGAAACACTAATGCATCCGATAAACACTTTTTTTAAATGCAACGGTTTTTCTAAGAGAAAAAGTCCATTCCAAAAGCCGTCCGGATATCATATCTCTACTTTTCTCGTTTCAGCTGTGTCCTCGCCAATTGCGTCTGTAACGACAACCACTACAACCGGAACCGAATCGCCACCGGTTCCAACAGCAGCTGCTAACGGACATGATATCAAACCGGAACATCGGAACCAAACAACAGACGACGACTGCGAACCGGAATGTGAACCGAAATCGAAAAAAGATAGTTCGGACGGCGGTTCCTCCGTTGGATCTTCTACAGGTCACGGATCTTCGCTCGCAGATGGCATAGGTCAACCAAGCAGTCAACATAAGGTCAAACAAAGAAGGTCAAGAACTAATTTTACTTTAGAGCAACTAAACGAACTTGAAAGATTATTCGATGAAACGCATTATCCTGATGCTTTTATGCGCGAAGAACTCTCACAGAGACTTGGACTTTCGGAAGCAAGAGTGCAAGTAAGATTAATTAATTAATTAATTTATTTATTTATTTATTTATTTATTCTTCTCTCCCTCCTTCTCTCCATATCGACATAATTGCAATTATAAATATAAGTAGATTTCTCCTACTGAGATGTTAATCCACATTATACCAATCTTTTTAATATTCTTCTGTAATTAGCCTTACTTATTTTAATAATAATAATAATAATAATAATTTGACAGTAATCTGCATAATTTGTTTCATGTATTGTAATTTTTCTGCGACACACAGAGAGCTTCAGTTATCACGAAGATTATAACGTGTCCACAAGACTGGGTTCCAAGTTTAGTAAACTTGGTTATATGTAAATATTTAAATTAAACAACAATATAAATCAACGTTTATTGGCGTAGTGATACCAGCGCCGATGTTATGGCGTGATTAGATGGTGAAACGTTCGAAAGAAAATAAATGTTGTTTTCAACGATTCTGTTATTTCGGTTATATATGATAATTTCGGTTCTGAAACGTAAAAAATACAAGCTATATTGCAATATATTTTTATCTGAAAAGTAATTGAATAGTTGGCGACACTAAGAAAAACAAGAGGGGTGTAAACAAATGGAACTGAGCATGCGCTTGCGATGCACTTTGCCACCTCAGCGAATAGGTTCAAATGACTAGCGTCTAGAGACAGGACGTACTCGGTCTTCTGCGCATGTGCGTGGACTTAAGAATAAAAGTTTATTCTAAACTCAGTATTTCCAGTATTATGTAACCTTCTTTGAAGAGGGCTAAAAGCCTTCGAAAAAACGTTTTAAAGCTATATTAAAGCATATAGTTAAAAAAAACTGTGCCCATTGTGTTATTTTACCCAGATTTGTGATATATTCAACACAGTGAGTCGCTTTAATTCCTTATCCTTTTCGTCAGCAGACAGACAAACTAACCATGCGCATGGTCCATGCGCATGCGCAGAAATGCGACAGGAGACGCTCTTTCCTCCTGTCGCTAGATGCTAATGCTTTTCTAGCCAAGTAAATATTATTGAATGGAAACACTGATAGAAATTTTTCGCAGTCCATGCACATGCGCGAAAGAAGGATTTCGTCCTGTCTCTAGACGCTAGTGTTCAAATGGCGGAACACCTCGACCATATTCTCCTTGAGGCAGTAGATGTGCTAACGTTATTGCACCTCTATTCGTCTATTTCCTACCATATCGCATGCACAACTTGTGAAAGAATAAACAAGCTATGTATGAGAAAGAATATTACAACCATTTCTGGTTTTTTAATCGATATTAAAATATCAATGATAACTTAATTGCTATCTAATTATGATACTCACTTTCCCGCTTCCTAGAATGGTTCCAATAGCTTTGGAATTCCAACAATAACACTGAAAAATAATAATCTGTTCTGCTAATTGTAACACTCTGTTCTGATAACTTCAATGATAATTTGTTCCAATAACTCCGATAATAGTTTGTTCTGATAACTCCAATAATAATTTGCTCTGATAACTCCAATAATAATTTACTCTGATGACTGTAATAATAATCTATTCTAAGTTCTATTAAAATCCGATAACAAACGTTTTACTTCAATTTTCAAAGTACGAACCAGTGGCGTATGTAGAAAGTTCATACAGGTAATACAGATTCATGGGGGGGGGGGAGTTACAGAGCTACAACTGCATATGTGTATAGACAAAATTACATCGCAATGAAAAAAGTTATAATCCCCATTAAGCCCCCCCCCCTGCATACGTCAGTGATACAAACAAACCCACGCACAGAGTATTGATATTAAAATTTAGATAAATTAATGTTCAAATAATTAGTGTTTTTGCAAATACATTCATTGTAGGAAAACTGTTGCATGCACAAGTAATATTACAATTATTATTTTAATTTGATTAATCATTACTTTAAGCCATTCACATGCAACAGTTTTTTCGCTAAAGAGCTCTTTGTAAAAAATGAGTGCACCTAAAACGGGTTATTCCTTTTGTTCACTAAAGAGTGAATTTTGCCTAAAGCATAGTGTAAATTAATTAATTTGAAAATGTAAATTAATAAAATAATTTGAAAAGGTAAATTAATAAATTAATTTGAAAAGGTAAATTAATAAATTAATTTGAAAATGTAAATTAATAAATTAATTTGAAAAGGTAAATTAATAAATTAATTTGAAAATAAATTAATAAATTAATTTGAAAATGTAAATTAATAAATTAATTTGAAAATGTAAATTAATAAATTAATTTGAAAATGCAAATTAATAAATTAATTTGAAAATAAACCATAAATATGAACTAATTTATTTGAAATAAATTAATCAAAACAAAATAATCAACACGGAGAAAAATATTTTTTCAAAATTTAAATGAAAAAAAAAGTATATTTTAACCGGTATCTACCCATTCCATTTTCAAATGGGTGGGCAACCACACAGACACTGGTGTTTACGTACATAAATATAGGGATGTCTATTTATTGGAAGTGGAGGAGGGGGTGGCAAGTGTGCCGTCAGTGGTAATTTAAGCCCCCCCCTCTAATCCACCGTACTTCCCTAATTCTAAACGGATTATCTCCCCGGATCAAATGGCTAGATCCAGATGAAACAGCTGAGGCTTCTACACCGACAAATTCAATCCACAGA
>QLNU02014176.1:149111583-149137724 GCA_006491805.2 Dysdera silvatica
GACCTTGCGTCGTAAAAACATAACATTTTGTAAAAAATAAAGTTTCCCTGTGAAACTGATTTTTCGTTTGGATAAGCAGCGTGAAGCGATAATAATCTAGAAACAGGCTACAATAAGCTGGAAAAGGATATATAGTAAGCTAAAAATAAGCTATAATAAGCTATTATAAGCTGGAAATAAACCATAATAAGCTGTAGTGCGAAAAAAATATCAACAATATTAGTTAATGCTAACCGTTAGAGGTACTGGCAGTTTATTACTAATTGTGCATTTAAATGCACACTAATTACGCAAAAATTAAATTGTGCATTACTAATAATGCATTAGTGATGCACAATTAAATGTACTGTTTTCTTTTTAATACTAACCATTCTAAATTAATATTAATTTTGCAAATTTAATATTAATTATGCTCACCAGCTGATCCAAGTGGGGGGGACACGAGGCTAAAATAGGACTAAAATGGAATCTCCCCCCCGAAAGATTTCTGGATCAGCCATTGTTTATGCTAGATTAAAACTATAATTGTTCTAGTTTAATTATAGTAGTTTAATAGTAATTATGCTAGTTTAATTATATCAGTTTAATAGTAATTATGCTAGTTTAATTATATCAGTTTAATAGTAATTATGCTAGTTTTATTATATCAGTTTGATAGTAATTATGCTAGTTTAATTATATCAGTTTAATAGGCACTATGCTACTCAATTATATCAGTTTAATAGTAATTATGCTACTCAATTATAGTTTGATAGTGATTATGCTAGTTTAATTTCTAAATGAAGATAGTTTATCAATAACACCAGTGCAAATCATGTGTTAGCTTCCATAATAATTCGTTTGATAATTAAGTTTAGTAATAATAACTATATAATAATAATTTAGTAATAATAATCTAGTATAATAATAATCTAGTAATAATAATCTAGTAATAATAATCTATAATAATCTAGTATAATAATAATTTAGTAATAATAATAATCAATTAGTAGTAATAATAATAATAATTAGTATAATAATAATAATAATTAGTATAGTAATAATAACTAGTTTTAGTAGTAGCAATAATAATAATCTAGTTTTAGTAGTAGCAATAATAATAATCTAGTTTAGTAGTAGTAATAATATCAATTTTAATTAAATTGTGTTAGTTTAATTCTTATTTCGCTAATTTAATGTTAATTGTTTTAATTTAATAATAATTATCGTCGTTTAATACTAATCGTTCTAATACTAATTGTCTTATCGTAACGCCACTAAATATGCACTAACCGTGTTAGTTTAATACTAATTCTAAATTTTACCTTAAATTATAATCTCGTTAATAATTTTAATGGACATGTCAAAAATAGAAGGCTTCTGCGCTGCTTCTTATTGGAGCTTTTACTCCACAATTTTAGGTCGGTGACAGCGAAATTTTTAAGAATAAAGCGACCCGCCATAATTTCCGCTACATCGGCGCCGGCTTTTAAAATTTGGCACAATCAGGAAAAAAACACAAGTTCCATAACTAAAACTTAAGACTACCACTTTGTAGTGCTTGCATTAACGTGCTTGTCGGAGAGGTAACCTATAGAGCTCCTAAAACTAAAGGCTCCATATAAAAGGACGGGAAACGAAGAAATCCACGTAACGCAGGCCGACACTGAATGATTAAGCCCGGCCTTTTACGCTGATTAAGTTCTTGTACAGTTAATGCGCCCCTTTACACCACTCTTAGAGAAGATTCCAGCGCCATTTCATTAACTAGGGGGGCTTAGCAGAGGCTTATATATTTAATTGGCCCCCCCAGATTTAGCATTAACCCCTCCTTACGCTCTCCCTCCCCCCCACTCCCTAGCCTTCTTTTACTTTGGAATAATATACACAAAGTGACTCCCATGACGTGCATTTAGATGCGGAGTAGTTTTATAGTGGGGCATGGAGTTCTAAATAGAACACTAAATATTTTACTGTCTGCAACCTATGCGGAAGATACGAAGGAACAGAGAGAAATGTTTATAAGTTATTTGGCGATAAATATGTCTAAATGTGTGGAGCTGCTTCACATTAGTAGTGTAAGCTGCATCATGGGACCAAAGGAAATTATTGCCAATAAAAGTCCAATAAGTCGCCAAATAATAATTTGGCGACGAAAGTATTTATTTCACATATATACACAAGGTGTTCTAAAAGCTCTTAACGATTTTTAATTTTTTTCACGACTTTAAAAGAACAATATTTCTGAATAAATTTACAAGATGTTTCACTGTATATATATATATATATATATATATATATATATATATATATATAAGCAAGTAAATATAAAAAGACAATTTCAAATGCTATTAAGCTTACTACAGTCTTTGATTTTACCGTGTTTGGCGCAGTATAGCCCAGATGCTCTTGCGCCATAAAAAAGCCAAACAATCAATCAATCAATCAATCAAATGCTATTAAATAAATAAAGAAATTATTATATATAATATATATTCTATAATACGAAAATTGAAAATGTAGTTATCCACTATAAAAAATGCGCCAAGCTGCGATTCATTAAATTGAAATATATTACAAATAGTTATAATGAATGATTAGGGAGTTTGAAAATGGATATTTAAAATAGAAATTATATTGTTAATCCTGTCTGAACTTGAGATCAGGATGTGGGCAAAATATATATATATTTATAAACACGAGGCAAGGTTAATTTATATTCACTAAGAATTAAAATTAATTAATTGAAATAGAATAAATTTGCAGTAGAATTTGTTTATGGGAATCTATTATTTGAGTTTTCCAAAACTTATTAGTAACTACGTACTTATGTAGTTATGTACCTCTACGTTATGTATAGCATAGTAGAAGAAACACACATATATTAATATGTTTTAGTTTTTTCGTTTAGCCTCATAAAACTAAAAATAACGTTTGGCGTTCTCCAATAAAACTACGAAGATATTTGTTTACATATGTTTATGTGTGCAAGGTCTGACTTCCGTTAGAAATAAAAAAAACATTGCACAGTTGCAAACAATTCTTTCTTTGTAAGTCTCCTCCATAGACTTTTCTAGATAGTTCATCCCAAATGTTCCGAATCGTTTATCTGCAAGTCCGGGGTTTGGTTCCCTAGGCCATAAGAGGTTCGGATTCCTCGGAAAACAGTAGGTCCCGGCGCAGCATGACCATTGTAGTCTTTGAGCCGTAAAACACAAACAAACAAATTTATTTGAGATCTACCTGACCATTGGATGGCTTGTAGACCATTTGTTCGAACCACCTATCTGCAGATTTAGCCATGTGGGTGGGTGCGTTATATCTTATTGAAGCTTCCGTTATATTCCCTCAAAACGGATGCTACTAGCAAAAGATACTCTTTGAGTATTCTCTAATAATCGTGTGTATTACTATTATACGAAATAAACGCGCTGTCAGATGTTACATTAAAGCAACTCACGTCTAGACAAGTACCTATCCATCTCCTTGCTATCTACTGAATTTTTTTTAACTCACGAAGACTACTGAATATTTATTTGAACTTACGAAGACTACTGAATATTTTTTGAACTCACGAAGACCACTGAATATTTCTTTGAATTTACGAAGACTACTGAACATTTCTGTGAACTTACGAAAACTACTGATTTTTTTTACCTTACGAAGACTACTGAATATTTCTTTGAACTCACGAAGACTACTGAATATTTCTTTGAACTTACGAAGACTACTGAACATTTCTTTGAACTCACGAAGACCACTAAATATTTCTTTGAACTTACGAAGACTACTGAATATTTCTTTGAACTTACGAAGACTACTGAATACTTCTTTGAAATCACGAAAAATATAGTAAAAATAACACTTAAAATCGTCCGATACATCCTATTAGGACTTGTTTCCATCATAAAATTTGATTGTGCAACCCATTCACCTGTTCATTTCATAAATTTTCTTGTGAGTGGTCGATTTAATCTTATAAGTTCTTGGCAGTCTTGGATTAATTCTTGGTAGTCTTGGATTGGCAATCTTGGCAGTTTTGGGTTAAAGCAGGTTTTTTCTTTGTATTTTGCATGCTTTAGGATCGAATGTCTTTTATGTGTAGTTGAGTTTGTTTAATCTAAATATTGTATTGCAATTTGTACTTGCAGTTTTGCAAAGATTGCACTTATAGTATGGTCCGAATTTGCATTAATTTTCTAGAACTGACAACATATCATTCACGGCTATTAAGCATACTCTTTTCTTCTGTCCTCCTCTCTTATAATTGTATATTTCAGTCTTTGCCAAAGCTTTAGGAACGTTAACCATTTTTTTTAATATTTTATAAATTCCGAACAGAGATCTCTGTAGTTTATTTGCAAAGTACTTTTACCTTTCTTTAGTCCTTTATCCATGAGATAAAAATTCGTCTTGCTTTGCCGAAATGGGGTTGTATCGTCCGCTGTTAACTTTAAACAAAATTTATGCAATCACTGAAGGCGCATTTTCCTAGATGCGCATGTTTTACTGCGCAACAATGAGAAACGTCGGAAACTAACTCAAACAATAGAAAACTAATGAAAGTGTTTTCCTAGACCACGCAAAACGTTTCCATTGGTTTTTATTGTTTGAGTTTCATCTCGGCGTTTTATATTGTTGCGCCGCAAAAATTGCGCATCTAGAAAAACGCATCTTGAGTACTTTAAGATACAAAATTTTGCATTGTGTTTAGTTAAACAAATCTTTTAACTTCATATAATTTTAGTCTAAATTGTCCACGATTTGGAGACAGAAAGAATTATTTTGGGTGATGTTTTCTTCCTTTGGGAGAGTCCATCAGGTCAAATTTCATCCATTCCATCTATCATAAAAATTCAATGGACAATCATCTGAAACTTTCCTGGAGCACAAAAATAATAACACTCTTCCTTTTTCTGATGTTTTCATAAAAAATACAAGAAAATTTGTTATTTTGATTCACTGTAAACCCTGCATACTCTCCCACACACCAATTTCTGGCGCCCTATCAAACAAACAATGGCCGTCTTTTATACGTAAGTTTACCGTGCATTACTTCTGAAACATCTTGCATAGTAAGAATTATATTTGTTTTATAAATAAATATTTTGTAAATTAAATTTTGGTTTTAAAGTTTTTCTACTAAAGATATTTTCTGCTTGTCTTCCTGTTTATTCTTTTTTTTTCAACTTCCTTTTGTTTCCGTTTCAAAACCTCTTGATTATAGTAATGTATATTTATATAATAAAAAAGGCAGAATCACAACATCTGCAATAATGATGAAGGACTGCTGCTGACGCATCTAAACTCTTGGAACGTTCATTTGCTATCTTGCTAGTGTTCAATCTTTTGTATGTAAATATATTTATATAACCATGTGTTTATAATGGAGCATATAAAAACATATAAAATTCTTAAAAATAAAAAGCGGCCATTGCTTGCTCTTTTTATATATATATAAGTAATTACAATTATATATATAGTAATTATATATAAGTAAGTATTTTTACATATGTAAGTATAAAATATAGTTTATATATATATAATGGTGGTCAGTACGATAATTACTAAACGAAATGAGAAGCAAGAAAGATAGTAAGTAGTTACAGCTGGCTATACTCGTCGCTGGTCGTCCGCTATGCGGCGCTCTGTTAACGCCAAGCATTCGAGAGTGACGGACGTTGTTTGTTTTTAAGCACTGCCGATGTTTGCTAGTTTACCAATATTTAACCTTTTGTATGTAAACTGAGCATACGCTGGCCAATGACGATAACAAATATGGAGCTCTGGAATGTCTACGAGCAGGAACCTGAGTCAAAAGTCGCCACAAAGAAAAGATATCTAGACCACACACTGGGGAAGAAACCGGACGATGTACGTAGTTAAGTCCTAGACTGGAAACTCCAAGGAAATAAAAGAGAGGTAAACGAAAAAAAAAACATAGCGAAGAACTGAAGAAGAAGGCGAAACATGGGGAGTTATTAAGAGGCTGGCAGGAAATCGAGACAAGTAAAGGCCGGAAGCGGGGAGGGCATAGGCGTAGCAGGGGAAGGTTTTGGAGGTTGTAACTCCCCATTGCAATGAAATTTTGTATATTTAATATAGGAATATGTGAGTTGTAGCTCTGTAACCCTTCTCATTAAGCCTATAATCCCTCCCTCATGAGATTTCTGCCTACGCCTATGATAGAGGGTATCACTTATACTATATTCATTATTAATTCAGATCTATAAAAAAAACTTAATGGGTATTTCAATGACTCAACGAGTACATCGAGAGCTTTGAGAGTGCTGTACGGGGTTCGATTATCATTCAGCTTAGCAATGCATAAATGTACGGTGGCTTAGTTGTCATGTTAAGCTGCGAGTCCTACCTTAAGTACATTTTATCTCGAAGTTCTGAAACAAAACTTAAATGAATGATAAATATTTTATTTCTCATGAAAAGCAAACTAATTAATTTCTATTTAATTGAGAAAACGTATTTCCGAATTAATTAATATGGTTAATTTCATTTAAATGGTTAATTTCAGGTACGTTTTTATATATTTTCCATTCCGTTTACTTTAGTATTTCGACTTGGTGATGTCCGAGTCTTCGAAATATCTTGAAAAATTTACGATGAACAAGAAAGTGATACATCGAACGTGTGTGTGCTAATCCAACTTGTATTTAGGCGGTGTTTTTTTGTTGTTTTTTTTGCATAGAACCGAGTCCAAACTTTATAGAAAACATGAATACGGAAGAAAATATATCCCAAAGTTTATAATGACATTCTCTATGCGAATCTGTACACGCTTTTCTCGCTATGATATAAAATATATTTGCTGATCAGTTTCAGAAATGAATTGGATCTCGCGAAGTTAGTTTCACTGCAAGCATACTGTGTTTGCAGTGAAAGCAGACATTCAGGGTAGAGCTTGTCTTCCAACACAAAGCATTTTAACCAAATGGTGGAATTTATACCAAATAAATTCTTTTAAATACTTTCAAATTTGAAAAAAAAAAAAGCTTTCACAGTACCTCAACTCAAACTCACCTTCGCGGCGCCGAAATAAAAATGCCAAAATTACAAAAACAAAGTTCTAAGTAACCTAACGTTCCAACAATGTAACGACAAAGCCTTGAAAACAAAGGAGTTCTGAGAGATGAGATTATCTACCAATTAATTCCCGCCCACTTACTCATTTACATAATTCGCGTACCCCCCCCACACCCCCATCATTTCCCTTGCCCTTCAGCCACCAATTCATTTTACAAATTGCCGATTAACTGGATTGAATTTACGTATAATATGCCAGCTTCCACCCGCCTATCTACCGCCCCCGTCTCCGACTTTGGAATCAATCAGCGTGATTACCGGCTTTCAAAGCGTTCTCGCTGCCCCTCCCCACCTTTTTGCTGACCCCCATTCGTCGGATTTTTCCCGCCCCATTAACTTGATTGGCGCGGATAAAAGAGTGATTAATTGTTTAGCTTTATACGATCCGGAAGTCAGTGAATGGCTGATTGTGAGTCACGTGGCCGACCACCGGCCACTCACAGCACCGCGATTACGCGGGCTATATATACGAGTAAATTTATGGCGCTAAAACCTCCGTTGTATATGGTAATATTAGATTTAATAACCAGCTATTCATGTACATGTGGGATGTAAATTTGTATCAAAAGGATATAATACAATAGAATAAGAAAGATATAATACAATAGAACAAAAAAGATATAATACAGTAGAATAAAATAGATATAATACAATAGAATAAAAAAAGATTATAATGTAATATTAAAAGTGGAGGCATAAAACTATTTTTTCGAAGAGAAAATGAAATTTAATTAAATTTAAACAAATGTATATGCCACTTTAGAACTTTCACCACTAGCGTTCTCTAAAGCCACATTTGTGGTTTCAGAGAAAGCTTCTGATATTACACTATGCCATTGGAGCACCCAAGTGGGTCTAAACCACCCAAATCTGATATTGAAAAAGAAAACACATCATTGTATTATAATTAAAGTTCGATTAATCGTAAAAGTAATTTACCCCCTTCTAACTTATGGATGAACCACCCCTAAAAAAAATTCTGGGTACACCACTGCATTATACACATAATGTGCAATTTACATGTATGCGACATTGCATTTCACATGTGTAATTGGTATGCACTAGACATCGTGGTTGACACGTGTAATTGACATGTATTTAACATTGATTTGATGTATGTGTCATTAACATATAACTTCACAATACCATATATATTTGTCATATCATCGTTTGTCATATTATAGTGATGCTATAAGTGATAATATGACATTATTATGATATGATAGTGACGTCATGTGACCATAGTGATAATATAATCATTGTCGTAGTAGTTATTATGTATAATATGGAGAATCTGCAAATGACAGTGAAGACCCCAATAGCTTTAAAACTCACGGACAATTCATAACTACATACTAAATTAATTATAGGTTTTGCTGTGATTCTTAATTTTAATTTAACATTTATTAATTAATTATCAATTTGGGTTCATTAGTTAATTATTAATTTAACTCTATTAATTGATTATTAATTTAACATCTATTGATTAATTATTAATTTAACATTTATTAATTACCTTATTAATTTTAACATTTATTAATTAATTATTAATTTAACATTTATTAATTAATTATTAATTTAACATTTATTAATTAATTATTAATTTAAATATTTATTAACACTATTAATTTAACATTTATTGATTAATTATTAATTTAACATTTATTGGATTAATTTTTAATTTAACATCTATTAATTAATTATTAATTTAACATTTTTAATATTTCAGGTTTGGTTTCAAAACAGGAGAGCTAAATGCCGAAAACACGAGAGCCAGCTCCAAAAGAGTAAGTTACACGATTTTTCAAACATACCTTTAAAAAATTAATACACACCGAGAAAGAAATTTAAAATATAAAATGAAATATGGTATTGAGAACGAGGATATAAACGAAATATACTGTTACTTTCTCTGTGATTATACACTAAATATCCTTCGGTTTACCGTGAGGATATATTCCTGGATATATTTTTAGGATATATTCCTGGATATATTTTTAGGATATATTCCTGGATATATTTTTTGGATATATTCCTGGATATATTTTTAGGATATATTCCTGGATATATTTTTAGGATATACTCCTGGATATATTTTTAGGATATACTCCTGGATATATTTTTAGGATATATTCCTGGATATATTTTTAGGATATATTCCTGGATATATTTTTAGGATATATTCCTGGATGTATTTTTAGGGTATATTCCTGGATATAGTTTTAGGATATATTCCTGGATATATTTTTAGGATATACTCCTGGATATATTTTTAGGATATACTCCTGGATATATTTTTAGGATATATTCCTGGATATATTTTTAGGATATATTCCTGGATATATTTTTAGGATATATTCCTGGATATATTTTTAGGACATATTCCTGGATATAGTTTTAGGATATATTCTTGGGCGAAACAGCTAAATTTGTGCGAATTGAAACCATCGTAAAAAGTAAATCAGTGGGAGGCCAATAGCATACGTTTCCGATACCAAATGTCGATGAGGAATATAACAGAATTATATTTAAAGCTCTGAAATAGCGTAATGATAAGAAAGAGAATTTAAAAAATACACTTTAAAATAGAGTTGCTTACTTTAAGGCTATAATATCACAATTACATAGCAACGAATGGGTGTGCAATGAATTGCACACCCATTCATTGCACACCCGTTCGTTGTGCAATGAATTGGTTATCATGTTTAACTGCAATCATTTCCTGTAAAGAGTACTTGAGTGTCATTCAGAAGAATAATTCCCATTCACGCTCTCATTCTCACTCAGTGAATGAGAATTATTGTTCCCGTTACCAGTTAGTGAATGATCCAAAAGAACGAGTTCAGAGATACATTCTTCTAAAAACAAATAAGAATGGGAGAAGGCATTCACTGAAGTGAGTCCTTTTGCCCAACTCCACCTTATCGAATGTTTAAAATGTTAAGTGCTGGTAAATACACGTCGCGAAACTGTACACGTAATTATAGTTTAAATTCAAAATGCCTGTTTTTTTTCTTATTTTAAATTTAAAATATTTTATTTTTAAAACGCTGTTCAAAAATTTTGAAGCCTACATGTTTTCAAGCGTAAATATTCTACTAAAAACGATTGGTAGAAGGGGAAAAGCTATAGTCTTAAACAATATATTTGTGGGAAAACAGACGAAAGTGCAACCGTTCAAGCATTTAACTTTTAAAAGTTATAAATGGGATTTTAAAGCCAACAGATATTGCAGAAGAAATCTGATTTCCTTATTCGTTCAAGCTGAAATTACTTGTGCAAAAACGCACACTCGTTCAGTCTAAAAAAGTCGCGTCTGAAAGAACGATTTTCATCGCTACTTTGACAATTTTCTGCTACTATTGCTATTGGTTTTTCAGAAATTGACAGTCAAAATACAAGCGCTAGACTGTGTGCCAATTCGCCGCGTTAGCAAGCGAAAGGGGGTGAACATATAAACATAAAAAAGATAAGTCCCGTTCTAAAATTTTGGTAGATTTATTTAATCGTATTCGTTCGAACCTGTAATTTTTCCAGCTCCCTATTTCACATTAGTTTAATCGCAGATATCTTACATTAGCATTTAAGTGACTTAAATCTCTTTGGGGAGGGGTTCTAGGGGTACGAGATTTTTTAGATGTTCAATCATCAAATCAAAATTTAAAAATGCTCGATTAATTAAATTTTCGGCCTAGTTCTTTTAATAAATTAAATTCTGAGATTCATTTACTGATTAAAATTTGGGGATGTTCAAACTACCGATTAAAAATCTGAGATTTTTCAACTACAGATTAAAGTTCTGAGATTTTTCAACTACAGATTAAAGTTCTGAGATTTTTAAACTACCGATTAAAATTCTGAGATATCTAAAGTGCTGATTAAACTTTGATGAGATTCAGTCAAATATAAATTTTAAAATATTCAATTAACTGTAAATTTTAAAGTATATAATTAAAATATATTAAATTTTCAAGATATTTAATCTTTTATTAAAATGCTTGTATGTTAATCTAATCAAATTTTTTACAATCAATAACTAAGAATTTTAAATTATTAAAATTATCTTTTAAAACGTTGAAATTACACCAGGATATCTCATCTTCAGTAAATAAATCACACTGTACTGTAAATAAATCACACTGTACTTTTTCAATAAAAGATAATCTTCAATAATTTATAATTTTAATAAATTATAATCTTCAATAATTTATAATTTTAATAAATTATAATCTTCAATAAATTATATTTTTCAATAAATTATAATCTTTAATAAAAAATAACTTTCAATAAAGGGTAATCTTCGCTATAGGATAATCTTCAATAAACGGTAAACTTTAAAGTCATAAATAATCTTCAATAAATGATAATCCCCAAAACGCCCTATATAACCTTCAATAAATGATAATCCCTAAAACGCCCTATATAATCTTCAATAAAGGATAATCCCAAAAACGCGCTATATAATCTTCAATAAATGATAATCCCAAAACACCCTATGTAATCTTCAAAACCATGTACAATATCCAATAAACGATAATCTTCAAAACCATGTACAATATCCAATAAACGATAATCTTTAAAACCATGCAAAATTCTGAATAGAGAATAATCTTCAAAGCCATTTAAAATTCGCTTTATATTGAATAAACTGTAGTTAAATTTAATTAAAGTGCAAATACATTAATTGCTTCACGACATAGTAAGTGATGGCGTTAAAGGTATGAGAAATCGCTGTGAGGTCCGTATAACTTTTCAGGCACTCTTCTTCTAATATACAAACATATTAATAATAATTCTTTCATTTACTCGGCAAATAACACATACAATATAAAAAACATATGAAAAATTCTCTGTCATGTGCAGAGATGGAGATAGGAAAAAATGACAAAAATGCTAAACACGGTCTCACCATCTGAACAACGCACAGGTGGCACAATCCTCCCACAATATATAAAAACAATCAAATGTCATATAACAGGGGCTTACACTCAAATATAATTCAGGTCCGTCTACGTGATGTTCCCCATTCCTCCAGATCTGGCAGAAATTAATTGATTGTAATAGAAATTAATTGATTGTAATTGATTATAATGGCTTATCCCATTACAATCCACCTCCCATTATTTATACAATCATGTGGACTCTCGAGGTCACATGATTGGAATCTTCTCCCAATAATTTTAATATTCAGAGCGATTATTTGTTTAAGTCACCTTTAAATAAATACTCGTTATCCACATGATAATGTTTAGTTTCTTATATGGTGTTGTACATATCAATGTTTAATTTCTTTTATTACGTCTTATATGTCAATGTTTAATTTTTTTTATGTTTTACATATCAGTGTCTACCCTTATTTATGGTTTTTATGGTGTTATATTTTAATTAATTTAATATCTGAGAGGTGACCAGACCTCGTCAAGCTGTTTTTTTCCCGGACATCTGTCAATCACTTTCCAGTATTATCAGATCATTTTTTTTATATTTTTTATATTTTTGGTAGCCTATAAAATAAATATTATTATCATCATATTCTAGCGTTCGTCATATTCTATGTTTCAACATAGCTCACTTTGATTTGTGCATCTTCTACTCCCATTTCCATATTTTGCACAAGTTTCGTACCGATGGTTATATATCATTTAGAATTTTTGTGGCCGCGCAATAGATTTAATTCACAATATTGCATTTTCTCAACAACATAGTGATTTGCATTTGCTTTTATCGATAACCTTCTAAGTTTAATGTTTAAGAA
Organism: Dysdera silvatica; assembly: GCA_006491805.2. NCBI lineage: Eukaryota > Metazoa > Arthropoda > Arachnida > Araneae > Dysderidae > Dysdera > Dysdera silvatica. The sequence continues at coordinate 149,124,419 of QLNU02014176.1, forward strand.
CCAATCAGGAACGTAGCCAGGCTGGGGAGTGAAAGAGTGAGCCCCCTGGAAAATAGCTTTTTCAAAGTAAATTATTTTATAATTTTCTTTTAAATTTTTTGTTTTGAATAAAATTGTACATGAAAATGGAAATTGTTCTTTGACGTTAAAAATATATTCAAAATATATTTCTACGATAAATCTTGTATGCATCATGTTTTTGTAGAACTTTGAATCTCCTTACTCTATTGTAAAAGAGTAAGTGAAATTATAAAAATTTTAGTAAGTTTCTATATGTTTTCAGTACAAAGCTTATTCATTAATAGTAAATATATGTCTGCTTAGATATTTATTACTATTAAACGCATTAATAAAATACATCAACATACTGAAGAATTTTGAGCTCCACCCCCCCTAGCATTCTGAGCCCCGTGTAACTTCTAAATCCCCCTATAACGAGCATTTATCTACAGCCCTGATACCAATATGCATTTCCTCTATTTTTGCCAACATTAATACAATAAAATCGCTTGGGGAGAACTCATGGCAAGAGCTTGCTTTTTTCTGTCCAAACCGGCATCAAAAAATTTCACCAAAAAGGGGAGATACTTAATGCAATTCTGCCTCTCTGTTTAGGCTAGCGCTTTCTTCAATTCTCTTCGTAACGGAATGAGAATGTTTACGTAAGTGAGGATGGCATCGGCGGGAGGAGAGGAGGGGCTCTGGGTGAGCAGGGGCGGGAGGGGTGGTCAGTTAAACTAGATAGATTGGACAGACTGCTCGCGAAGGGATGTCCAGACGAGATGTCCGATATTTTTAGCGGGAACATCTTTAGGGATAAGGACACTTAAGAAAAGTGTGGAATCACTGATGGCGGCTCCAAATATATTCCGAGGTTCGAATCCTTCAATTACAGTTCATTTTTTTGCTCTTTTCGTATCGGGAAAGGGGCGAGAGTCAAATTGTTACACAGAGCAGAGTTGGGCAACACTAAATCTTCCAAAGCAGTGTTTCTAAAAATTTTCCCTACAAAAATCCCTACGTAAACATGCCAAATTATAGTTCTGAAATGTGGCAACGGGGCTGTAAAGCACGGTCCAAGTGAGAGTAAATTTCAGCCTCACAGAAATTCAGTAATTTCAGCAATATGACTTTATTTATAACCGCTATAGGAACACATTATTTTGTGTGTACGGTAGTAATACTAAAATTAATAGTTAATTGTCTATGTTAATTAATAATTAGTTAACTATTTACTACTAAATTTTCAAACAAACTATTTTTCGTCGGGGCTTAATATTAATTTGAAGAAATTCTTTTCATCTTTTTTTGAGCCTTTGGTCCTTCGATCTTTAATTTTGTATTTTAATTAAGCAATTGTGTGAAGTAACCCTAAAAAATTAGCCATTGAGTTCTTTAGCAAAGACATATTATAATAATCCTATTAGTGTCCATGCACTTAAAACTATTATAGCAAACTTAAAAAGATTATTGGAGAAATTAAATAGTTTAAATATCACTACGGAAGATATGCACGGAAATTTGTTTAAACGGAACTAGTAACTCAAGACTAAGATATTTAATATTTACTTTGTGCTGTGAAATTCTTTAATGTGTGAAAAAATAATAATACATTAAAACCTCCTCAACAGATACTCCCGAATAAAGGACATTTTTCGAATTCTCAGTTTCAATGGTCGCCTTGCCCTAACACTACGTAATGGCAAACAGATACCCAAGTACAGGGGTGTCCACTACTCAGAGGTTTTACTATAATAATGATAATAACATAATTTTATGAATATTGATATGAGTAATAGCACGTGTGGGATCATTTTTTCTTTAAAGGAAAATTATAATGTCAAGATTATACTTATAAGTAATTATAATAATGGCATGTGGTAACTCCATGAATAGTAATGATGGGAATAATTTTATGATCTTCAGTAATGTCATAGGGAAATTCTTTGAATTGTGATAATAATAATATAGGGTAATTTTTATGAATATAATAAATTGTGTCATATATCAAATTATTTTAGCCAGAAAAATAATTATATGCCTAAAAGGGGAATATCCTTGAATTTCATAAATCAATGTTAGAGATATAAATTACAGAACTGAGGCTTCTGGAAATTTTTACCCAATCCCCTATGAGCTAGAAATGTTACTCCGCAGATGCATTGAAACAAAGCTTTGACGATCCATGGAAACTAGGAAAGTTAGATCGGCAAAAAGATTCAAGGAAAATCAAGGGAGACAGAAAAGAGGAAAGACAGAAAAGAGAAAGAAGATGTCTGCTTTTAGAAAGTAGATTTTCGACGTCAACTTGATGCAAATGGTTCTTTTGTCCGCTTGTCCATTAGTGCGGGATGCCCGTCGATTGGTCCAACTTCGGCCAAGAAGGATGGTCACCCAAACACGATAACAGCAGAAGAATTCGCTTGCGTTTGCATTATTCTGTTCTAACATAGTAAACAGATTGACCATTCGCCACCACCACCACTGCACCCCCACTCCGTCTGCCATTACCACCATACTCCACTCGTTCTGACATCCCTTGGTTCCTTCCAATGTTTGCCAAGAAATGTCTATTTCATGGTAGCGGTCATTATGCAATTGACAGATTGCTTATACTTACAATCGAAGTGTTGTATCAGCTCTTCAGGGTTGGTTAATCAACCGTAATTGTCTCTTTCCCTATTTTCCTTCAATTTCTAGAGAAGACGTGGGGCTTTCGCAAAAAATCTCTAAGGTTAGTTAAAAAAAATATACAAGAGCCTCTCATTTATATATCAACTCGTAGAACCTGCCGAAAACGACGCATAAGCGGGAGAGGCGCAGACTTGGATATTAGAATAATGGAAGCCAAAATGAATTTTAAAATTCAATATAACATGAGAATAACATTTAAAACATATAAAGCGGATGACATATCGATATTGATGCGATTTGGACTCTATCGATTTGGGTCCATAATCCCTTCCCCCACGAACCTTTAAAATTACCCCCTAGAGGGTCTTCCCCCGGTTGACAATAGCTATGTTAGCGAATAGTTTAGTGACTATAATTTAGTGACTAAAATATGTACAATTCTGAACACGGTACAAATATCTTCTCATTACATGTCACTATCTTATTGCAACATTCTGTCTTAAAGATGAACAAAATGGCAAGCGAAGTGAATCACTAAATGAACGAATGTTCAGATCATTGAATGATATGCAGATATGACTCATTCATTCAATGAAAGATTTAATTCACCTCTATATAAAAATCCACATAGCAATTACATATGGGCTAAACATTGTTATTGCTGCGAATGTTTTTAAGTTTTTAGCCAGTGTGTACATGGTTCCCAAGGACGCAACGTCGATGTTCTTTAAAGCTATATCCATTACAGCCATGTGTTTCAACAAACACATATGTCGAAATACGTACATGATGAGCAAACACATTAAAACATGAACATGATGAGCAAATACATTGAAACATGTATATGATGAGCAAACACGTTGAAACATGTACATGATCAGCAAACACTTTAAAAGAAGTTCATGATGAGCAAACAAGTGAAACATGTACCTGATGAGCAAACACGTTAAAACATGTACATGATAAGCAAACACGTTAAAACATGTATATTGTAAGCAAACACGATAAAAAATGTTTGTGTATGATCAAAATACATTTGAAGTATTAACTTCAAATAGTGTTGTTGTTGTTTTTTTAACGATCTCATTTCTTGAATCTTAACGAAATGTTACATTTTGTTCTTTACAGTCGGTCCCAACTCCCTTTCTTCGGATTTAATGATGGCAGCAAGCACGCCCATAGAATCTTCTCGAATAGCTCCTTACATCAATGTTTCCAGTGCGGTCGCCCGTCTTCCTCAAGAAAGGTATTTAGTGCCTGGAGCCCACTATTTACCATATGCGGATCCTGCATTCATAGCAGCTGCTCAACATTATGCAGCTGCTGCAGCGGCAGTTGCAGCAACGTCAACAACGTCCGGAACAGCGGGAACCAATGGACCGTCAACGCCTCACCACTCTTTCCTATTCTATCCAACACCTACCCACCCCTTCAGCCTATCCGCTCTCATGGCAGCAGAACGACTCAACAACAAGAACTCAAGCATCGCTGACTTGAGACTCAAAGCTCAAAAGCATGCAGCAGCTCTTGGGCTATGACTGTGAGAGTATAGCTCCTCACCTCAAGAGGGCACTTGCGTCTCAAGACTTTATACGATTGTAACGCCACCTTCCTTGTTTCGGAAGCAACCCAAACAGTTATTTACATGAGGTGCCGTGACATTGCGTTTTATTGAAAGTTAACAAGATCAAATTAGTATACCAGCTCGAGACGCCCGAGTTATACTGCTTAAAACAAATGATTGAGCAATAAACAGCATTGTGTATATATGTAAATGAGCCAATATCGGATGAATCAACAAGGACATCACCACCTTTTCTACCATTCGATACATGTACTTAGTATCTGAACGAATTGTATATGTGGTAGTCTAACTATCTACAGCATGTCATGGTGCTGTGTATCAACTCTCTGCAATATGTTGTGATGCGGTGCTTTAACTATCTGTAGCATGTTGTGGTGCTATTTGTCAAATCTCTCTCAACAGAGTGGTACTCACCTTTCTATAGCATGCTGTAGTACTGTGCACCAGCTCTTTTCAGCATACTGTGCATCAACAAACTGCATCATGCTCTGCATCAACTATCTGCAGCAATCTGTGCACAAACTATCTGCAGCATGCTGTGCACAAACTATATGCAGCGTGCTGTGCATAGACCATCTGTAGCATGCTGAGCATCAACTATCTGCAGCATGCTGTACTTCAACTATCTGCAGCATGTTGTGGTACTGTGTGTCAGCTAACTTCCGTGTGTGAGCAACCATGGCATTAGTAAAAGAAAATGGATGAAAGAGTGCCTTTGGTTTTTACTTTTATTGTCTGAAGGACTAGGTCATAGACATGGACACTATCTACGGTAGTTGCAATAATCAGCTATGATTAGGAAGGTTGTCCAAACTATTTTCGATAGTTGATGTTCCGCAACCGCTAGTCAATAAGTTGATTTGCTACTTAGCCCGGATGCGGTTTACCCGTGGTTTTCATCATAGCGATATTCTGGTCACCAAATACCACAATTTCATAATAAACAATTCTCCTATGAGCCTCTCTGTACAGTATGTAAAAATACGTATTATTATAACGTTATCAGTTGGCCAGCCCGTAATTTCGGATGTTTATCCAGTGATCGATAAGATCGATTCTCGATCAATAAGATCGATAAGATCGATTCGATAATCACGTATTTTGTTACCCTCAAAGGCCAATGGAAAACTTTATGTCCACTATATATGTATGAACGTCTTCAGCATAAAAAGTACATACTATACTCCATAGTCAGCCGTATGTGATTCGATTCTCTCCTTTTAGTATTAGTACAGAGATGCCAATCGTACTCGATATTACGATAGATCAATTATTTTTCAACTAAACTTTATATACTGGCCATCATATGCCCCGGCCATTAGTAAACTGATCAAAATTTTTAATAATTTTTCTGAAATTGACCATGGAATTAAAATCGATTAAATCCATAATTCGTCGTCTCCCCACAAAGCGATCATTTAACATCATAAGAAAACCAAAAATGCATTTTTACCATATCTTATAAACAACAATTAATTTTAAATTAATTAACTTTATGACGTTTCTTTTGTCTATCATAAATGGAAGAATTGATGAGTGGCTTATAATTGAGCTATAATTAATAATGAAACTAAATTATTAAATTTATTATCAAAGCCCAAATGAGAAATTACAGTCCAACCTCGATTTAACGAACTTTTCGTCATCAGCGTGTAGTTGCAAGTAGAATTTAAATTGTCATCAGATAATTAACTTCAATCAAGTTCACTCCATTGAAGTCAATGCTGGTTTGAAGTGTAAAGAAGTATCCACTGCCTTTTGACGCCAATTATGACCTTTTTGGCGATTTTGAAAAAAACGTAAAGACAATATTAAATGCCAACTCCCAATCAAACTAAAACAAACGTCAAAAAAATATCTTTTCGAAGTAATAGTTTCGTATATTCTCGTGTCTTACGTCTATTAAAATGAACACGCCACTTCAGAACGTTGGTAAACATTTTTATGATTTTTATTTTCATAATTTATTATTTCATTTTTCGACCAATAGCGCATCCATGATTTTTGCTCGGGGAGGGCCGAAAATGTAAAAAAAAAAATAAAGAAAGAAAAAGAAAGAAAGAAAGAAATGAAGGAAGGAAGGAAGGAAGGAAGGAAGGAAGGAAGGAAGGAAGGAAGGAAAAGAAAGAATATTTTGTTAATGTAATAATTGTTACCCATTTACCGATTTCCCGGATTTAATGATTATTATCACTAGGCCCGTGAAAATAGTTAAATCGAGGTTAGACTGTAATTAGTGAATGAATAATGTGTATATTGAACGTCGCGACCCATTTTTGACTATAATAATGATATATAATGAATAGATGCTTATTAATTATAATAATTCATTAAACGCAATAAATATTAATTAAATAAATATCAATTATATCATTTGTTAATTGTAATAATGTCATAATAAGGTTCATTGAAATTCAATTACTTTGTAATTATATAAAATGAAATATGAAATATTTTCAGTAATTACCAAGCTCTTAGTAATCACATAGAATTATAATCTTAATTATAATTATCTATATATTAAATTATCTAATATAACAGAATTATAATGGATTATGGGGTAAATTACCTATAAAGCCTTTATTCGTTTTTAACACTAATAATTACTGAAATACATGTATGAATGCTTGATTTGTAAATAATAACTGCTAGAAATATGTATAGATATAGGCAGTGCAATACATCTAGATGCAATAACTCAGCGAAATAAAATTGTGTTTTATATCCATTTGTGTACTGTTATCAAATTTGTCGGTTACCATAGCGACTCAGCGTCTCGCACAAAATTTAAGCTAGATTTTTGGCTTTCTTTAGCATTTTAGCTAAAATGTAAATTAAACAAATTTTAGCATTTTTAAATTTCTTTTTCTACTGTAAATGCTTGCAGTAGACGGAAATTTTGTACTCTTGAAGAATTCTAAACAAAATACCATAATTAAAATTTAGAACTACAAATAACATTTTTTATTTTGTACAAAATTACACAATCGGCGATATATTTGTACAATTCCCCTTATCTTCGCTACACATCATCGTCTGTAGACATTTTTAAAATCAAACTTACTTTGATTCATCCGTTCATGACGCAACAAAAGGTCTTCAAGATCGTCGTATGGCGGCCGCCGACATAAAATTGTGAAAATTTTTAATTTTCAGGGCTTTCGCTTTTTAGCGAAAGTGGTATTTAAATTTTGCGGAAAATGCAATATCCTTTCGCAAAATGCGAAAGAAATTTACGCAGCTAAATCTCTGGTCTCACACCAATTGGAAATAGGTTCAGATCTGAATGAGCATGGAGCTTAATCAATGACTGAATGATACCGTACACACATACAGCAAATTTTCCTCAACCGATCATGGTAGGACCGAGATCCTGCCTATTTAGGGATTTGACCAGTTCATTCAAAAATTGTTCGTAAAAATTGAGTTCACAAAAATTTAGTTCATAAAAGAAAAAAAGAGTGGAAAAGAAAATCAGGTATTGTAATGAGGATATTTTCTAAATTAACCGATTTCAAAATTAGGTGAAACTGCATGATTCGTCACCCGGCTTCTCTCTCCTCCTAAAATTTTTTGAAAATTGCAGTAGATCGCTTGGGGCCGAGTTGTATATGTCCTCGGGGAACGCACACACACACCAATACCTCGTTCAGGAAGGACACGTGCGAGAAGTTCTCATGATGACAGACGACTAGAGAGAATATCTCCTTCCCTAAAAACGTCTGCACTTCAAATAACCATGGCGCCTGAGATAAAAATGTCTAAAAATACTGTACACAGGCGTATTAAAGAAATTTAGTACATGGTTTACAAAAAAATGGCTCGCAAACCTCTAATTACAAAGATTTACCAAGGAAAGCTGTTTCACTAGGCTCGTAAGCACATGTCGTATGGCGACAAATGGCTAAGTATGCTGTTCATCGACGAAGAAAAAAGTGGAATCTGGATGGTCATGACGGCTATACAAGTTATTGGCATGATTTGAGAAAAGAGCTCAGAAGATTTTTCAGCGAACAATAAGGTGAGGTATCTCTGATAGTATGGGCGGCCTTTCCTTCAATCGGTCAAGTTTTTGTAGCAATTCTGCATAGGCCAAAAAACTCAGAGAAATATATTGAAACACACCACAGTCCCATTTGATGCTATTCTGTGAAATTTTAGGAGATCCGAATTGGGTGTTTCAACATGATAACGCCTCCATCAATACTTCAAATGCTACGAAAAATTACCTAAATAGAAAAAATGTTTCCATCCTGGACTGGCCACCAATCAACCTGGACTTGAACCCAGTCGAGAACGTTTGGGACCATTCTAACTCAAGTTTTTGCCAATTAATATTAATATTCATCTGTAACTTCCCTGCAGACTGGAATCGAACTTAGATGGTACAAGTTAGATCTTTTAATGCTACAAACTTTAGTACTTTCCATGTAAAATTATGTATGGAAAGTTCTGCGAAACGATGGAAAATCTACAAGGATCTGAGAAACAAATGTTCATTTAAAAATTTCAGAAATTCTGTTTATTCTGTACACTTTTAGGACACCCCTTTTTTAATTTTCCCCCATATAACTACGATTCCAGTTGCACTGTAATTTTCTTTTTTAGATAAATGCTAGTCGTAGGTGTTTTGTAATAAATCTTTTTGAATTCGTAGCAATATTCCATGTTTTAATTAGAAAAATGCATTTTAATTGTGTCTGTAAACTTCTGGACACACTGTAGATGCGTCACTGTATATTAGATGGACGCATGATGGAAGACTCAAAGACTCATTAAAACAACATCGCTTCTTAAGGTTTCAGCTGGGCAGGACAGGTTGAAGCGACAGCTGATTAAAAATCAATTTACTGTACATGTTATAACATATTATTAATATAAAGCACAATCTTTAAGAATGTGTACATGCCCATCTTCTCAGCTTTCCCTGATTGTGTACATACACCTATCTTCATTTTTAAACCAATCATGTGTCATATAATCCAAAGATGACATCTAATTGGATGAAAAAATGTAGCAATTTAGCCAATCAGATTAAGAATTGGCAACTCCTCTCCCCGCTATAAAGTAAAATGAGACCTTCATTTTCGGAATTTTAGCGGGAAAGAAAGCGCGAAATACTGAAAACAATTAATTCCTACATTTCAATTTCTTTACGCGAATTAGAATTCAATTGGACTTGCAGAAAAACATTAGAAAGAAAGAAGGAAAACACTATACCGCAGGCAGACCTCCATACTTCTGCTCTGATATTCTGAATACCAATATACTACGAATGAACAATACGCATAGTTTCTAACTTTTTATGTAAGGAATTGAATTTTAAAATTTCCACATTATAGCGAGGTGAAAGAAAAATTATATCGAAATAATTAATTTAAAATCCTTGAATGATATGAAGAGGCAGGCAGGAGTCTCTTGACACATGCTGATCTCTATCATTTTTTGGGTGGTGGGGGGGTTTGTATTACCTTTTAAATTTCTAAATTTTTGCAATACGAAATATATAATAACATGCATACAATCTTTGAAAATTTGAGGCCCACGATCTGGATCAAGCCCTAGGGCTCAATTAATCCGCTCATGAAGATAGCGCTGTGAAAAGGTATAGATAAATACATCGCGGAGGCTAAAAAAATACAATAAGTGTTGAAATAGTATAGAGGAGAAGAATGGGTTCGTTGGGTCTAAAAGCTAAGATAAATCATATTAAAATAATATAAAGAGAAGTTAATAAATGTGACACACACACAGCGACCAAAACGATAAGGATACACATGTTGAAATAATCTGGAAAAAATAAAAAGAATAACAAAGCTAAGATAAAACACATTGAAGTAGTATGAAAGGGGAATAATAAATATATATATACAGCGACTAAAAAGATAAAGATACGTACGCTGAACTATTTAAAAAAAAAGAAGAAAAATTAGACATGTGAGACTAAACGCTAAGGTAAACCATACTAAAATAATATGAAAAAGGGTTGATAACCATACGCATGGCGACCAAAAACATAAAGATATATATATATTGAAATAATACGAAAAAAATAAGAATAAGTATGTGAGACCTAAATGCTTAGATAAAACATGTTAAAGTATTATTAAAACGATTTTATAAATATACGGACGGCGACCTAAAGGATAAAGATGCATACGTTGAAATAGTCTAAAAAAGGAGGATAGTCTAAAGGAAGATAGTCTAAAAAGGAAGAGTGGGTATGTATCTAGGCGAAAAGCTAGTGAAAAAATACGTTAAAGTAATATGAAAAGCAGAGAATAGATATATAATAAACTAAAAAATGGAAATACGTTGAAAGAACAAAGGAGAGAAATTAAGGTGGAGAGATATGGAAAAACTGACAAATACAAAGACGTTAGAATAATGTAAAGAGATCTCTTTGCGATTTGGTCTAAAAAGCAGTCCGCGTACTCTTCCATTCCACGAAATATCCGGTTTCGGAAAATACGCTCTTTATGCATTCGTAGGGAATTGATTGTTTGGTCGTCTGTAGCTCAGTTAGTGATAGCACCTTCCCGGATTGTAGAAGGTCGTGGGACCCCACCAGACGCAAAAAACATTTCTTTTCTTTACGAACGTTTGACCATCTAACTGTGCCATAACATCGGCGTTACTATTACTAAGCCTAAAGAATGTTAATATAAATTGTTTCTTAATTTAATCTGCGTAGTGTTCGACTTGTATAAATGTGAAGAAATTAGAAAAAAAACAGAAATAAAGAAGCATTTCTGGATATTATGAAGGAGAACTGTGTTTAATAGAACTGGTTAGATTCTATTTTGTATTATTCTTTTTTTTTAATAAATTAAATAAACTTACGCAGATTCAAAAGCACGGACCAAAATAATTTTTAAAAAAAAATTAATTAACACAAAGAAATATTTATTTGAAAAATGTAAAAAGAAAATTAACTTCTGAACAACTGAATTATTCCCTCAATGACTGAATTATTCCCTCGAAACTGAATTATTCCCTCGATGCAAAATTCTACCAACAACTTAACTCCAGCTCACGTGATGTCTTCAGAATATTCGGTTTGTACATTTTTTAATAATTACTTTATTTAAAGTGTTTTTGTGGAAAGAGACATGTGTTAGCCTAGGTACGTTTACTTAAAATCTGAATAATTTGATTTAACGGTTTTATATTAACAGTTAATTTTATTAACGAACGGTTATTTCGACACTGGCGTAAGGTTTAAAAACACGACGTTTCGGGAGCCAACTGCTCCCGTTGTCAAGTGAAGGCAGAAATTCTGCCGTCACTTGACAATTGGCAACATCGTGTTTTTAAACCTTACGCCAGTGTCGAAATAACTGTTTGTTATGGAATCTCCTGGTGAAACTCTGTATTTTTAATTTTATTAAATAAAATTTGTATAATTTTTAGCCTCAACAACTGCAGAAGATGGAGATATTAATATGTAGTGAAACCTAAGTGGAGAAACCAAAGAATATTTTGAAAGTACATTCACGAAGACTTTCACGGCGTCTATTAATATACATTATAGAATATTGCAGGATATTTCGTCACTTCTGTTTGTTAAAAACACTTAACGTTTCACTCCGTGCTATGCGGAGCATCCTCAGACCAAGTTTCCCTCTGCAAAATGCAAGACTTTCGCTTGGTTGCTCGGCAGAAAATGAGGTTAAGGATGGGGAAAAGGATTTTCTGCCGAGCAACCAAGTGGAAGTCTTACATTTTGCAGAGGGGAACTTGGTCAGTAACTACTTCTGAGGATGCTTTGCATAGAACGGAGTGAAACGTTAAGTGTTTTTAATAAACAGACGCGGCGGAACATCACAAAAAGCTCTGTGATGTATAAGGTTCAAAGTTTGAAACTGAGATAAAAAAAACAACAACTTAAGATTCGTAATATGGACAGAAATGCTAAAGAATTATGCACTAAAAGAAGCGTAAAAAAAGCCATATTCATAAGTCGCTTAATAATACGTTGAAAATAATGATAATTTATTAAGATAATTTATATTTCCAAAAATGAAAAAAAAATATAACATCCGTAGTATCTTTTGAACTCTTGTATAGAGATCAAAAAATACTATTGTGTTTTCTTTCCTAATGAAATGACATGTAGTAGTTTCTCAATTTAATATTTCTTAATTAATTCTTCTCGGCTAATTAATTAATAAGCTCATAAATCACGGACCTTCCCGAATATACGCGGGGAAAGTTAATTGATAAGTGCTAAATGGTAAGTGGTAAGAGTTAAAAGATAAATGATAAGTGTTAAAAGATAAATGATAGGTGTTAAAAGATAAATGATAAATGTTAAAAGATAAATGATAAGTGTTAAAAGATAAGCGATAAGAAGCCCCATAACAGCGTTATTGGGTTCAAATAATTAAAGGGGTTCATCGTCAAAAATATCAATTTATACAGAAATTCACTCCATGAAAACAACGTTTTTTGGAGTCTATAAAAAACATGTAATGTCCGCACAAATATTAAATACTAAAAAATACTGAAATAGACTATCAACATTTATTAAATTCTAAAAAAATACTGAAATAGGCTATCATATAAAAAATTAATTTTGAGTATTCACGGACTATTCGGTTTTAGATAAACGAATAGCTTTTTAAATATGTTATATTAACGCTGATTATACATGTGTGTATATACTAATGTACAGAATATACATTACACTAGTGATATTTAAGCACATTATAACAGTTTTCATTAAATTCATTACACTGGTAATCATCAAATAGATTGTACAAATTCTCATTAAATACAGTGCATTGATGCTCATTAAATATATCACATTAGTACTCATTAAATTTATTGTACCAATGCTCATTAAGTACACTACACTAGTACTCATTAAATACATTGTATTTATGCTCATTACCTACAACACTAGTGCTCATTAAATACATTGCAACAACATACTCATCAAATACATTGTATTAATGCTCATTATGTACCTTACAACAATAGTGCTCATCAAATACATTGTATTTATGCTCATTACCTACAACACTAGTGCTCATTAAATACATTGCAACAACATACTCATCAAATACATTGTATTAATGCTCA
>QLNU02014176.1:149144553-149159613 GCA_006491805.2 Dysdera silvatica
TTGGTATTTTCAAAAATATAGATTCATACGTTGATACTAATTTTTGTATTATTATATAGTTAAATAACGCAGAATTTAGAATATCTAGGTGTGGACAAGATAAACCATCCCTATCAGGAATTTTAATGTAACTAAATTTTCCTTGTTTATATTCGAAACATTAAACGTTTTAAAATAATGTATGCTTTACCTTCTAAACACTTTTCCCTTCGTAAATATAAATAGCAATAATAAGCAGCAATATTTTAATATGGGCATTTAAGAATTTACATTACATATGTCAGTACTTGCGCCATAAAAATATAACCAACCAACCAATTACGTAAGTCAGTGTCATAAATATTACTAACTTTAGGAAAACATGATCCACCAGTTGGCACATTCCAAATTGTATTATAAGCATCAAAAACTTTTATATCAATAATACCACATTGACTCAATTTCAAACTTAATGGCAAATGATTTGAATATGCAATTTACTTTCAACTTTATATTGCTGAACTGAAATAGAATATACAGATCTAGCCAATGCTCGATACTTGCTGGAAAGGTTCTCTAAGGAGTCCGTTTGGAATTTACTAGTTAGCAAATATATAAAATTTCATTTAGTTACACGATATCTAGTCAATTGAATTATTGTATAAGTAGCTTACACAAAGGCAGCGCAGAGCCTGAATCACATTTGAATTTTTTCTAAGCCTTTAACAATACCAAAAACTTATTAAGAAAGACCAATCGCCCATCATCCAAAATATTCGCAAGTGGCTTCACATAATTATCACATTTATGTTCACCTTTAAAGATACTTTTCACACAATTTTCCACCATATATTGATGATTTCTGTAAAATGTGCAGTTCCTTCAAAATTAGATAATGATTTTTTTTAGACCAACCTCTCTCAAACCTGCAAAATGCTGGGTTAAAAATAAATTTTACATTCTGACGTTCGAAGTTGGTTGGTTGCAAAGCTTTTAGGGTGAGCCCATGTTTATATTTTACAAGATCTCCAATTTCTGATTCATGTAATTTTTTCAAATTAAAAAATTGGGCAGTTTTGCTCAAGGGAGTTCTATCGAAATTAAGTTAATACAAAGTTTGGTTACAAGTTTTTGATTCAACCGATTATTACAAACGCATTTAAGTAAATGTACAGAATCGATAACATGAAACAATGGTCTAGACCAGGGATCGGCAACGTTTTTGGGATATTGTGCCAAAGCAATACTGTAGAATCATTCTGCATGCTAGTGGAACCACTCATCAAATTATGCTGCTTACTATCCATTATATTATGACCTATTTGCACCTTCACTTTTTAATACAAATTTAAGTGGAGCTTTTGATATGTTCCTAGTTCAGTAAAAATTACTTTCTCATAAAGGTTGGTTAGATACATGGCGCAAAGGGAGGTGGAACATAGAGTCCAAGAGCTGAGGGAAAGAAGAAGAGGTAGAATTTGTCCTAAAACACAAACATATACATGTATATTTATCAGTGCGTTTTATTTGATCGTCTCATAGATCCAAAATACTGAATCTAATGAAGAATACCTAACTGATAAGATTCTTATCACCTGATCGACATAAAATATACCTCTCATCACCTAAGTAACAACGTCTATCTCATCAGTTGGTCGATAGGTGGGTCTTATCAGCTATCTGATAAACACGTATCTCGTCATAGGATTGATAGGGCATGTTACAATTTTTTTATCAGTAAGATATATCTAACCACATGGTTAATAGTAATTAAACCTATAATATTAGCAATAATATTAACAATAGCGATAATATTAACAATAAATAAGCTTGGTAAGATATATCTCGTCAGATAATTGATAAACCTACCTTATCACGTAATTTATAAGGTATACGTACATTCTGGGGCGTAAAAAAGGGGGGTGGGGACTCAAGCCCCTCCCCCACTGGATATCAAACACATTATTTTCTTTAAGGCCGCATCATATAATCTTCTTGAGACCTCCCCCCCCCATGTATTCTAAATTTCTACGCTACTACCTACCTTATCACTCAATTAATAAGGTATACTTCTCATATAACTGCTAAGGTATACCCGCCTTTCATCATCATATTAATAAGATATATGGCATTATCCAATTGATGATTCTTTTCTTATCATCTTATTGATAATGTGTGTCTTATCATCTTATTGATAATGTGTATCTTATCATCTTATTGATAATGTGTATCTTATCATCTGATTGATAATAGGTATCTTATCATCTGATTGATAATGTGTATCTTATCATCTGATTGATAATGTGCATCTTATCGTCAGATTGATAGTGTGTATCTTATCATCTAATTGATAATGTGTATCTTATCATCAGATTTATAGTGTTTGCTTGGAATTGCATGTTCTGTTGTTTTTTGTTGGTACAGTCTTTGTATCTTCGGAGTCTTCTGGCGTATACACCCAGTTTTTGTTTGAGGGTATCCAGATATTCGCTGATGTGTTTATTGGGCTCTTCGTGTCTTGTATGAATCCTATTTCTCTTAAGGGCCATCTTCACTTTCCTCACTAATTTCTTACTCCTATTTCCCTGCATGTACTGGGTTATTCGCCCTATGCTGCTGCGGAGCTCTTCTATTCTTTTTTGCAGTCTCACTTGCCATGGTGGTTGGGCTTTGTTTCCTCTGTTACTTCGGCCTTCGTTCCTTACTTCGTACCCATTGGCGCGTGATGCCGCTACTGCTGCACAGTATATGGCGGTGTGTATTTCCTGTAGGGAGTTGTGTTTCTGTAGGTGTAGTGGCAGGGTATGTTCATTGAGGATATATATATCACGCACGTGTCCCCATAGGTAAAAGTCCAGAGGTGTAAGATCGGGTGAGCTCGGAAGCCACTCTACAAGTACCCTTAAACCTATCCACCTATTAGGAAACTCTAAATCTAACCATGATATAACACTGCTATGCTAGTGTGGACCAGCTCCGTCCTGCTGATACCATATCTGCTGATACCATATCTGTTATCATAAGGAAAGTGGTAAGTCATCCATGAAATCACGAACAGTAGAATTCAGTATCAGGTTATGATATCGGTTAGCTATTTGTGTGCCTTGGTACAAAACGGGTCCAATTAGTCTATTACTCCAGATACCTCACCACAAATTTATTACAGATCTGTGTTAGTGAAGGATCTGCTGAACAACGTGTTCATTTATATCGCTCCAATAATGTTCTTTATGGCGATTGACTGTACCATTGCAATCGTCACTGAAAATGACATGCCGCAAAAAATTCGGCTGATCATCTTCTTGAAGAAGAGCTCAGTTGCAAAGGTCCAGACGTTGCTGATTGTCCGAAGGCAAAGGACTTAGTGGAAATTCAGTGAATATGCATGCCAACCGTTTCTTCGAAGGATTTTCCAGATTGTAGTAGAAGAAATGACTAGTTCTACAACATGCACATTTGCATGTGGATAGTTGTAAAAGTAGGCCAGGATGTCAATTTCCAGGTCACTAGAAACTGACGTCGATGATTGCTGTGCCGTCCTCTTTTGGGGAGGGCATAATCCAATGGATCGGAACCAATTTACGAGGCGACGGACAAATCTTGCAGGTGGATGCCGTTTATTTGGAAAACGACGTGCATATTCTCTTGCGGTTTCTCCAGCGTTTCGATTATACTCGCCATAAATAATAATAATTTCGCTACAATCCTCGTTGCTGTAATCCCCCATGATGTCAAGTAGGCAGTGGCGAATTCCGAAATCAAACGAGTTTAAGTACCAGTATTACTTAATGACGTATACAAATTTGCATAAAACGTCCAACCTCCTTTTGATTAAAGGTATTTGATATTTTTTTCAAATTTGCTGCCAATTCATTTTGCATTATTGCAGCATCTTTGCCAGGAACGGTTGCTGGGAATTTTGTCACACGGTTGCTATAACTCTATATAAAATATCATATGATCGACAGCTATAACTTCTATGTATAATTGTTTACTATATAGATAATAAAATCAAACAACTAACTTTGAAATGTATAAATTGAAATGTGTATTATTAAAATAAATTTTGCCATGTCTCTCATACGTAAAATGTGAGTAATAAAATGTGAGTAATAAAATGTGAGTAATAAAATGTGCAGTGTCTGTATTAGAATCAAATTGAACTCCTATAATCAGTGTCGAATTGGCCGGGGAAGTTAGGGATAAAACTTTGGAGGTCTTGACACCCTACTTTTTCTGTATACATCTGTGCACACACAGAGGAAAAAAAATCGGCTCCTACACGATACTTCTCCTGTGTACAGCTATGCATATAGGAGAAGTATGGCCCCTACATGATATACTTCTTCTGCATACAGCTATGCCTATAGGAGAGGTATGGCCCCTACGTGATATACTTCTCCTGTGTGCACAGCTGTATACAGGAAAAGTAGTTTGTAGGGGCAACTTTAATTTATTTTTCTCGGAGAAGGTGGCAACCCCAAATTGTCAATTATCAATATCTCAGCGAATTTTTTACGGAAAGCTACGGGGTAAAATTCTTTCACTTTAATTTAGTGAAGCGCAAATTTTTCTAATTGATATTTTTGGATTGGGGCGTATAAAATTAATATTAATATTTTATGGTAGCTACTTCGGAGGGTGAAACTATTATAGCTAAATTCTCCTCTATTTGCTGATTATTTCTCATATTTCACTTTAATTTTACAACCAACCGTTGATTTTATATTCCTTTCGGACACTCTTGGTAAAACACCCTGTATGCTTAACTACTTAATACATGAAATACACTTTATATCTAGTTAATTAACAATATTTGTTGCAGCTTATTGCAATCGTAACGAAGAACATTATTTAAGCTAGTTTTTAATTATACTATAATTTTGCCACCCACGTTTTAGTACAGCTAGCGTTTTAATCTTTGTAACAGAAACCCACCCGATGTTGTGCACCATCTTTTTGTATGTTTTCTCTAGCTCAAAAAGCAAATGTTTCTGTTTGGCTTTTTAATTCCTTGTACTTGTGTTCTCTATTATTTTCGTGCTCAAATTATGTTTTCTATAATAGAAATTAAACTTCGGTTGAATCAAACTCTCCGTACTCTTTACCAGAGCCGACGATAGAGGGGGGTTGCGGATGAAATATAGGCGCCCGCGCCAGCAAGGACCTCTGCTGTGGGGGGGGGGCCCAATCCTGGAAAAATATCTATGCCACTGCCCAGAGAAGGCAGGGTGTCCTGGAGGAGGACCGGTCGAAGCTGGCATTAGGCCCTGTTCCCGGCGCCCCTCTCTTTACTTGCCTTCATACATTTTAAAGCTTAAGTATGTCACTGAACATCTAAAGATATTTATATAGTAAAGTCTCACTCATTCGAACCCCTATAATCCGGACATCCTGTTGTTCTGGACGGACCTAAAAAAAGATCGTCAAAAAAATTTAAATCATCAATTTAAAAATCTACTGTTATATTTCCTTCAGTACCGTACAATCAATAAACTTTGAATTTCAGTCACTAAGATGTTTTGTTTTTTTACCATAAATCAATTCGTAGGTTAAAAAAAGGTAGACCTGCCTTGTGGTATTAAGACCGAAAAGGACATTTTTATGATAAAAACATCAATTTTAATAGTTTTACCCATCTAAAACTTGTTTTACAGACATTTTAAATCTTATTCCGTTTAATCCGGATGGGGTCCGGTCCCATAAAACTCGAATTAGCGAGTCCATTAATTCCACCTAACATTTAAAAAAGTATCTCTCTCTCTTTCTCGTCCGACAAAAGTACACAAATATGGAAAATAAATACAAAATACCACCAATAAGACATATCTGAGTAGTCCAACAAATTGTATGTTTTATTAATGACATCTGGAAAAGGATGCCTTCTGATACTCTCTTTGTGGCCGCTAACATGCAATTAAAGGGTTCAGGGAGTATGGACTAAATTCGATTAATTTTGATTATATTACTCTTCTGGGATGTAATTTGCAACATCTGTTACACAATTCTAAATGTATTTCTCAACTAAACGAAAACTTTCCGTCAATAACTTACGGTAAAAGATGACAAGTCAGAACGTGCACAGACGCACGTTTATGGAAGAGAGACGTGCTACGGACTGGGCTCTCCATAAATGATTAGCAACTCCCGAAATCGCGTTAGCGCTTTGGAAGCCTTCCCTGGACTCATAGCATATGACACGTTCACTAAATTCACATTCATAACAATTATGGGGCGCTCCGAACTTTTCCTGGGTACGAGGCTATGAATATCTTATGACGTAAGCTGGTCCTATTTCAAATATTAGCCAAAAGGCTTAATAATCAAGCGAAAAGCGCATTTGGGGAAAGGACGCGGGCGCAATAGCATTTCTGGAACCCGTAAGGTAAAATATGAGGCATTTTCGTTTGTCCTCTGTTTTATTTTTTATTTTTTTTAATTTGAAACGATTTTTTAGACAGACAGTGTCCTGGGCGTCAGCAATCAGTTTTTGAAAAAAACTCATTACAGTTAGAGTATTTTACTTAAAATGACTTTCCTTCTCGGCGAATTTCAAGATATTTTAGATTGAGTAGCAAATATATTTTGCTATTTTCATAAATCTGAAATTGATGTAAATCGATTAAATCGCTTTTTCTCCGTTTTAATTTTTTTGTTTAATTTTATTTAGAATTATTCGGAAATAACAACTGAATGCACACACAGACAAAAAATTAAAATTTTATTTTTTATCGATTTTTTTATCGATTTCTCGATCAATTTCCTGATTAATTTCTTCATCAACTTTTTATCAATTTCGGAGTTTCCTGAAATTTACGTACTTCGACGTCAATTTACTCTCTACCGAACTTCAGATGTTATTATGTGTCAATTATTATGTGTTCACTTCTAGTTTACGATCAAATTTCTTAGATACATATCACCCTTAAATACAAGTTCCTGATTCCGGGTAAAATTACATTATATCTTCAAAGTAAAGAAATCCTCTTCGTTCTTCCGATTTCTTTATTATTAGTATTATACAAATGAAGCAAACACATTTTAAATTTATTGAATAATTTCCATTATGCATTATTACAGCATATTAGCATAAAATTTCGTGGCCCAAAAATTTTCTACCCCGTCCATTTCCTTTTCAGCTGTCAATCTTTTTACTAGAATAACAAAGTTACTTTTAACCAACGTCCGCGTAAATTCAGGCACTTGAATTTAATTATATTTACGTCTCCAGACTGCTCAATAATCTGAGATGTATCTGTAGTCAAAGACGGATCTTCATCGGTGATCGAAAATAAATCTATGGTTAGTGATCTACGATGGCCGATTACATTGTGATCCATGATTGCACCCCCTTACACGGGGCAGTCGAAAACTCGTCTTTCTTTTTATTTAAATCGAACTTATTCGATAGATTGTAGCCTTATCTTTTAACGAACTTCCATATTTTTTTCAATACAATTCAACGTTATCTTAACACAGAAATTAGCCTTATTTATCAAGAGAAAACAACCTTATCTTTCAGAAAATTAAGTTTTCTGAAAAAACAAATATTAAATAAAACTTTTAAATAGAATTCGTTATCTATAAAAAGAAGTAATCCTTGTGTATTAACAAAAACTAACCTTATCTTTTGAAATTGCAACGCCATCTATCAAAGAAATCACTCTTTTTCTTTAAATTTCAAAGTTATCGAAATTAGACTCTACCATTAGACTTATCTATCAAGAAATTAGAAATTCGAAATTATCTATCAAAGAAATTAGACTTATCTATCAAGAGAATTAGACTTATCTATCAAAGAAATTAGACTTATCTATCAAAGAAATTAACTTATCTATCAAAGAAATTAGACTTATCTATCAAAAAAATTAGACTTATCTATCAAAGAAATTAGACTTATCTATCAAAGAAATTAGACTTACCTATCAAAGACATTAGACTTATCTATCAAAGAAATTAGACTTATCTATCAATAGAATATAGCTTTATCTATCAGAAAATTAAAAACAAATAAATTAAAATTAATTTTTAAAAAGTTCAGTAAATCACCTTATCTTTAAATGACATTCAACGTTATCTATCACTGAAATTAACATATCTCTTAAAAGAAATTAGCCTTATCTATTAACAGAAATTAACCTGATCTATTAACAGAAATTAGCTTTATCTATGAGAGAAATTAGTTTTATCTATTAACGTAATTTTGCCTTATCTATAAAGAGAAATTAGCCTTTTTATTAGAAATCATTCTTGTCCTCTAATAGATATCAAGATTATCTATCAACAGAAATGATTCGTTTATCAACAGAAAACAACCAACAAAATCATTTTCAGCGTAGAATTCATCTTTCAACAGAATTAAGCTACAATTTTCAAGAGAATTCGCTCTTACCTTGCAATATTTTATACTATAAAAACGTCATTTTCATACGACTTTCCGATATTTACATAATGGAAATTTTTTTAGATAAAGCAATGTCTTTTCTGGTGGCAAAACTAAACTAGATGTAAACATGGCCGCTCCATCTCAGGACCGGCATCGTAGCCAAAAACACGACGATTAGGGCCGGAAAATATATAATCCCCTAAACCCAATTTTAAGAGTGCTTCCAGAAATCACATTCTAGCTCTTTAAGAAATCGAGAAACACAAAAAGAAAAGAAATCGAATAAAACAGATCGACTTAAACGTTAGTCACTAGAATACTCGTTATAAGAAAGAATGCCTTTAAATTCTCGCCCCGTTTGCTGCGCACCCTACCCCAAATAGATTTTTTTTTCCAAGCATTTTATTTACTCTGTCGATTTTTTTTCAGTTTGTTTTAAATTTGGGAAAAGAAAACAGATTGTTTTGTCGAAATACGGCGGTGAAAAATGGTTGTTGGAAGTTGATCCTAGGGAAGTTAGTTTTTAGAAAATGAGGGGCGTTCCCAACACGCTTCTAAGTGTCTGCAAGAAAGAAAAGGCAAAGAGGTCTGGCTTTTTTTTTTTTTTTAAACAGACCTCGTTTAAATAAGTAAACACGTGCTTATATGGGACCTATTTAATCCATTTTCATCTAATTATTGTGCGAGTTATCATAATCTGTTTTCATGACATGATGATCATGAAATCATGTCATACGTATTCATATTATCAATTGTGAAGACAAAAAAATTATACAGATTTGACGGGCACGTCAAAATTCATCATCACTCTTTAAGTATTATCATTTCGTTCAAGGGTGGGCAGATGGGAGCAAAGGGGACAAATGGTCAAGGGCCCGGCTCAAAACTCTAATAATATAAAATAATTTGTCATTATGCATAATTAGTCGGAGGGCGCGATCTGCTGAACTATTTTGCAGCCCGTAAAGCCTGTTGCCGGCCCTGGTTTCATTCTGGGGCGGATTGCGTCCTCTCAGAGGGCGTAAGTCCTTTAAGGGAGAACCGGTGGTCCAGTCCACCCCTAGTTCCTTTCCCACGTGTCACTTTCAAGATTTCTTTAATACGTTTTAAGTTTTTTCTTCCATGTCATTTCAGTCTATTTCTTTAGCTCATCTTGCCACTTTCTTCTTTGATTTTGCATCCAATCACTTTATTGTTCATCCACTTATGTATTTCTTTCACAATATGTCCAACTCTCATCCACCCCTATGTCCGGCCGGCTCTAAAATTGGGTGGGCCGAAAATGGCCAAAAAAAAATTTTTTTTTTCAAAATCGGTCTTGGCATAGCGCGGAAAAGTTGCCTAATGGGTAAGTTAAAACTCACAAAAAATTTCGTCAACTTTTCTCTATATCTAGCTTGGCCCATCTAATATTGAAAAATTCAAAAAAGGCGAAAAATGCACTCTGTAGCCATTTTGGGGGAAATTACTTGTCGGAAATTATTTTCAAAAACCGGCATTGAAATGGCACGAAATGGTTGCCTAATGGGTCAGTTAGAACATACAAGAAATTTCATCCATTTTGCTCAGTATCTAGCTCCTCCTCCTTCTGACATTTCAAATCTCGCAAAAACAAAAAATATGCATATTAAAAATCAAAAGTATGTTTACTAGTATAATGCATATTCAATTTCAGAAATCTAGAAATTGAAATATAATAAATTAAAAAGGAGTAGACCTAAAACTTACAAAGTTTAGGCTTCAGAATAGCACTGTCCCTTATTGTCAAATGTAGGAAGTCCTCTTCTTGCTTGAATCTTAACCCGTATATAAACGTCTCTTGCAGTATCACCACAAACTTTCGTTGTAGCTTCAGATATGAGTTTAACACATCTCTCGACAGCTTGCGTGTGACATGGAAGCTTCTCAAATGTTAGTACAGAAACCTGTTCTTGTTTGAACATGTCTTCCAAATTTTCACCTTTTATGTGCATTCTAAGCGGTGGCTCTGTTATATTGCACTTTGACCAGTCGATTAGATCAACATAATCAACGGCATTGAAGTTGAATTCGGGAGGTTTGAAAAAGCCTATGCTTCGGATTTCTCATTCCTGTTCTTCCGGATTCGCTTCACTGCTAATTCCCGGATATGTCTTCAAGAATCCGTCAACATTGCCACTAGTATGTTTTCTGGATGGGCAAAGTATGCATTGTTCGAAATTACTTTGTCGGTAATTTTCTTGGCATGGTCAGGCAACTGCCTTGAGGCACCAATCATCTTCCAGATATGTCGGGCACCATCCGTGCACTGTGGTTTTATTTTTATCTGGAACCATATTGGTGCATAAACCAGCATCCCAAACTTTACGATCATACAAAGCTCATCGGATAGATTTTCGGTACCGATGTATAATCGTAACAGGCGGTTTGCCTTCGTTAGCCAGCGTGCATGACTGACTTTGCCAGGTTCTTTTTTAAGCCAGATTTGGAGGACAATTGCCATCTTTTACAGCAAGGCAGATGCGATATAAGTATTACTGATCACTGCTCAGATTAGTGATGTCTTTTTCATCCAAATGCGGGAGGGTAGTATCAATTTTGTCAAATTTTACTACTGCATTCCGATTTTCGCACTCTGTTAAACGTGAACCGACAGGTCCAGAGTAGGAATATGTCCCTTTTGTGCGGCCGTTAACTCCCTGAATTACGACTTTCTTCTCGGCTTTCTGCCTTAGTGGCAGCTCATTGGTATGTGGCAAACAAATGCTCCATTGCAGAAGTCTTCCAATTTGTGTTTCAAACAAACGTATTACTCCACCCTTCCATCTCGTATTAACAGTTGTTCCATCGTATCAGATGATCATTAGGCTCTGGAGATCTATATCATGCGCTTCCGTGAAGATCGTTATGTTTTTGAACATTTCTTTCGCATTTGCATTAGAATTAAGCGACACGTGTCCGATGTACTTGCCTTCGGGCTCTTCTATCAGTGCTATATGCTCTTCAGATTTTATCTCTCGATGACCTGCTGTCTATTTAAGAGTCTGATCCTTACGTCCATCAAAATATAAGCTTTTAATGGGTGTCTGTTTTAGTGCCTCTAACTCGTTTTCTCGGATTTTGTTTCTTGACCTTTTTACTTCCCTTCTGATCCTGTTCTTACCAACTACATTCGCTGGATTTTCCGGTGAAACTAGACAAAAATCGGCAAAGACTTTTGTAGCAATGTTGGTCACGCTTCTACTTGAGACGCCAGTTAAATCTGTGGCCAATGCAGCACAAGACATGGAAACCCTCATTTGACTTGATGATGATGGTCTCACCTTTTCATTCGTGCTTTTCCCTAAGGGATGAGTCCACTGGAAGTCTCTATGTGTATCCATTGATTCAAGTTCTGTGTCATCGCTCTTACCCTTCGGTTGATGACTCCTCCTCTTCCAAAGTGTCTTGACACTCCGGAATTTCTTTCCGGATTTCCCTTTGAAGTCCACTCGTACTTGGCAGCGATATGTCCTGTTTATCTGGAAAAAGACATCTATTGGTTTTTCGGTGCAATCTTTCCTCCCTCTTTTGCAATGTCTCTGTTGTTGCGATATCAACATTTCCGATTGTCATCTTTCTTACGGTCCTTTGATCATTCAAAAATTGCCATTCCCTTTAGGGAATTTTAAGACTTTTTCGCAGGTTCGCAAAGCTAGATCGTGGCAATTGAAAGTACAAATGTAGAATAATTTCCCAGCGTCTGTTTTAAATTTCTGTATTTTTGAATTCGAAAACAAATACATTTACCCTTTATAAGCTTCTCGACAATCTTGACTTTATGGTTGTAGGATAAAATCATGGCAATCACGCTTTTTACAGATACAACAGGAATAGAGGCACATGCCCAGATGTCAATAATTTTCTTGGCAACTGCATTCTTCCAGAAGAAGGTTCCTTTCTTTCTTTTCTCCCTTTATTTAATGTCTTGAGCTCTGATAGCACCTCATCACGTCTTCATAAGTGGGGAGAAGAATTGCATTGGGGGAAAATAAATCTTTTCCTGCCCCAAATAACGGGCAGCGTCTACTTGCTCGAGTTTTCTTCGTAACTCCTTGTTTCTCCATTACTCTTTCACATCAGAAAACAACGTGGAATAACACAACACGCAGGCGCCGGCGCAGAAGTTTATCTTATCTTCATTCTAAAAATAATGGTGACCTTGGTAGATAACGAAAGTTGCAGAGCGCCGCATGGTGTTGAGGGAAATTTTACTCTTTCAGGCCAGAGTGTGATAAAGAAGGGAATGAGATGAAAAGAAATATTAAATGATTAAACTTTTCCTCTATAATTAAATTTTAATAACCGTGTTCATGTCCGCAGTTTTATCATGGTAAACTCGGCATTTTATTAACTATTTTTAAATTTCTAAATTTAATTGCCTTAAAAATTAAGTATTTTTTTACCATTTTAAACTTTTTTCTTGAAAACTGAATAATAATTAGATTAATTTGATTACCAGATGTATTTGTGTAGGCAAACTAATTAATTAGGTACTTCGTAAGGGAGACGTCCAATCTGTTACGATTTTGCGACATTTACGCACTGCTCACTGTAGTCCGGGGTTTGGTTCCCTAGGCCTTAAGAGGTTCAGATTCCTCGGAAAACAGTAGATCCCGGCGCAGCATGACCACTGTAGCCTTTGAGCCGTAAAACAAACAAACAACCTTTACGCACATTTTGAAGGCAAGAGGGTCACGGCTAAATATTGAGCAAAATTGACTAAATTTTTTTGTGTGTTCTAACTGACCCATTAGGCAACTTTTCCGTGCTATGCCAATGCCGGTTTTTAAAAATAATTTCCAAAAAGTAATTTCCCAAAAAATGGCTTCAAAAGTGCATTTTTCGTCTTTTTTTGGATTTTTTCAATGCCAAAGGTGCGCGGCTAGATATTGAGCAAAATGGACAAAATTTTTTGTGTGTTCTAACTATCCCATTATGCAACTTTACCGTACTATCCCAAGATCGATTTCGATAAAAAAGTTTTTTCAGCCCACTCTATTCTAAAATTTTCATTTCCGCAGGTTTTTTCTTTTTATTTATCTTTGACTCATTCATTTATCTCTCCTTTAATTAAATTTATATAATTTAACATCCATTATTGGGATTTTTTCCTAATTTATTTTAGTGATTTCAAACAGATGTATTTTCCTGAATTTTTTACTTTTGTTGCATTGCTTCCGTAGATCTCTTAATTTCAATCACTGAAATTTTTAAAGGTGTAATAGTCTAAATATTCAAAATGCTCTTTTTCCACCAATGAATGTATGAATGAATGAATGAAAGAAAGAAAGAAAGAGATAGAGGGGGGGGGAGGAAGGAAGGAAGGAAGGAAGGAAGGAAGAAAGAAAGAAAGAAAGAAAGAAAGAAAGAAAAGAAAGAAAAGAAAGAAGGAAAGAAGGAGGAAGGAAGGAAGGAAGGAAGGAAGGAAGGAAGGAAGGAAGGAAGGGGAGGTGTATGTGTGCGTGCATGCATGCATATCATTAAGCAATAAGTATATTTCTTATCGATTTTACACGCTCCTTCAACAGTATTTTCTTCTTCATCCGCCAAAGATTTGTACTGAAACAAGGAAACATCGAGTCCACCAAGACGACCACAAAAAGATCTGTGTTTTTATAAAATCAACGTCGGCAGTCCGTTTGTCAATCTTGTACCCCAGTCGTGACTGCATGTATAACCGTGTTAGTCCCCACCTTCTGTTCCTCCGCCGAGAGAGACATACACGGCGAAATCACATAAAAAGAAGGGACCAAGCAGTATTGAATGCAATACTTTATCATGTTCCCATGTGATTAAATTACCGGGGTACGTAACGCGATTGGGGGTACAGATTCCTTCGGCGAGCGAAGGGGACGAGCCGGGGAACAGAATGTCAGAGACAAGTGCATAGATTTTCGGTCAGAGCCTCCACGAAAACAAAGACTCCACGTAGCGTTCGTGAAGAGATGATGAGAACACCAAGATGAAATCGCGTTTTAAATTGAACTCCAAGGAGTGGTATTTAAAAAATATAAAAATTATCAAGATTTTGGAACAAGGGAAAATAACAAATGAGTGAAAGAGGAAATATAAAAATCTTCAATGTTATTGAATATTAGAATGTTGAAAATGTATTCAACAACATTAAAGATTTTTTCTTTGCAATTTCATCATTGGTGAATAAAGAATAACATTCGAATTTAATCGGAATAGAAAAACGATGTGCTTATTCGTCAAACCTTGAATGAATACTACTAATAAACCAAAAGAGAAAAAGCACCCTCTGGCATTTCGTGCCTTTCGGGTTACCATGACAATCAAAATTTAAAAAAAAAGGAATAAAATACAACTGACATTTCTTCATGCAGCTATTATTGATTCCACCAGAATATAGTGGCAACAATAATTTTTCTTTGGTTTTAACACAAATGATTATATTATTAATGTTATCATAATAAAGTTGCAACAACATCCTACCTTTATTAAAACGCCCCACAAAAAATAACCAAAAAATGTAACGCTTTTTTTAATTGACTTCTGTAAAAACATTTTCAATGTTAATAAAGCGAATATATAAAAAAATTTGAAAAGTAAAAGAAAGATAAAGACAGAAGTTAAGAAAGAGAGAGTATAAAGAAGAGAGAAAAACAGGAAGAGGAAGAAAGTAAAACTAAAGCAAAGAAAAAAAATAATAC
>QLNU02014176.1:149159713-149191774 GCA_006491805.2 Dysdera silvatica
AAAGAAAGAAAGGAAGAAAGAAGGAAAGAAAGAAAGAAAGAAAGAAAGAAAGAAAGAAAGAAAGAAAGAAAGAAAGAAGGAAGAAAGAAAGAAAGAAAGAAAGAAAGAGGGAAGGACGAAAAGAAAGAAAGAAAGAAAGAAGGAAAGAAGGAAAGAGAGAGAGAGAGAAAGAAGGAAAGGAAGAAAGGAAGGAAGGAAGAGAGAGAAAGAAAGAAAAAAGGAAAGAAAGAAGGAAGGAAAGAAGAAAAGAAAGAAAGAAAGAAAGAAAGAAAGAAGGAAGGAAGGAAGGAAGGAAGGAAGGAAGGAAGGAAGGAAGGAAGGGGAGGTGTATGTGTGCGTGCATGCATGCATATCATTAAGCAATAAGTATATTTCTTATCGATTTTACACGCTCCTTCAACAGTATTTTCTTCTTCATCCGCCAAAGATTTGTACTGAAACAAGGAAACATCGAGTCCACCAAGACGACCACAAAAAGATCTGTGTTTTTATAAAATCAACGTCGGCAGTCCGTTTGTCAATCTTGTACCCCAGTCGTGACTGCATGTATAACCGTGTTAGTCCCCACCTTCTGTTCCTCCGCCGAGAGAGACATACACGGCGAAATCACATAAAAAGAAGGGACCAAGCAGTATTGAATGCAATACTTTATCATGTTCCCATGTGATTAAATTACCGGGGTACGTAACGCGATTGGGGGTACAGATTCCTTCGGCGAGCGAAGGGGACGAGCCGGGGAACAGAATGTCAGAGACAAGTGCATAGATTTTCGGTCAGAGCCTCCACGAAAACAAAGACTCCACGTAGCGTTCGTGAAGAGATGATGAGAACACCAAGATGAAATCGCGTTTTAAATTGAACTCCAAGGAGTGGTATTTAAAAAATATAAAAATTATCAAGATTTTGGAACAAGGGAAAATAACAAATGAGTGAAAGAGGAAATATAAAAATCTTCAATGTTATTGAATATTAGAATGTTGAAAATGTATTCAACAACATTAAAGATTTTTTCTTTGCAATTTCATCATTGGTGAATAAAGAATAACATTCGAATTTAAGCGGAATAGAAAAACGATGTGCTTATTCGTCAAACCTTGAATGAATACTACTAATAAACAAAAAGAAAAAAGCGCCCTCTGGCATTTCGTGCCTTTCGGGTTACCATGATAACCAAAATTAAAAAGTAAAGAATTAATCACAACTAACATTTCCTCATGTAGCTATTATTGATTCCACCAGAATATAGTGGCAACAATTATTTTTCATTGGTTTCAACGCAAATGATTGTATTATTAATATTATCATAATAAAGTGGCAACAACATCCTACCTTTATTAAAACGCCCCACAAAAAATAACCAAAAAATGTAACGCTTTTTTTAATTGACTTCTGTAAAAACATTTTCAATGTTAATAAAGCGAATATATAAAAAAATTTGAAAAGTAAAAGAAAGATAAAGACAGAAGTTAAGAAAGAGAGAGTATAAAGAAGAGAGAAAAACAGGAAGAGGAAGAAAGTAAAACTAAAGCAAAGAAAAAAAATAATATACTCATGGCATGAAAAGTTTTGCAACTTTTCGAGGTTACTCGCATTCATCATCAAAGCCAGAGCCAAGACAATGGTATCGAAACGTTAAAAATTATCATGGGATGATTTTTGTCTTCCAGTGTCTTTTTTTCTAATTTATTCTATCCTATTTCGCACTCTTCTCTGGTGGTGTCTTTTTCATGTTCCTTTTTCCTTTTTGAATTCTATATTTTATCTTCATCTTCCTTTTATTATTTTTTTCTTCTTTTACATTTATTATATTTTAATTTCTTTTATTTTCCTTTTGTCATTTTCTTTGATCAAAACTTTCTGTTCTGACCCGTGCCGAAATTCTGTTGATTATGGTAAATCTGATCAGTCGTCAGAACTATTGGTCAACGTTTAGTGGCATTTCACGAAGAATAACGATTAATTATAATATATTAATTATAACGATTAATTATAATGTATTAATTATAACGATTAATTATAATATATTAATTATAACGATTAATTATAATATATTAATTATAACGATTAATTATACTATATTAATTATAACGATTAATTATAATACGTTAATTATAACGATTAATTGGCAATATATTAATTATAATATATTAATTATAATATATTAATTATAATATATTAATTATAATATATTAATTATAACGATTAATTATAATATATTAAATAGGCGAACCTCTCAGAATTAATATCAAATGTTATAAATAAATAAATTAAAAAATAATTTATAATGACTCCATCGATTCGTTGTTTTTCAACTTTCCTCAGACTCCTTCCGGACTAAAAACTTTCCGGTGGCTCCCGCATTCCTGTTTTAAACAGGTATCTTTTTCATAATCAATTTTCTTATTATTCTCATTTTGCCAGTGGCGTGGAAAGGGGGGGCTCAAGGTGCTCCATCCCCCTATTTTATAACTAGGTTCATTTTTCTCTTTAACGATGGATATCATATGCTTAAATCTATTCGAGTTCCCCCAATTAATTTTTGAATTGCTGCACCTCTGGTCAATGGTCACTTTAAATCTTTTCAGTCTAGGGAACATTAGGTTTTAAAATTTTAAAAAATCAATTTTTTTTTAATTTTTAAAAAATTCTGCCATTTTCTATGAACAATTTAAGATTAAAGTTATGTTTTTACTTCAAGCATTTCAAAAGTTACATTTAAATTGGTGAAACTGATATGGATTAACTTCAATCTTTAATTTCGTTTTTCTCATTTCGCTGATTTTAGAATTCGTCCGTAAGATTAAAAAAACTATGTGATATATAAACACAAAACTTTCCACATACCTTCAGAACTTTAACAGATGTAAAATGAATTAAGCTTAATGTATTTAATCAAAAATTTCTAGCATTTTGCGCGAAGCATATATGTATATTAATGTAATTTTTGGGTATTTCTTATTTAGTAAATTAAAAAAAGTAATTAAACTTTGATTACGGTAATAATGTTAATTGTTTTTATGGACATGCTTATGGTTATATATTTTACTCAATAAATTAATGCATACTTTGTTTCATTTTCAAGTTACCTCGCGGTTGCTGGCAAGGTGTGTTTTTCAATAAGAATTTCTTGGTGATATATATAAGTTAATATAAAAAAATATAAAGTATATAAGCAATGGTAAATGCATTTTTATGCTAAGCATAAGTATGTTTATCTGATCACAATTTTTTTTTACGGTAGTGTAAGTAGTTTTTCTGTAATTGATGATGCAATAAAGAGTAAATTTTAAGTTAAATTAGAAGTGTAAAACCTCTATGTTCCCTTGAGATATGAATATATATATATAAATAATCATATTCATCGTTATAATATCGATATAAGTTATGTACATGCTATGGGAATTGAAACTTATGGCAGGAACGATTGCTGGTGAAAATTTAGTGGAAAGATTTTTAGGATTTTATGACGTCAGTTCCAATCGGACTGCCGAAGCATTGTTTAACCTTGTATCAAGATGCCTCGAAAAATTTAACTATAAATCAAAACTTATAGGAGAATGTTTTGATGGGGCAAGCGCAATGTCAGGGCACTTAAATTGTCTTCAGTCCAAAATTAAAGAAGTAGCGCCACAAGCAGTTTTTATTCACTGTTTGGCACATCGTCTGAATTTAGTGCTACAACAAAGCTGCAACAGCATTTCACAGTGTCGCATATTTTTTGCAACTAAAAGCGACATACCTGCATTTTTCCATCATTCTGCCAAACGAACTCGCGTAATTCGTTTTAAGCGCGCTCGTCTTAACGAGGTTAGACTGTACTGGATATGCAAAGACATACTCACATAGGCGTACGCAGAAAGGGGATTACATGCTCAACGGGAGGGTTACAAAGCTACAACTCCATAAATTCATAAGTATATATATATAGCAAAATTGTAGTATGATTGTGACACATGTAGTACTTCCATTAATTCCTATGAATAATAGCTTGCTAACTATTCAATTTAATCATATATATATATATATATATATATATATATATATATATATATATATATATATATATATATATATATATAAGTATATATACGAAACTTAATCGCAGTGAGATTAACTCTCAACACCACTGCGTACGCCAGTATGTACTTCATATGCGAAGATATGTCCATGATGTCCAAAAGACATAAAAGAAGATAACAACAAAAGACATAAAAGAAGATAATAACAAAAGACATAAAGAAGATAATAACAAAAGACATAAAAGAAGATAATAACAAAAGACATAAATATATGAATTGGACATCCAATATTATATTGTGACATGTACTAAATATGAAAGGAAAAACACTGTACCCATAAAGGGATAGGTCGGATATATAATATATATACGGAACAGATATTTGACATAACATAGAGAACATCAGTGATGATACAAAGAAGTCGTAGATATTGAAGAATTTTTTTTTTCAAAGGAAAATTGAATGTAAAAAATGGAGGAATTCAACAAAGCGATCTGGAGAATGTCAGAGCATATTACAGAGTGGAAGAGACGCGATAGAATTACTGTAATCTTTTCCGATAAAGGAAATTGATATATTGGAGGGAAAACGACGAACCCAATTAGACAACTTCGACCACTTCATGACACAGTTGATTTGGAAAAAAAAGACAGCAATAGTAGACTTTTAAAAGCTGTAAAACCGTAGAGAAAGCCTTTATAATTTTTAACACTGATTTGGTACCGATTTTGAGTAACTGACTATTGATTGACTTGAGACTGGATTATGCTAATGCTAATTTTCAGTAGTGTCGTTGTTTTTACAAAGGCAATTCGAAAGTTATTGCTGTTTTTTGGTTTGTCAATAGCTTCCATATTGGCTACCTTGTCGAATTTCGGCATTTCGCGAACGTTTGTAGGCTAAACAAGAACGGATCCAAAGTAGAGGGCGCAGGAAGACGTGGGCGTCCTGTTTCTGAATGGCAAATTTATTTTTGCCATTTTAATCTTTGCTTTTTTGTAATCCAGCTTTGCGCAAACCGAAAATGTTTTCTGGGTCTATCCTTGAAGTTGAGATATTTTCAACTCCTTTATTAGTTCTCGCGTTGATTCGACGCAGCGACTTGGCGTACAGATGACGATTTCGCCGTCGAAGGTCTACCAACATGTACTTTTCATCCAATGATGCAACCTCATTTTTAAAACGTTGAAACCGACATCTTGTTCGTTCAGACACCGCTCTTTCACCGTCCACAGCAGAAATTTCTCCTCATTGCAGCTGCCATGGTTTTTTCAAAGAAAATGCGTTACAGTATTCCGAACATTCATTTTTCGGTCATAGCTTTTGAAAGAAAAACAATTTCCAATAAATCGCGGCATCGTGTTCTCCTATTTATACAAACTGGACAATGTCGGATTTTCGGTCATGCGTTGCCCTTATCTGAATACTTGTCCATTGAGGTATAGTCTGACGCAGGACGAATTTGCAAAGCGTCATTGACTTCTGAAACACCCTGGTACATACAAAAAATTATAGAAAATAATTGACTCTGGAAGTGGAGGAAAGAAATATATAATCCTCATATGGAGCTAAGGTTCTGGCGTAGAACAGGGGGAGTTCAGGGGTAACAAAGCCCCGTTTATTTATCAAAACACGTCCTTTTTTTTAACATGCAGTGTCACATTATCTTCTTTACGGCTACTTAAGCCCTCCCGCGTAAATTTTTAGTTGCTACGTCACTGATCTAAGATGGATATTAGAAGAAAACAAACAGATCATTAAACAATTTACTTAATACAGGTCACAAAAAGAGAATATTCTTTCGTACTCCGTTGGCATAATCTATAAAAAAATGATTTTGTACAACAATGGATTTCATTAAACTAAATTGAAAATTCAACTTCCTGGAGACTAAAATTATCTTTGTTGACGGTACAATATTTTAACTTATTTGAGACTATAAACTTGGCGATGGCCTTTCAATTATTCTAATACTACTTTATTTATAGATTAATATAAATTAAAAATATATATTTTATTTTTAAGTAGACACTCATTCAATCTTTAAAAACGTTCATATTTATTTTCTTCCGCAAACCGACCTTAAAAGGGAAATCAATTTGAATGCCAAATATCAGACATACACTATTTTTCCAAAATAGTTAATGTCATAATTAACACACACTGTGTGGCATTTTTCACTGTCAATATAGCAGTTAAGTAATATGCAATCAAAAATGTGTTTTTGGATAAATTTTGTGCGGTTTCTCTTTTCACTTTTACTCTGGAAGGTGAATTTTCGGAT
Source organism: Dysdera silvatica (assembly GCA_006491805.2). NCBI lineage: Eukaryota > Metazoa > Arthropoda > Arachnida > Araneae > Dysderidae > Dysdera > Dysdera silvatica. The sequence goes on from QLNU02014176.1 coordinate 149,166,017, forward strand.
CATCAAAAACCTAGTCCATCCCCTTTGCTTATTTTACTCGGGGTTCTGTTGTATATTGTTGCTCCTTTTTTACACTGTAATTATTAACCCCAGGTACTGAACTCAGAGGGGGAAATTGACATAAGCTATTTTTACCCTTCTCACAGATAACGCAATTGCCAAATAATGGTCAACACACAAAGCTACTGGGGCGAGTTATTAGCGGTTTTTCATGGGGAATTTATTATAATTACTTAATAATTTTGACACCCACGTTTGCGCTGAACTAGAGTTATAAATGTATATATATATAAGGTATTTAAAAAAGCTCTAGTTGTGCTCAGACGTAGCTGCCAAAATTATCAAGTATAATAAATTCTCCACGAAAAACTCACAAAAATCTCGCCCCGGAGGCTTTGTGTGTTGACCATTATTTGGCAATTGTGTTATCCCTGCGAAGGGTAATAATATCTTACATCCTTATATACGGAGAAAGAGAGCGTTGTTCCTGTCCTCGATGGCCAAGTTGTTAAGGCGCTCAGGGCTCAACGGAGAGATCCCAGTTCGAATCAAGGTTGGGGATGATGTTTCTTTTTCTCCTATATCAATGAAAAAAAAGTTCTGGTTGAGCTGAAACGTGGGTGTCAAAATCATGAAGTATTGAAAATTGGTGTGTACCTCCCAATCCTCACACACAGTGGCGTATGCAGGGGGGTGATAACCCCCTTTGAGATGCAATTTTGTGTGTGTGTGTGTGTGTGTGTGGAGTTGTAGCTCTGTAACCCCCCCACTTATGAACTATCTGCGTACGAATAGTGGAGCCATGTCAAGAAGAAAGACATTGAAATCACATCTGTCCTACTATGCTAATTGGCAGCGCAAACTGACTTTTGAAACACACTATACAACTCGTTTTCCATAGACACATACGTACGAAAAGAAAAAGAAATGTTGAAAGAGACAGAAGAACTACGGTCAATAGAGGACTCTGTTCAAACCGAACATTGAAGCTAAGGAAGAGCTCCAAAAATCACGAACTTCGCGGAAGGCAACGGTTGGAGGAGAATTTTTATTAGGGCTATTAAACCACATTAGAGGGTTGCAGCCTGGCTTGAAATTTTAATTGGATAGCCTCAAATTTCGCTACTAAAGTTGGATTTTGAGGAAAATTGCATTTCCCTGACTTCACGTCAGCAGTGCCATGGGATTTAAAAGCGTTTCCAGCCAAACCCAGGGGGTAGCTCTACAAATTTTCATTCAGTTTCCATTGTACTCAAAAATATCGTTAAAAGTGGCTTACGCTTCTAAGGAGGGTCGAACTGTAACCATAGATAACGAAGTATTTACGTGTAACGATTCATTTATAAATATTACAACGATCTAGTCAATAAGAGGCTTTTTCCGTTCACTGCGATATCCTCAATAGCAGTGCAATGTTATGGGAAACGTAACTTTTCCTAAAATCGTTTGGCATCGAAATTTAAAAAAAAAATAATAATGCTTTACGAAAAAATTTTGTGGTGTCATGTAATGAATTTAAGCCAGTTGTATGCTTTTGTTAGTGTTGCCAAATTTCTCTCATATTTACCCAGACGCTACATTTTTTTTACAGTACTTGCAAAATAATAGGTTTTAATAAAATGTTGCCAACGAGATGTCACATAACTATTTAATTATTATTTTTAGGATTTACAATTAGCTATACAAAATAAATAACAAATAAATTTTCATGACTCATTATCTCTCTCTCAGCTTGTTTTAAAGTTATATAATTGATCCAACGTTAAAAAGTTGGTCCAAAGTTATTAAAGTTTGCATCATTTTTTTTTTGACTGTATCCATATCTATTGGCTTATTTTATGTAACATTCTAAGTGAGCCAGTTTAACGACCTTAATTATTAAATACCATGCAACCTATAAAGAACTAAAATGAAAGGCTTAACCCGAACAGCAGACGACAACAAATTCGTATCGGAGTGATTGCAGTTTCTATTTGATTTCTTCTTTCTTATTTGCCGTTAAACAGTGGCAACAACCATTTATTAACTGGGCACGGTTACTCTGGCCTTTTTTTTATTTCGGCTCTAATCAGCTAATCGTCTGCTCCAGAACTGGCGGCGTGGCTGTTTGCGTTCCTGCAATTTTGCCTCATCCCCCTTCAGAAAGCCAAGGGGCGCTAAGTGGCGAGAGCTAAGGTGAGATAGTCCTCCATGCCGCCCCCCCGCCCCCCACAAAATCAATTCCATTTGTCGGATATACTCGAAAGGCGTTAGGGTCCAAAAGTTAGAAATTTATTTCTAATATAGCGAGAGTGGCACGTATTTGGGCGTCTTGCCCACATCGCACCCCCAACCTTTGCGCTAGAATCTCGCGAGAAACTGCGAGAAATTGGCGGGCGTTCGTGCATCTGTTAAAATTTAAGCATTTCTCCAGCTATTTTTTTCATTTCAGTCTTCCTTTTTTTCACCGTCCCCTAAGAGAAGACGAGCAGAGATGGAGGCATAAAAAACTTCCACCGTAAGTGGGACGTGCATGCCTATGGAGGCATCAACAAAATTTGGAAATGGGAGGTAGGCGCCTTTCTTTTTTTCCGCTCCTGCCTCTCCGTGCCTCCTCCTCGACCCCTAAAAGAGCAGTTTTTAAACTGACTACCTTGAGGTAGGGGTCTCCTTTATAACTTAAGGATAACGGGATCCTATTTCCTGAAAGAGGTGTTACTGTGGGTTTTTGAAATGAACTTTTCAACCTCTGAGCACTTTTCTGGGTGGAGAAAGTAAAATTTTAGCCTAATAGCCTTCATTATCACCCTAATTACATCCTTTTCTTAAATTTGTGTCACATTATGCCTATTTTTTACTAATCTTCATCATCATCTCTTCTATTATGACCACTGACTATTGACGCCATACCTTAGTATTGCTAATAGCTCTCTGCACTTTCACACTGACAATTTGTGTTGTTGGATTATAATGGAACAATACCCAATGAAAACGTATTGCATTATTGGATTGTAATATAGCAATACAGCAATGCAAATTAAAATTGTATTGTCGGGCCCTGCGTGGATTTAGTAGTAACGGGTCGCCTAGCGTGCCGTTATCCAGGGTCCGACCCTCAAAACTACCCAAAAAAAAAGGAATTCGTCAACAGAAAGTGGAGAGGACCAAGACCAGAAACAGACCACGCCACTAAACAGAAAGAAGTTGTTGATCAAAAGTACAGTAAAATCTGCCTAATGCGACCACCTTATGGTCGCTATAAACAGGTGACTATACATCATAGACTTTGGTACAGGCATGACTGAGTTCCCTACCAGTTTTCTCTTATAAAAAGTGGTCACATTATTCCGGTCGTCAATTTACCAAGGTACTCACTTTACCAGGTTCCATTGTACAGTAGAACCTGCCTAAACTGACCACCTTTGGGACTGGACTGTAATGGTCACCATAAATAGGTGTCCACTACACACAACATAAATTGATATAGGCATAACTAAGTCTCTACCAGTTTTCTCTTATAAAAAGTAGTCATTTTATTCAGATAGTCATTTTACCAAGTTCCACTGTATATTAATTCCAAGAAGCTTTTTCCAGGACCAGGCACGTAGCCAGGATTTCATTTGCGGGGGAGGGCTGAACCTTATGCCTGAAACCGTAATGGACCTTTACCTTTCTAGCGTTAACTTTTTCAATTAGTGCCGAGCTGTGAATCCCCTCATCCCCCCACTCCGACTACGAGTCCACTTACCGTTTTATATATATATATATATATTACAACTTGAACTTGGTACACATCAATATTTAATCTAAGAAAGTAAAATTAATTAGTACTATATTTTTTAAATTAAAAATGTATTACTACTCTATTTTTAAAATTAAAAATTTATTATCACAGATATCTATAATTATAAAAACTATGAAGGTGGAAAGTTATAATTTACTTATTTTAGTTATATTTTACTTATTCAAATTCCAACAACGAATCAACTGACGTATAAGCTCAATCGCAGATCGACATTTTTATTTGCCACAGAAGCAATCTCCTTGACTTTTTCCCTGCCAAAATATTTATGACCTTATCCGGTTCCACAGTAATGTTGGAGTGAATTGAAATCATGGCAAGTGCACTCAGTCTGTCATCACTCATTATACTACGGGTCAAAGTTTTCATTCTTTTCAGTGTCGAAAAGGATCTTTCTATACTAGCAGTTGTTACTGGCAATGTAGCCAAGACAGTAAGGAGGTACCTAATTGTACGATAATAGGTACCATTACAATCCTCTAGCATTTTCAGGACTTCAATGTTAGTGTCAGCAGTTAAAACTCTTTTACACCACAGTTCATATTCAGCTTTCAGTTTTGAGAGTGACATCTTATCGTCGAAATATGGAGATAGACTTTCCAACTTGCTTGTGTCATCAACGGAAGTAAAACCAGGAAGAAGTATCTGGAAACTTGATAGAATATCATCATTTGAAACGAATCTATCACGTAAATTTTGAATCAGACTACTATCAACACAAGGAATGAAGCTAGTCACCCTGTAGTATTCTTCAACAGAAGTAGTTGGAGGATTTGCACGTTTTGTTAGCTTTTTTGTGAGTGTTGGAAAATTCAATTCAGTTTGGAACACTACCTCTGCAAGCTGTGAAGCAGAATTAAATATTTCTTGAAAAATCTTTTTTGCATGCTTTCGTTGTTTTTTAAGAGTGAATAAAATCTCTTTAGCATAATTCAGGGCTGATACCAAATCAAGAGACTTCTTTTGAAGAAACACAGACAATGATAGAGTAGGGCTGAAGATTTTGTCACAAACAAGTGGCTGACACGGAAATCACTCTTCTCCATGGCTGCCAATAAAGCTGAGGCTATTGAAGAAATCTTCTATGTCCTCTCTGAGATCTCCTGCAAACTGATATAAATGCATTTAAAGAGCTTAACAAAGGTTTGAATACTTTCATGCCTTTCAATGAATCGGGTGTTACAGAGGCGAAGATGTCCTTTTTTCCCAATACTGTGGCATATACTGAAATAGCATCTCGAAGAGTTTTATTGGAATATGGATGGTTTCTAAAAAAGTTAGCTATTTCATTGACAGTTCCAAGACAATTTCTTATCATAGGGATTGACATGCTATTTGATAATGCAAGGTTTAAACAGTAGCTTGACAACGAACATATCTAATATTTACATACTGCTGTCTGATCCTAGTTTGGACACCACTAATATGACCAGCCATACTGGCTGCTCCATCATATCCCTGCCCAACACATTTAGACATGTCCAATCCTAGCTTATTACATCGTTGTAAAATAACTTTGATCAAGCTTTCTGAAGACGGATCATGAATTGGGATAAATCCCAAAAAATCTTCTTGAATCACTGGAGTTTGTCAATCCTTCAATAGGTCTACATACCTAGCACAGATAGAAAGTTGTTCAGCGCTTGAAACATCCATAGTTTCATCGGCAAGCAGACTGAAACAACTTGTATTGTTTACCTTATTAACGATTTCTTCTGTGACTATATGTCTGAATAATTTCATTCTGAATATCTGGACTCATGTACGTGGCGTTTCTACGACAGTTGAAAATACGTCTTTTTAAATCTTCATCGCCAGAGTTTGCCCTAAATCGCAGAAGAGCTCGAAATTTTCCATCTTTTTTTTCCGGTTTCTCTAAAGAGAGAGAGGTCCACTATCATAATCACCTCTAAGAGCTAGTTCTTGTTCTGCACAAAATAAAATAGTTCCTATTACTGGTCTAATAGTGGCTCCATTTTCTTCTTTTTCTCTAGCTCGATGAGAATCCAATTGAGGACTTAGGTTGAAGAAAATTCGTTATATATTTAACCTTATCCGGGATTGGTTGTATTCCATGTTCGGAAAGTTTGAAACATAAGAAATTAATAACGGGTGTTCCAAATGTGCACTTTTGCGCATTGATACATAGACCATTTCTTCTAGTTTTCTGAATGAAGATATTAGATAGTTGAGGTGATCCCTTCTTACTTCATCAATAAACCTCTGGAACGTTGCTGCTGCATCGCATAGTCCAAATTGCATGCGAGTACTTTCAAATAGTCCAAATGGTGTGCATATTACGGTTTTATAAATGTATCCAGGGTTGATTGGGATTTTATGTTAAGCTTTGATAAGGTCTATGTGGCTGAAAATTTTGGTACCATGTAATTCTGCAGTAAAATCGGCTATATGCACGAGCGGTGCACGTGCACATAGGCAGGATAATAAAACCGATTGCATTTGGGGGGCCATGGCACACCCCGGCCCTAGCTTAGAACTGCTACTGACTGTTATGAAGGAACTCCGTTGGCATATGAGATTTAGCTGGAGTGTATTTGAGTGAAATGGTTTTATTCTGAAGGGGGAAATTATGTCCTTGTGGCTAAAAAGAAAACTTTTCAATTGATGTGCTCTTAGTATATGGAAGCCAGAGAAATTGAAAAATAGAAATTGCAAACAACTCAACGAAATAGAGAAGTGCATGCTTGGAATAACTAGACGGAATCTTTCTAAAAAGAAATACTTAGATGAGATTGCAAACAAGGATTGTATGTATATGTGTGTGTGAATACAATCGTCAGTGAAAAAACGATGAAATGGTAATGGGTTAAGCATACCGCGAAGACTGACTAAACATGGACAACCGAAATTTCCATCTGGATTCAAAAAAAAACATGAAAGGTTTATTAAACGTCATCAGATGAACGGAAGAAATAAGAAAACAGATTGAGTTGATATGAAAATCAGAATAGATATGCGTATGGAAGACATTTAGAAAAGACCTTTATCTAGCAATAGACAAGCAGTGGTTGAATATGATGATGATGATAAATTAAAAACAAAGAAAAAGGGAAGGAGGGAGAAAAGTGTTTCCGAATCAAAACTTTTCCCGCGGTTTCTGAGATAGGCTTAGGTTTTTGGCGGGAAAGAAGAAAAAAGGGAAAGAAACAGATCTATTTCAATCACTGGCTAAACCAATTTTTAGTCTGTTTCAGGAAAGACAACACACATATCTTGCTGAGTCGGAACGAATGTTTAAAAGATGAGAGGGAGAACCGATTTGACTTGTCCACTCCGCGAGCCATCATTCTCGCGAAATCTCGCGACGAACGAGACTTGACGGGAGACCTTCCCCAAAAGACAATATATATCTCCCTGCATCTTCTCTTATACATGTCGCTCTAGTATGCAGACCGGTCGGCGACGTTGAAAACGACATAAAAATATCGTCGATACACGGGGGAGGGCGGTACACAATTCCAACGTTCTGGCCGTTTGTCATGAAATATAATTTTCAACCGAGATGAGTTAGGACAACTACATCAACCGAAGAAAATATTTTTTTTTCACGTTTTTCAACCGCTGCTGACCCTTCACTTGTATTGGCGCAGCATTCTCTTTAATGTCCTTGCGCCATAAAAACTCACTTGTTATCTAACTATACTCACTTTTTCTAAGGACAACGCAAGTGCGATATCTCGTTTCTATCATTGATTTCATAATCAGGAAGAATTTTTCCCAACCGCTTTTGTCCTTCACTTGTATTGGCGCAGCATACACTTTAATGTCCTTGCGCCGTAGAAACTCACTTGTTATCTAACTATACTCACTTTTTCTAAGGACAACGCAAGTGCGATATCTCATTTCTATCATTGATTTCATAATTAGGAAGAATTTTTCCCAACAGCTGCTGATCCTTCATTTGTATTGGCGCAGCATACACTTTAATGTCCTTGCGCCGTAGAAACTCACTTGTTATCTAACTATACTCACTTTTTCTAAGGACAACGCAAGTGCGATATCTCATTCTGTCGTGATTCCATAGTGGGAGAATTTTCCCAACAGCTGCTGATCCCTTCACTTGTATTGGCGCAGCATACACTTTAATGTCCTTGCGCCGTAGAAACTCACTTGTTATCTAACTATACTCCCTTTTTCTAAGGACAACGCAAGTGCGATATCTCATTTTTATCATTGATTTCATAATCAGGAAAAATTTTTCCCATTATTCATTATCTTCTTGAATCTTCATAACTAGTAAAATCCGTTTATCAAGCTAAGTCTTTCCTTTGCCTGATAAAGAGAGCAGTAGTAATCGAGACGTTGCTAAATATTTTCCTATACGTTAGACCAGTCACGAAATTTTACAAGTTATGATAAGTCCTGGTTAGTAGTCATATTTTTTTATTGGTGTTTTCTTCAAGTTTCACTATTTGTGTTACAATATTGCACAAAAGTGTTGTGCATACTTTTCCACGTATGCTATTGCTCAAAATTAAAGTACGTATAATATACGAAGTAATAGATAATTCACAGTATACAAAAAAAAATACAATGAAATTTGTCGGCCCTACACTGATGCAGCCTATGAAGCTAATCAGGCCCTGCTCTTTTTTTTTTCTTTTTTTTTTTGATGGATGGATGGATGGATGGAAGGAAGGACCGGCCCTGGCGTAAGAGGTAATAAAGACATGCACCAAGTAGGAACAAGCAGGGTTCACCACTCCCTTCAGGGGAAAAAATCCCTTGTTTTCATTTTTTTCCCTAACTTCTCAGGCAAAAATCCCTAACTAATCGCAAACAAAACTTTCAACTTAACTCCAGTTAAAGGGAAAATGGCTTCGCATTCGTAGGCGATTCAACTATTCAAAACAGAAGTTAAGGTGGTTTCTCTGACATCTCCAGGTCCGACCAAAAAATCCCGGTTTTTCCCTGATCTTTAAGGACGATTTCAAATTCCCTGAAAATTGCAGATTTTCCAGGTTTCTCTGGAGTGTGGGAGCCCTGAACAAATCATCACACTGAAGAAATAAAGAGGAATGGCTTGGAATTGAAATAAAAGACGAGGAAAATTTCAGAATAATACAAATATTTCACTGAAGACAGGTAAAAAAAAAAACTTGAATTGGATGAAAACTATGGTAAAATAAGGAGAAATAACATATTCACTATTCTAAGAGAAGAAACTAATATAATTAAAATTGTAGGAGGTAAAAAACTCTTAACCAGACTGGTATGCTTTTTTCCATATGCAGCCAACTCTCTAAATAACGACGTTCTAATTAAAATTAATTTCTGTTTAACGACGGTTCTGCAAACCGGTCAAATACTTCGCAGAATTGTGCACATTCCTATTAAAGTCTGTTTCCGTTTAATGACGGTATCTTGCAAACCCACCAAATACTTCGCTGAATTCGCACACTAAGATTAGCGTATTTTTCCGTTTAACGACGGTACTTTAAGAACCGGTCCAATGCTTCGCAGAAATGTGCACATTCCGATTAACGTTTTTTTCCATTTAACGACTATTTTTGCAAACCGGTGAAATACTTCACAAAATTGCGCACACCACGATTAACGTCTTTTCCCGTTTAAGGACTATTTTTTACGAACCAGTCAAACACTTCGCAGAATTGCGCACACTATAATTAACGTCTTTTTCCGTTTAACGACTATATTTTGTGAACCGGTCAAACACTTTACAGAATTGAGCACATTCCGATTAAAGTCTTTTCCGTTTAACGTCGTTTTTAATCCGTTCCTTGAGGGTCATTAATGGGAAAATTAACTATGTGTATAATGACTATTTCACACAATTAGTTAATGACAAAAATTCGGAGGTAAAAAAGAAAAAGAATAAAATGAAAGAAAGAATAAAGCAAGAAAATAGAAAATATAAAAAAAAAGAAGGGTAAGAGAGAAAGGCAAAAAATAAAGGGTAGGGGCAAACATCGAGAAAGTAAAATAAAAATAATGAAAGTAATATACTTATGAAATTATTCATGTTTGATTAAAATGATTACAGTACTTACAAAAATTCCGGGCTTAAAATACTAAGAACGATAACTTTGTGATGTAAAACAATTTGTGATTCAAAATCCTTGAAATTGTCGTTAAGCTTAAATTAAATAACAATGTAATATAATTAATAATAATAATAAATAAAAATATCTTATATAATTAATAATAATAAAAATAAACGATATAATATAATTAAATAAAAATAATTAAAATAACACGTACTAACAAACTCAACTGAAATGAATGACCACGTCAACCAACTTGCAATAAAGTTAGCAAAGGAATTGGGATGATTAAAAGAATTTCGAGTTATTTATCTAGAAAACAAGAACTAAAATTTTATTATGGACTAATATACAATTAAATATTGAATTTTAATAGTTTTTTTAGGGGAAATTTGGGGAGAGGGGACCTTTAAACACTGGAAGGCTAACGAAACAGGTTTATTAAATTAATATATTGGAATTCACGATTATATCGGAGAACTCAAGCTAAAATGTAAAAAAAAATAACCATCAATAAAATTCATAGATATTGCCTACATTTTAGAATGTTTGAAATACCAAAGAGGAAAACAGACCACGAAATAATTGAAATACATAACAAAACTTAAAAATTTAGAACACAAGACTTTCAATTTCCGAAAATAAGAAAAGAGAATAAAATGTGAATCCCATGATATATATGGGCCAACCATGTGGGAAAAATTCCAGAAAGGAAAAATCTGTGAATAATAAAAGTATGTTTAAAAAAATAAAAAATGGCCGTTGGGGAACGATGAAATTAGTATAGGAGAGGTTATTATACAGGGTGGTCCTAAACTATATGTCAAAAATGTAAAGGCAGGTAGAGGGGACCTAAATAAGCAGATTTCGTATAGGATTGTGTGTGTGGTAATGCCGCCTTGAGCCGGTAGAGAGCGCTGATGACTGCGGCGTATAAAAGCGCTTCGCTAGCTGGATTCATCATTTCCCGCACGGATCTCGAGCAGCATGCATCGTTTCACCAATGCGGAGCTGGCCGACATGCATTTCATGTATGGGGCTGCACAAGGAAATGGATTAGCTGCTCAAAGGATGTACAGGGAGCGATTCCCGGATAGGAATCAGCCGGATCGTCGATGTTCCTCCAGCTGTTCGCAGACGAATGTGGTTCCAGCACGATGGAGCCCCAGCTCACTTCAGTCGAAACGTCAGGAATCACCTGGACGCTGTCTACGGCCAGCATTTTATAGGACGGGGCGGTCCAGGTCCCTGGCCACCGCGTCCTCCTGATTTAACCTGCTTGGATTTTTTGTTTTGGGGGTCATATTAAAAGCCTGGTGTACGAGAGTCCCGTCACATCTGAAGAAGATCTTGTTGCCCGCTTGTCTGTTGCTGCTGGACATGTGATCGACATGCCTGACGTCTTTTCTAATGTACGCCGATCCATGCGCCGTCGCTGTGAATCTTGTATCGCTGTTGGTGGCCGCTCTTTCGGGCACCTCTTGTAAACTATTAATAAATTTTTGTTTTCTTTTGTCTTTACTTGTCTTTTCAGTTTCCTGTGATTCATACTGCTTTACAAGCTAGCGCTTTAATGTGTCATTACCGCACACACATTCCTATACGAAATCTGCTTATTTAGGTCCCCTCTACCTGCCTTTACATTTTTGACATATAGTTTAGGACCACCCTGTAGTAGGAGGTAGTATAGTAGTAAGAATTACAATAGGTAGGAGTGAATGAAAGAAAGTTATTTGGTAATTAAGTGTCATCTCCTATATGAACTAATTTCATTTTAATACAACAAAATAATATAATAATATTAAAAAAGAAAGAAAAGGGGAATACAAGGGACAATCTGTCTGTCTATCTATATATCTGTCATCACATTTAAATAGACGTTAACTATGCAATGCACGAGTATAATTATTAAGTTATTTATTATTAAATTACTGACTTGTTAAGTTCGTAAAATGCATCGCCAGGAGAACATTTCCGGGCGAATTTAGAGTCATGACGTTTTAGAAAGACTAACGAACAAAAAAAAAACAGAAAGAAAATGCCAAATTTTCTTTTAAAAAAATTGATCTTTTTATTTTTTTTTATGCATAAAAACGATTTTTTATACATTATGGCTACGGAGATTGACAAAAAATTCAATATACAGATATTTTAGATATATGGAAGTTCTATCAGTGCCGGATTAAGGTTTTTAGGGGCCCCCAGGCCGGAAGGATAGAATGGGCCTCTAAAAATTGCAATCCTTGAGATATTTAGTCAACAAATCATGGATTTTTCTTTGAATATCGATATCCAGGTTTATCGTTTCTGAGATTTCTCGTACATTTGTAAATAAACAAGATTAAAATAACGCTTAAATTTTAAAAAAAACAAAAAAAACAGGCCCCTTTAAGGACTCTGTGGGGCCCCAAAATCGAAGGGCCTTAAACTCGGGCCTACTTGGCCAATACGTAGATATGGCACTATCCACTGTATATTGGCGTGGTAAGAAAATCTTCACAAGCCAAATGAAAAACCGTCGCCAAAAATTATATCTAAGAGTGGGTATTAGACTACAAGGCTAACCGGTTTCGATTATATATAAATCCATATTTATAACCCCTTTCAGACCCACAAGGCGTGAAAATAAACCGTCCCTTCAATAGGGGTGGACAAGGGTCGCGGCGAAAATGGCCGCAAAATGGACATTATGATCCTCTATTGTCAACTCGCTGTTATGAAGTGTGACGCTCGTCTGTCATTTTCACCTCTGTGGTTACTGTAGAGTCAATGCATTTGGCGATTTATCGCTAATTGCTTTCATGCCAAATAAACTCTTAATCCAGTGGTTTAGAACGTCTATTCCGCAGATCTCTGGCATTCAGCGAAAACTTTTCAAGAAATTCCCTAAACAATTTAAAAAATAATGCCGAAAATTTCAAGAAAATCCGCAAATCTTGTAATTTCCCCCCCCCATGCTGATCCCTTAGGCCGCGTCCACACATGCAACAGAACATCGCATCTTAACACCGTCGCATATCAAGTCTGGACCGCACTCCGTAACAGAACATCGTAACATTCCAGCGTCGCACCAGCTGTCGATTTTCCCCCGTCGCATCAAAAGATTATTACGGGCATAGGCGTAAAGTCTGTAAGGGGGTTATAAGCTCAATAGGGGATTACAGAGCTACAACTCACATATTTCTATGTTAAATATACAAAATTTCATTACAATGGGGGGTTACAACCCCCATCAACACCCCCTGCGTACGCCAATGGTTAAGCGGCTACGCTGCACCTCATGTTCGTGTATTTAGACAGGTTTACGAACAACAACGTTTTGTCAGTGTAGACTGAATATCGTCATTAATTGATGGGACGCAGTGATATTACGCACTGATGATACGCGACGATGTTCGCCCCGTAACATCATCGCGTAACACGGGATGTTACGCGACGATGTTCTGTTGCGTGTCTGTACGCACCCTTAGAGTGAACTTTTCTTTTCTTTTCTTTTTTTTTCAGTGCTACAGTCCCTGAAAAACCTGGGCGTCCTTAACGATCGTCGCCCGTTTTCTTTAAGATAATTAAAGTGAACTAACTTTAACTAATAATCCGCATCAATAGAAAAGTATCAGCCACGTTTCCAGACTAATTTATAGCTTATGTTTATGTCCGAGAAATGATCAGTAATAACCCTTTAGATTTCCTTTAAATAAAATTTATAAAGGTGTTCCGTGGTTAGGCAAGTGGTAAAAAAAAGGGTTCCGTGGCTAAGCATGTGGTAAAAAAATGGTTCCATGGTTAAGTATGTGGTAAGGAAAGGGTTTCGTGCTTAGGAATGTGGCAAGAAAATGGTTTGTTGGTTAGGCATGTGGTAAGAATATGGTTCTGTGCTTAGGAATGTGGTAAGAAAAGGGTTCTGTGGTTAGGCATGTGGTAAGAAAATGGCTCCATAGCAAGGTATGTGGTAAGAAAAGAGTTCCGTGGCTATGTATGTTGTAAGAAAATGGTTCCGTGCTTAGGTATGTGGTAAGAAAGCGGTTCCGTGCTTAGGCATGTAATAAGAAATTGGTTCCGTGCGTTTAATACAAGTTGAAGCATAGGCAATAAACATTCAATACAATTTTAAATATGGAAAATATAATGGTTTCATACAGTGAAACCTCTGAATATCAGAAATATTGGGACTTGATTATTTGATTGTTATTAAGAGGTATCTGCTATTCGGGAAGATTCGGGTTAACAAGCATTGGAATTGAAAATTATTAAAGTGTCCGTTAAACAAAGGTTTCCTTCATTTGAGAGTGTCCGTTAAATAAAGGTGTCCTTTGTTTGAGAGTGTGTGTTAAATAGGTATCTTTTATTTGCTGGTGGCCGTTAAGGAGGTTTCACTGTACATTTTCTTTACAACACATACTAGAGAACAATATAAAAAATTCTGATAATTAAATATGATTATGAAGTTAATAATATAGAGTAAAACCTCCTTATCGGACACCTCCGAATAGCAGACACCTCTATGTAGCAGATACACCTCCAATTCCTAGTTCTAATGCTTGCTATGCCCTAACACTCCCGAATAGCGGACACTTCCTAATAGCGAACAAATTCTCAAGTTCTGAAGTTCTTTTCTTTCTTTTAAGGTTTTACTGCAATTACTGATGAAACTGAGGACGAAATTGACATGGAATTGTAACTCAAAAATTTCCAATGTTTGTAAAAAATAACTCAAAAATTTGTTTCAATCGAAAAGTACAAAAGCGACATCTACACAAATACACACTATCAATAAGTAATTTTTAAGCTTTTCTAAGGCCACTCACTGTATGCATTCTTACACTTTTCAAAGGATATTTCCTGAAACAACCTTGTGTAATTCTATCTTCAGACAATGTCTGTCGAAACGAAGGAAAAATGTCCACCGGACTTAAACCCTTGCAACTTCATTTGGAATCCCTCTGATTGACCTGAGGCGGCTCATCCGCTCCCAAACCACTCTTGGTTTAAAACACTTGCCCGCAAGGACATTGCAATTGATCATAACGAATTTTTTGCGTTGAATTCGATCGGCAATTAAACAAATAACCAATCAGAATCCTCAATCGATCATTTTCTGGCAGTCTGGAAAGTGACAGCTATCCAATCACAGCTCGGAAAAATACACTTAGTAACCAATAAGCAGCCGAACAAAAACAGCACTCGGTCAAATTACCAAAGCGGATGAAATAAGGCACAATACCTGTTAAAAAATAGCGTTACTTTAAGTAAAAACGAGAGGGTCTCCCCACCTTTCAAGGCTTGAAAGACCGACAAAAGGATTTGGCGAAGAATTTCTTTTACAAAAAGAGGGGAATGGAGATCTTTGAAAAAACAGTTTTATTAGGATAATGAAGGGACCGGGTAGAAAGAAATGCTGCTTTAGGGGGCGGGATATATCCATTGCAGATGCTCACCATTAACCTGATGAAGGTTCCTTTGGGAGGGATAATGGAGGACGTCAACCAGGGGGCATCGTCAAATTGTAAAAAGGTTCCAACACGATTTTAAAATGTCGATCGCGTTTCGCAATTTTAATTCTTTTCAATTTACTGGATGATTTAAAAATTAAAAAAGGGGGGAGGGGAAAATTATTTGCTTGAAAACCAAGAATATATTTGTCTGTCTGTCTGTTAGTTTTATATTCATATTAAGGGAACAGTGAAGTCTTGATTATATTCAAAGGGATCTCTGCAACTGCAGGTGGACTAACTAGCTTTTGATTTTTTCACACTAGTGTTTCCTTAAAACAATTCGGGCCAGAGCTTAATTTTTTTTCTACGCGTTTCAGTCTGAAGACAGGAGCGAGTCCATCCAACCTTGACCTCCCTATAGTGACGTAATCGCAACGCGCTAGGCATGCATTCCGATAGCCCCGGTTTGATACGAGAAGGTTCCTAGCTCTTGCTCCCCTTTTTCCGCAAATACAGTTCGAAATTCGAATCCCTAGGAAAACGCAGATCCTGGGGCAGCATGACCTTATCTGTCCTTGCGCCATAAAGCACAAATAATCGATGTTTTAAGAAGGATTGTTACCAAACCGATCCAGGAGATACCATATATATGTGCTTTTCTTATTTGCAGGAGCACAGCGGGAAAAAACTTCAAGAACTTTTTCAAGGCACAAGAGGCGCAGGTTCCTGGGAAAATTGCAGGTCCTGTCACAGTATGACCTTGCGCCATAAAACACAAATAAACGATGTTCTAAAAAGGATTGTCACCGATCCAGTAGATGCCGCATATGCTTTTCTTATTTGCAGAGGCACCGCGCAAGAAAATTTCCAAGACCAATTTTCAAGGCAAAAGAAGCGCAGGCTCCTAGGAAAACTTCAGGTCCTGGTCATCATATGACCTTATTTGTCCTTGCGCCATGAAACACAAATAAACTATGTTTTAAGAAGGATTGTCACCAAACAGATCTGGGAGATGCCATATATGCTTTTCTTATTTGCATTGGCACAGTGTAAGAAAACTTCAAGAACCTTTTCGAGGCAAAAGAGGCGCAGGTTCGTAGGAAAACTTCAGGTCCTCACTATGACCTTGTTTGCCCTTGCGCCATAAAAAAAAACAAATAAACGATGTTTTAAGAAGGATTGTCACCAAACCTATTCGGGAGATACCATATATGCTTTTCTTATTTGCAGGGGCACAGTGGAAGAAAAACTTCGAGAACCTTTTCCTCCTTACGCTCCTTTTTAATCTTTCGACCATATAACGATAGGAGCTCAGTATAAACAAGCGCCTTGATAAAATTCGTAAAAACAAATGATTCACAAGAAAGGTCAGTTTCGTTGGATGGAATGTCATAGGATCCAGGATAGGATCCAGCCATTACTTTTCTCTGGTGCCGTGGGTAAGTCGATATCATACGTGATAGGGATCATAAACCCTGTAACCTCTTCTCTATGAACTTTGTACGTATGCTAATGGGACAGGTAATGATTCTGACAATCCAGTGTACAGTGTGGTAACGCGTTCGCCTAGTACGCCGTTAATCCGGGTTCGACTCCCAACAGTGTACAAAGAACGCTTACTCAGAGATCTCATAAAAAGATCGCACTGCTCACTGTAGTCCGGGGTTTGGTTCCCTAGGCCATAAGAGGTTCGGATTCCTCGGAAAACAGTAGGTCCCGGCGCAGCATGACCATTGTAGTCTTTGAGCCGTAAAACCACAAAACAAACAAACAAAACAAACAAACAAACAATCCAGTGGCGTAAAGGGGATTCGGGTGGCATAAGCTCCCCATCAGGTAACGAAACAGATTGTTTTCTCTCTGAGGCCCCATCATATAATCTTCTTCTATAAAGCCACTTAAACACCCCCCCCCCCCAGAGTTTTAAATTGCCACGCTCATAGGCAGATTTACTATTTTGCCGCCCCAATGCTTCTTTTTTTGCCGCCCCTTCCTACCCCCTCCCCAATCAGTGGTAGGAACATAAAAATTGTTACATTCAATATACGCTACAAAAGTTTATATTGACAATAAAAATGTTAAAAAACAAAATCATGAATTGAAACATAAACATTAAACAATATTAACTTATATTGCAGTATTATTTCTTTTTGGTATATAATAAATCAAATTCAATTTTAATAAAAAAATAAAAGCATATCGAACACTGGTATTTAAATGGAAAGCATGACATCTAGCTTTCTTCTCCGTCAAACATCTGATTATATCATCGTATGGTATTGATTCTGTTATATCAGACTTAATACACAAAATTTTTTCGACCTAGTCTATAGCCTATTGGGAAATATGGCACTGGCGACACTACAGTATCAGTCCAATTCTCTGTAAATATTATATATCCTATACAGATTTTATATATCGATAATTTTCCCAGCGACATAAAGGGGGCTAAAGTCCCCTTATTATATATCAAAACACATTATGTTCCCCCTAACACCGCATCACGTGTACATAAGATCTTTGATACTGTTTTATCCCCCCCCTTAATTTTTAAACTTCGGCGCCACTGATCAGTCCTACCACTCTGGGCAAGACACTGGAGACCAATGTCTCGGTATTCAACAAACACTGTCATTCAAATATATATATATATATCATAATCATATAAACATAATCATCATTTACATGATGATAGGCATATGAATTGTGATATTTTTATTTGACCGGAGTGGAGATGAACAATTGGTGATGGCCCAATTTTGAAGTCATGCTATGCCACACACACACATATATATATTTTTTAAATGCGAAGAAAGAGAACGTAATTTCGAAAGCGTCAACACGGTAAGTAATAAAAGAATGGTCAAATATCGGGCAAATTAAAACGCTCACAACCGAAGGATAAAAAACAAATCTTTTAAAAATCTTTCCGTATCAAAAATACCATCACCATCATTAACCAATTCCCACTTTGCACTATATTATTCTCCTCAGCGTATCATCCCCCAATCAACGTTTTAAATTTAAGCCAATCATCCAATCAGCGGAAAGTGGCGAACGCCTTTCACCAATCGTGTTAGCTGAGGCAATAATTGATCCGCGACGTCACTCCATTTTCGACCAATGGGAAGCCTGAGAAAATCGAAGAAAATTAAAAACAAACTACGAAACCCATACACACACACACACACACAACAACAAAAAATCACATCGTTTGCGTAAAAGCAGTTAAAATTAAATTTCAAATCTTGGCTCTGATCATTTTCTAATTAACACCAACTAATTTACATAATAATTTACGCTAATTGCAATTTATTTAATTGGTTGGACAGCTTTCAGCTTCATCGTGTTCGTTTTAAATAAATTAAACTTTTTTACATATCTGGCTCCGACTCCATTTCATTTTAGTAATCTCATAAGACAGTTATTTCTATTTAAAAATGAACACAATTACATGAAAAAATAAATACTTTAAAATTTTCTTTGTTTCTCTTAAAAATGATTGCCAAAATCTGTCCTGAATTCACCGGTAAGTGCTTGTTGTCATCGAAAAACACAATTAACCACTTTTACCGACGATTGTAAAAAATATTTACGTATAAATACGTAAAAAATTAAAATTTAAAAATAAATTACGTAAAAAATATTTACAAAATAAACTATGCATGAAACCCATCTACCCTTACCAATATTCCCTCTTTCCTTCGAAGAAATAATTCTACTTCAATATTTACCCAAAAAGTTGCACACAGTGTTTAATAACTCTCTATTTCATTAATTTTATTTATTTTTATTTAGTAATTAAAAATAAATTTAGAGACAAAAACAATGCGTTAGCAAATTATGACGCAATCTCTGTGACGTCATTTTAGTTCATAAATGATTTTGAGTGTTCTCCAGATCTTAAATTTTATTTGTAGAATTGATTACGATTAATCGACTTTGCAAATCAGCGCGAAGATTCGATGATCAATTCTTAATTTTGTTGATTAATTTTTGTATTTTCTAATTAATCACTAGATTTTACAATCAATTCCGTAGATTTTCTGGTCCATTCCTAAGTATTCTGATAGATTTTTATTTTTTACTACATCATTATCACAATTAATATAATTAATTGGCTTCATCAACTAATACGTTTCATTAATCTTTTTTTTTTTGCTAAATGATTAATTAGTATAATCACCAATTTCAACATTTGATCACATTAATTAATCCATTTCTTTAATATATATTAAAAGATGCGATCCATTTCATTAATATACTTCATCACTTAATCCATTTCCTTAATTACTTTATTAAATTATCCAATTTTTTAATTAATCCACTTCGTTGATACATTTCATTAATAAATTTCATCAATTAATCTATTTCATTGATCAATTTCGTTTTAATGTAGTTCGTCCATTAATCAATTTCATTTACCGAAAGCGACAAATTAATCTTGAACCGAAACCAACCGTTAAAAATTCTGAATGAACAAACAAATGAAAATGAATCTTCAAATTAATTTAACGTAAATATTAAATTTATTTTAAATGGAACAATTTCTTGGGGAATTTTTACTAAAAAAAAAAACTTTCGTTACGGGTCCTTAAACTTTGTTCCCTCTTTCCCTGAATTACACGCTCATTTAGGTCTATTAACGTTCGGAGCAAGATGGATTAATGACGAGTAAAAAGTAAAATCGAGGTAGCTTTTGGAAGAATATTTTATTAAATTTAAATATTTCGTAAAATATACTTTTTTCTAAGTAACTGTGAATGGGCCCAATGAAGTTTCCTGGTTCGGTTCAGCAAGCAGACTGAAAGAGCGCAGTTTGGTTATATTTATTTCTCAAAAAATAAATAAAGGGAAGATTGATTGAATTTTGGGGAATTTCGTTTCGATGGAGTTCCAAGCGGAGGGAAAAAAAGTAGTCCTTGACGCAAATGGGGATTAATAATACAGCAGGTTAATTCCAAGCTCCATCTTTCTATAAGCAATGAATTTATCCTTACCAAAAAAAAAAAAGTATTTTTATGTATTTTTTTTATACATTTTGCTTATCTCCTACCCACGCTGATTGACAAATATTAGAAATCTGATTATTTATGGTCGTAATAACCTTTTCCCTTAGGTGTTAAGTAATATAGACAGTATTTATAGACAGTGAAACCTATCTATAAAACTTTTCTGTCGATTCCGACGGATACAGAGTCTATAAGGTTCACCGATGTCTATAACAATGTCTCTTTCAGAGTCCCTACAGTATCAACATAGATATATTTCACTATTCAGTATATGAGTGGAGCTCGAATCCCATAGATACGTAATTCAACATATATTCCAAAAATAAAATATATACAGTATATATGATCGTTATTGTGGAACAGGGGTTCACAAACTCGAGAGAAAATCGGTGGGGGGGGGGTAAGCGAACAAGTTTGCACTTCGCCCCCTTTTCATGATTTGAAGTTCATAGACCTTCTGTTTTGTTTTTGTTTTTTCCAAAATAGAAAGAGGCAATTTGCTTTCTAAATTCGTTTCCCTAGCCTCACTCCGCCCACAGTGTCTTTTGATGTTCCCATTGACTTGTTGCGAACAAAATTTTTCAACGATGTATATGATCAAAATCAAATATCGTGCAAAACTGTTTGTTTGAAATTTTTATGATTCAAGAGCGTTTGGGCTATACTGCGCCAACTGTCTCCGCAAAACTGTCATTTGAAAATGACATGCGTGTGTGTGTCTTTAAAACGGTTCCCAGAATTGATTTACTTATTGAAAAGAGCCAAGCTGATCCATCTCATTAAATGTGTAACTATATATTAACCAAAATTATAAGGAAATACTACTTATCTGTCATCTGTTCTATGGCATCCATATATTTTATATCATGTTCTTCTTATGGGGTAAGCCAATACACGTACGTAAACCCTCGTTAATCCGGCCACCCTTATATACTGTACCAAATTACTTCGACTGCATAAAGAACTCAGTTTAAAATTCTTTATTAAACCTATGACACGTCGAAGTACTACTTCCACTCTTTTGACGCCGGAATCGGATTATCAAATCCACGGTATAGTTCGTTCGCAGAAAGCTGATCGATGGTACCGTTAGAATTCATGGAAGCTGACGTCACAAACGGGTTAGTTCATTTGCAGCAGAGGGGAGGACGTCATTTCAGAACTGGTTTTTAGCGAACGTTTGTCTGCGCCAAAAATCAGTTCTGAAATGACGTCCTCCCCTCTGCTGTAATAAACTAGCCCGTTTGTGACGTCAGCTCCCGGGAATTCTAACAGTACCATCGGTCAACTTTCCGCGAACGAACTATACTTGCTCCGTACTATATTCAAGCGTCGTTACCGGACTTGGTTCGATTCTGATTAAGCTTGGCTTTGAGTAAATAAACCGTAGTCAGGAAGTCACATCGAGCCGTACGACCCCATAAACTTCGTGAGGTTTTGGAACGAAAAATATGCAAAATAAGCAAGCATTGTCTGTCCACTACTGAATGTCAATTTCCCCATTTTCAGCTTGATATCAATAGATATTGAACCCGCTATTGCTTTTGGCTTTCCTGTCTGCCTGTCTATACGCAATGAAAAGGACAAGGCAAAGGTCTTCCGTAAATGCAATAATGATGGCTATTGTTAACGTTACAAATCTACCGAGTTACTTGGAAATTAGAGTTGCCAATTGGAGAGTTGCGATTTAGAGTGGCGAATTAGAGAGTTGCGATTTAGAGAATTATTCAGATAGTAGTGAATTAGAGAGTTGCTATTTAGAGAATTGCGATTTAGATAGTGGCGAATTAGAGAGTTGTTAATTAGAGTTGCGATTTAGATAGTGGCAAATTATAGTGGCGATTTAGAGAGTTGCGAATTAATGTTAATTGAAACCCGCTAAATTTAAATATCGACCTTGGGCGATTTTCTTTCACTTGCTTGTTTTATTTCTTTCTAGCCCAAGTTCTATATTTTCTATGATGAAAGTACATTGGTGGAGTTGGCCGCATACTTCCAGACTGACACGATGGATTGGATAAAAGTTTTCTTTCGTCTCTGTGTAGATCATTCACCGACTGTATTTATTTCATTTAAAAAAAAAGAGCTTGCACCAAGATTGAGAACAAGGGTGGATCTAGAAAATATCCTCAGAGAAGCACAACCCGACAAAGAAGTTTAAATGTCTGACGTAAAATTTTCCGAATTTGAGAAAATGGCAAATGTAAATTTATTATTCTGGTGGGGTGGGGGGGGGAGTGCGCCCCACTCCGTGAGAATGGTTCGTTCCCTAAAAGAAAGATCATTCACATTCAGTGAATGGGGTGAATGATCCAAAATTGCTGATTTTTCCTGGAGTAAAAGAATGGAAATGACTAAATGCATCTCTCATCCCCCCTCCCCCCACAAAAAAAATGGCCCTGCCCATCTAAAATCCCAGAAAGAATTTCGAATGCATTCGGACTTCTAATTTTTGACAATTTCAAAAATTTGCTCGTCAATTTCGCTCAGAATTTCGTCGCCAAAAATGACATTTTGGTAGGTCTATCCATCACACTCACGGCGGACTTAAACTTGTTAAACCAACCGCACATTAACACGGTTACCCCCTATTGAACCGATTTAATCAAATCTGGTTCATCAGAACCGGTTTTTCTCTGAGCATTCGCCGCCCTTTGGCAAATCTGATTTATATCTCCCCTCATTGAAGGGAAATTGAATTTCCACCGCTCGGATAAAAACGGAAAAAAAAAAATCGCCCGCTCGCCAAATTGGCGAACTATTTGGCGATGTGAAAACCGCTTGCTCCCATTTGCATGCCCCACACTGTTCGACGGATTATCCGAAAAGGGTTACTTACCGGCTAAACGTGACCTCTGCCCGCCAATACGTTTACACGTGACTAAGCTTACTGGACGTAGCCCAATAAATCTAAAGAAGGCCCTAGCACTGACAACCAAACCTTCTTAAACCGGGCACCCATGGAAACATAGCTGACCACTTCCCTTGAATAGAGTTTATATTAAATCCAACCCTTTACAACCAACGGACACATACTAAAACACCAGTTTCGACCCTATTAATGAATTTAAAATCTGCGTTAGGTGATAAATTGCTCTCAGAGAAAAGAAGGATTTCACGGTGCCTTGTGGGAACCGAATCCGCAACCTCTTGGTATCCGATCGAGGGCTCTTCCAACTGAGCTACAGACGACCGATCAGTGGAATAGCCCGTGAACGGATACCAAAAGGTCTTGGGTTCGGTCCGTGAAATCACTTTCTTTTGCGAACGATTCATCATCCAATATTAGCACATCATCGACTATGACAAGAAAAAAAATTTCCCGACTTTAACCACTTCACAAACAACCGTAAATTATGAATATACGGTGCAATACTAGATTTTTAAGCTTTTCTACAAATTACATTTTTATTGTATTTTTAGCATATTTATTTTTTAGACTACGTTTTTACATTTATACACAATATGTGGACCCATAGAAGTAACACAGCCTATCATAAATCCAGCACACAGGCATTAACACATGTTTTTTTGTACCATTTGAAAAAAAACAATAATAATGTCGCCCCTACGTGCTATTTCTCCTGTATACAGTCATGCAAGCACGGGAAGTATTTTCCCTATACGACAACTTCTGTATACATACGTATAGAGGAAGCATCGCCTATGGGCGATATTTTCCGTGCATGCATAACTGTATACAGGAGAAGTAATCCGCAGGGGCAACATCAATTTTTTTTTTTTTCCAGGGAAAGTTGGATGATCCTTCTAAAAGAAAGGAAACACAATACTGATGTGGAACTATAGGAGCCAACACTAAGCTAAAAGCTTTCTCATAGCAAAGCAAAGTCGGCATCACACCATGCCGGGTGTGCCTGGTAGTAAAGGGGTTAAATCTGTGTTTTTACGGTGCAACATCTGTGTTTTTACGGTGCAACATCTGTGTTTTTACGGTCATGCTGCGCCAGGAACCGCAGTTTTCCGAGGGAACCGAACCCCGGACTGCACTGGACAAAAAATCGGCCGGCACGCAGCCCGCGATACGGTTTGGAATCGAACCTGGGCTAGTGACACAATGGAAGACTGCGTTATCACGACGCCACCGTAGGGTAGTGGATCTTATACTTGTCCGAGGAATCCGAGCTACTTTAGATCCAGGGAACCAACCTCCGAATTATAATGAGCAGTCAGTAAGCGTTTTTTTTTCACAGTTAATGGTTGGTTGTTTGCACTTTTATGGCGCAAGGACAACAGGGTCATTCTGTGCCAAGAAAGGTGCGACCGTACATCCGTTAACGGTCTGCCCAGGATTAACGGCACATCATCGCAGGGCCTACCGAAGTTTAAGCAGCATTGAGCACAGCCAGATTCAGGGATGGTGATAACTCGGGAATGCTATGTGCTGTTAGTTATGGAGTCATATTCGACTAATCTTCCACTTAGAATAACAATGCTATATTGAAATACAACTTTCCCGAGAATCACAACTACAGTGCGTCTCAAAAATATATGGACATTAACTTATTTAAAATAAAAAAATAAAAGGTTGTACAAAGATACAATTTTATATATATATCAAAATAACATGAAATTAGAATAAATATACAAGATTTTAGCACGAAATCTTGTGGAAAAAATAGCATTAAGAAAGAAATTATAAAAATTGCCCGTCTCATAAGTTGATGGACATGAATTATTCTATTAAAGTTCAGGGTTTTATATTTGTATAGTTGTACCATTGCTGCGAATTGTTTGGAATACTCGATCAGGCATATTATTAATTAAATTTTGAAGATACATTAAAAATCAGTTATAACGACCTTCAAAGGGCAGTGCAATATCGTTATAAACGATATCTTTTTAAAATCATAGTAGCTGTGGGTACTGGCCCTTAGGGTTTTATAAATTATTTTGATAGTAAAAAGTATTAAACTTTTTGGTTTCAAAATTAAATAAAAATATATTTAATTATAATGAATTTAATTTCAGTTTATATTAAATTATATTTATAGCCATACTAAATAAGTAGTATTTTTTAGTTTTTTAAATTGAAAAAATTCTATAAAACACTAAAGTATATAATGTAGAAAATGAATCTAATGAATAATATTTATTATCCATTTTATATAAATCGAACACTACGCAGATTAAATCAAACAACAATGTCAATCAATCAACGTTTATTGGCGTAGTGATACCAACGCCGATGGTATGGCGTGATTAGATGGTGAAACGTTCGAAAGAAAATAAATATTTCTGCTTGTTTGTTTGGATGTTTTATGGCGCAAGAGCATCTGGGCTATACTGCGCCGAAAATATTTCTGCCTTCGGTGGGACCTGAACCCACGACCTTCCACTTGCCGGGCGGAGGCTCTACCCACTGAGCTACGAAGGACAGTCGTGGGTTCAGGTCCCACCGAAGGCAGAAATATTTATTTTCTTTCGAACGTTTCACCATCTAATCACGCCATACCATCGGCGTTGGTATCACTACGCCAATAAACGTT
>QLNU02014176.1:149195863-149222658 GCA_006491805.2 Dysdera silvatica
TTTTGTATGACATGCTGTTTTATTACTTGCTATGTATTAGAGTGAAAATTATTTTATTTTGATGAGCAGTTCTACATTTTTGAAATAGCGTTATTGTGCCCTCTTTACATTTTATTAGGGATATATCAATAAAGATCCAGAGAATGTAAACTGCCGTAATTATTTACTGTATAAAGTTTTCCTTTTATTGTACATTTTTGAGACATGGGAATAAATAAAAAATAACGTACTTAAAAAATACATTTTTAATAATAGCATATTTTTTCGTTAGACCCAATTTCATAAAATTTAGCCTATTTATATCTGCAGTATTAAGGACACAGTAAGTGTTTATTCTGTATTTTGTTTTTCGGTGACATGCTGCTTTATTATGTAGTTTGTATTTTCAAGTAAAATTATTTTGGAAAGAATTGCTATTCATGAATACCTGATACTTTATTTTTATCATGCAGTGTATTAAAAATCTGACTTGTGTCAAAAGTTATTAGAAATTATGTATTATACATTGTGTAGTTATATCATCAGTTTATTGTAAATTCATGTGTTAATTTCATTAACATTCCATTAAAGTCTTTCCAAACAGGTGTCAAGCCTTCTAATTAATTCTTTATTTTATAATTAATTATAATAAAAATAATTAAATTATTAATTAGTTGATTTAAATTCTATATAATTCTATTTTATTAACCATTAAAATAAAGTCTGCTTTTATATGCATTTTGCAATTTAGCTTTCAGTGTAAACTATCAATTCATTATCAGTTATTAATCATGCCTGAGAAATCATTTCATCCAATAAACCGTCTTCAGTGTAAATAAAAGAGTAGAAAAAGGTATGTAAGATTTAAATTTTATTTTAAAATTTGTTATGAAAGGTTATCATATCACGGTAACATCAACGTCGTTGGAAAATAAAATACGATAACTTTTTGAGCAAAAAGCAATATATTTCTGTATGTAATCGGAAACTGGCTAATTGGCATTTCATAATCTGTTGAATTGGGAATTATAACCCCGCAGCAGGCGCCATCTGTGGGAGTAACCGCAACTGCGAAAATTTGGGGGTTTCTGGCGGCGTTGGGCTCATATGAGCAGCCTGCAGTAATCCAGCTGGCATGTGCTCTGCCCGTTTGTTTTACTGCTCAAAGACTGAGGCAATGGTCATGCTGCTGCAGACCTACTGTTTTCCGAGGAATCCAGAACCCCGGCGCACAAAGGAACCAAATCCCGACTACAGTGAGCAGTGCTATCTTTGGCGAGATCCTGAGCCGCCTTTTTGCACTGCTGGGAGTCGAACCCGGATTAGCCGCGCAATAGGAGAACGCGTTACCACACTGCGCCACCGCAGGGCGGCTGTGCTCTGTCAAATTCTGTTTCCTGCATCCACAACTAGAGGTGCGCTACTAACATTTCTGAACCTATCTAAGATAATTTGACGTAGCATTACGCAGATTAGATTTATAAGCAAAGACAACTCTTTGACAAGAAAAAATTTTTTTTTAGAAAAATACGTATTTTTTCTTTCAAAGACAATGTCTTTTCTTACAAATCATTCCTGAACCTGTTGTCCGATTCGGACTCCAAGCGTCCTTCCCAAACGGCGTCATCCCCAAAGCATCCGAAAAGAAATAATTCTTAAAAAGAGGGCGGAGTTCTAGTGACGTCCGAGGTTACCGGAATACAGCCAAGTGATACTTTCTCCCCAATGTATTGCTGATGTCGTTTGACATCATGACTCTGGTACGCTAATGATGCTAATAGTTAATCTGCAAATATTTACAGTCGTAAAAGTAGTCAGAATAGCCTTTATGGTACTGTGAATGAAATAAAATTAGAAGTTAAAACGATGAGCTAACAATATGAATTACTGTTGTTAAATAAATGTAATGTGCATATTTATATTATAATATGCTCATATATTATATAATATATAAACTTTTATCAGGCTCAAATTGAACTTATATTAGGCATAAAACGAGGACATGGAGGTGCTAACGTTTATATTTTACTCGTTTCCGTATATGCGTTCTACCTTTATTCTGTCTCTGATTTCAATTTTTTGAGACATGATAATTTTTCTTAAATATTCAACGCATTTTGGCCATTAAAGCGGGAGCCATACGGCTGTCAGCAGTTGTCCAGAACGAATTGACGTCAGAGCTAAAATAAAAAGAATAATGATGATTTCTGATATCCTTAAAAATATACTTTTGTGGCTTACTGGTTTTATTTTTAACTATACATAAAATCAAAAAATTTAAAGGCCAAATTTAGAAAAGATTAATTTCTTTAAAACAAATCATTTTCTTTTTGTATCCCCTACTGCCCGTAAGTTGCTGATTTTTTTTGTTCTTTTTTTTAGGAAACTTCAAATTACTGAATAAGGTTTACGCCAGCCCAAACAATATCGAAACCAGTGGCGTATTTAGATTTTCTTTTGAGGAGAAAGTAAAAATGATTAAATAAGCGCTGCAGAAGAACAAAAACAGCAGAATAGGCACCATATATGCCAAAGCATTATTCCAGAGCTATTTTACATTCAAAAAACATTCAATAGGAATCAGATTTTTTCCGGTTAAGTAGAGGTGGGGGGGACAGACTTGTCATACGTCCCGTATTATGCAGGATTTCTGGTATCGAAGATTCAAAGTCGTGTTCCCCTTTGAGTTTGTAAGAGTCCTCAAAAATTCCACATTTCATAGACTTGACAGTGCCGGATTTATAAATGGGCACGTTGGGCACTTGCCCAGGGCGCCAAATTTCATACAGCACAAAAGGTGAAAGATTTTTTTTTTTTAATTGCAATTTATTTACAATAGAATTCTGGTGATCAGCTCTCCCCAAGATAGCCCCTCCATCTTTTTTTTTTTATTCTGCAAAAATTGCGTGAAATAACCCCGGACCTAAATGTGGATCCAGGAAGGGGGCGTGCGCCCTCTCTGAGAATAATACGCATAAAAAAATTATTATTTTCAAATAAAAAATAAAACTAAACTTACAAGTGAATTTTCAAGCTTTGCGCCCTCCTTGAAAATTTGTGTTGCATCCGCCTCCCCCATATTCAAAAAAATCCAAACAGTCGTCGTCAAATAAAATTAATTTATTCATAGAGAAATACCAAATGGATGGGATGCTAAATAGTTTTTTAGTGACATAAAAAACAGCGAACTTCACCTTTCTTTTAATTTCAATCTACACCGGTTTCCATAAATTAAGCAACAAATGGAAAAAACGTAATAACTCATAAAATATACAACCAATTTGGATGAAATTTGGTGAAAATCTTTATCATACCATATGTAACTAAAAAATGTAAGAACATGTGATACAAAGCATTTACATTTTGTATAAGCTATACAAATAAAAAAAAGTCAGAAATACAGGTGTCACAATGAAATAGTAAAAAGTATCTCAATACAAAATGTGGTTACCTCAAACAGTAATACAGGCCCGACAGCGCTTTTTCATTTTACTAACGATGTTGTCATTGAGTTCCGTGAGTAGTAATGCCCATTGTTCGCGCAAAGCAATTCTAAGCCTGTGCAGGGTTCAGAGAGGAAGTGGGGGCCAGCAACACGCCTCTCGAGAGCATCCCAAACATGCTCTATGGGATTCAGGTCGGGAGAGCGTGCTAGCCATTGCATTTCGATTATAGTTCCCCCCCTCTTCAATTTACAGCTGCACGAGACGAGCTGTGTGAGGGCGGGCATTATCTGCCTGCAGTACAAATGTATCGCCAATAGCAGCCGCATACCGTTGAACAACGGGGTCCATGATCTCGTCTCTATACCTCTGAGCCTTAAGGTTGCCATGAGACAACACATAGAGGGCAGTACGTCCGCCTAAAGCTACGCCTCCCTATACAGGCAAAGTACCTCCACCATATGTGTCCCTTTCCTGCATAAGAGAGGGCTGATATCGAGTACCAGCCTCTCTCCAGATGAAAACTCGTCGAGAATCACTCTGCAAAGCAAATTTCGACTCATCCGTGAAAAGTACGGACCTCCACTGATTTCGAGTCCAGTTCATATGCATGCATGCCCAATACAAACGTTCCCTCCTGTGGCGAGAAGTTAAGAGCATGTATAATACTGGTCGCCTAGCGTACATTCCTCCTTCATGTAGCCTTCTGCGTACAGTCGAAGCTGATACAGTCCTTCCTGTAGCTGCAGCAAGCCCAGATCTGAGATGAGTCGGAGTAGTAATCCTGTTTCGCCTTGCCGAAAGCCGCAAGTATCGGTCATCTGAGGAGGTCATAACCCTTGGCCTACCTTCGCTGTATCTTCGGGAGGCTGAATTCCTGGTTCGGAACTGTTGCCACACTCTGCTGACCACAGAATTGTCGATGTTCAGCCATCTTGCAACGTCCGTCTACCGTTGGCCAGCTTCAAGTCTGCGTATAGCTGCGTAATGTAATTCCACTGGTAAATGACGTCTCGACGTCATTTTTACAAATTGGCTATCTCGAAATCTTTTCATTCACCATCGCACATTAATTGGCGACTCACTGCAAAACAGCTAGTTTTAAGCTTTTTCGCATTTGCATAAATCGACACCAGCGCCACTCGTTTGCATCCTGTATATCGATGCTACATGCCTTTTCCAGTAACATACGCAAATTCCGTGCATTTTGAACTACATTTGGCCAAATTATCACATTTTTTCCATTTGTTGCTTAATTTATGGAAACCAGTGAATTTGCTGCTGTGTATACAAGATCGGCTGCATCACATTTCTTTGCAATATTTACAATTAACCACCCTTTTGATTTTAGTTCCGAGATACAATAATTATTTAAGTGGCCACATTGGCCACCGAAACTGCATGTGGTGTCGTCAACGATTACGCTGTTAGATAGTCAGTACTCAAAATATGCTTTTTGTGTGTGTGTGGAATTTAAGTCCAACCAGTTCATCATCCATATACTTTTGAGACAAACATTTTTATAACTTCGTTTTATTTTTATTAATTTTTATATCAAGAACAGTTTAAAGATTATTTACGTGTATGGATTTATATCATACTTATTTACGCAAATTTTCAATTTAATGCATTTAATTTTTTTTTTTGCATTTATCCCATAAAACCTGTTGTCCATACACTTTTGGGATGAACTTTACATCGTCGAACAGCATGAGTGTAATGAACACACTTTCCATTTATGTACTTTACAAAATTTGCCTCCTTTCTTCTGGGAATACGAATGTGTCGACTGCGGATTGCTCAGTGCGACTGCTCAGTGGGAAAGGACACTTGACTGGTAATCAAGAGTTTATGGGTTCGAACCTCAAGTAAGGTAAGTTGTCATCTCTTAGGAAAGGCAAGGAGCCGTCGTAGTTCGCATACCGTTCCAAAATGATTAAAAAAACGTAACAAAAGAGACATTCAAAAACAAAGTTTTATTAACCAAAAGACGTATTTTTAAAAAACCTTGAATAAATATTTTTACACAATTGTACATATTCCTCACATACTGACTATTATGTCCTTTACATCAACGTTAACTAATTAATCTATTACATTACCTGACATATTTCCTAAAACTATCATTCGAAGATGGTTCTCCTGATTAAACACACAACTAGAATATTCAAATTTGCAGTGCAAGATCATATACAATACCAACTGCCATTTATATCTCGTCATCCGATCATTTCGTTTATATAAACCTCTGCAGTTCCATACAGTGGAATTTCGATTATCCGACAATTATCCGAACATTGGTAATCCAGATACCGGTTATCGAGATTATCTAGTTAACCGGACACTCGTTTTCGTGGTCGTTATCCAGATCGTTCCATCGTCCCGACATTGGTTATGCATATCCAGTTATCCGGACACACACACACACACACACACACACACTATTGTGATTTTCGTTATCTGGATTATCCGTTTACCCGAAAAATTTAAATCTCCTGACATTGGTCATCAATCATATTATCCAGTTATCCAAACCATTAACAAGATCTTAGTTATTCGAATCGTCCAATCATCAGGAGTTTGACCCTTCATCTGGATCATCAGACATCGTTTGTGGAGGTCAGATGACCGATTACTCGCCTTTGGTCACCACTGCACCCGGTTATCTGAACCTGCCTCGGTTCGGATGATCGAAATTCAACCGTGAAAAAAATACTAAACCTTCATTAACATTTCATGCTGGCGTTCACAAATAACCCGACGTTTACAAGCGTCGCAATGAGGATGATGACACTTGCATTCAGAACCAGCTACGGCATTTTATGTCATGACGTTCCCGTCACAAAAAGAGTGCCAATTTCATGACATTATTTCAATATAAAATGTACATCTAATTGACTAGACGCCAAGGAATTTTTTTTCTTTCACACTCAACGTTGCCAATTACATAATCATTTTCAAATAACTTCCCAATGAAACTGACACATCTCAATCAAGTCACTTGGGAAGTTGGAAGCAAACCTAACATTCTGTAGCAGTAAAAAAAAAAAAAAATCAGATACAAGTTAACACCACAATCCCCTTGTTTGTGTGTATCTTACTTTTCACGAAATTTTTGAGTTCAAACGCATTAATATACGAATCCTACAAAAACGAAATTGTAAAATCTGTACCCAAAAATGAAAATTGGAAAGAAAAAAAAAACATATTAATATATATATTTTTAAAGAAACGTGCGAGTTCGGCATCCATCTTCTGCATTGAGGAATGTGAGAAAAATTATGCCTACGTTATGATTTTTTTTTTTCTTTTTTTGGCAAGCGGTGTAAAAAAAAAAATAGTATTTTTAAAATTATAACCAAGTAAACAAAACACACAAAAAAATACAAAAAAAGAAGTTGAACACTGTATGACATGACTGCATTTTTATATTTCTATTTACTTTAAACAGGAAAAAGAAACACCTTTCTGGTAACTGATCATTGCAAAATGAATAATTGTTTATGAACCAGGTGATGCCGATGAAATGAGGTAATTAACGAATTAAGACTAAGCCCCGGTAATTAGTTGACTATTAAACAATTTTTTCCTTTAATTTCGGTAATTTTCAGTCCTTTTTAATGCGTTGAGTCGCTCGGTAAATGATCGAATCTCTACCCGGATCCATGTTCCACATGGCGACACTGACTCCCAAAATCGACAAGAAGAGCGTCAAGCTGACAAATGCAATCATGATGAAAACGACGGGGAATTCTGGATCCCACTTCACGGCCAAGTTATATTTCTCCGCATCCGACGGATCTGGCTGAAAGCAAAAGCAGAAATTAAGTATCTCTCAACTACAGCACAATTACTACTTCTACAACTACAGCACAACTACTACTTCTACAACTACAGCACAATTACTACTTCTACAACTACAGCACAACTACTACTTCTACAACTACAGCACAATTACTACTTCTACAACTACAGCACCATTACTACTTCTACAACTACAGCACAATTACTACTTCTACAACTACAGCACAACTACTACTTCTACAACTGCAGCACAACTACTTCTACAACTGCAGCACAACTACTTCTACAACTACAGCACAATTACTACTTCTACAACTACAGCACAACTACTACTTCTACAACTACAGCACAATTACTACTTCTACAACTACAGCACAACTACTACTTCTACAACTACAGCACAATTACTACTTCTACAAATAATGAAGTTCTATTGGAATATAATCTACTATAAAGTTCTATTGGAATATAATCTACTATAAAGTTCTATTGGAATATAATCTACTATAAAGTTCTAGTGGAATATAATCTACTATAAAGTTCTAGTGGAATATAATCTACGATAAATTCAGTTTTATTGGAATATGGTCTACAATAAATTCAATTCTATTGGAATATGGTCTACGTTGATGAAGTGCTACTGGAATATGGTCTACAATAAATTCAGTTCTATTGGAATATGGTCTATGTTGATGAAGTTCTATTGGAATATGGTCTATGTTGATGAAGTTCTACTGGAATATGGTCTAGGTTGATGAAGTTCTATTGGAATATGGTCTACGATAATGAAATTCTACTGGAACATGGCCTACGATAATGAAGTTCCATTGGGATATGGTCTACGATAATGAAATCCTATTGGAATATGGTCTACGATAATGTCCTATACGAATATTTTCTACAAGAGTGCGGTTTTATAAAAACACGCTCCATGATAATAAAGTTCTATTAAAAAAAAAATCCATTTTGCGATAATACGGTTTTATAAGAACACGAGTTCTCAACGAGTTCTATAAGAACACGCGTTCTCCAACGAAGTTCTATAAGAATACGCGGTACACGACAATAATGTCATAAGAGTACGCTCTACGATAATAAAATTCTATAAAAAAATTCCATTCTACAATAAAGTTCTATAGGATTAGGCGTTCTACGATAATACGGTTCTATAAGAATACACGTTCTGCGACAACAAGTTCTAGAAGAACGCAAGTTTTACGATAATAAAATACGTGTTCTAAAAAAAAAAATTTCATTCTACGATAAAGTTCTATAAGATTATGCGTTCCACGGTAATAATGCATTTCTATAAGAATACGTGTTCGACAATAAAGTTCTATGAGAATACGCCCTACGATAATAAAGTTCTATGAGAATACGCCCTACGATATTAAAGTTCTATGAGAATACGTCCTGCGATAATAAAGTTCTAGAAATACAGAGATTAAGTGAAGAGTAACAGCCAGTAGATGCTACTTTGCATTTATTGTTTATCCGTGAGTTTTACGGTGCAAGGTTTGGTTGTATTTTTATGGCGCAAGGACAGCAAGGGTCAAGCTGTACCGGGACCTAGAATGTCCCACGGAATCTTAACCTCTTAGGCCTAGGGACCCCACACACACACACACACCGCTAGAGTCGAATCGGAACAAGAGCGAGCTAGGTGAACGCTTTACCACTGCATAACGCAGGGTCCGTATGTTGCATACAGGAAGTTCAACGAATGTTTCGTGAAAATTATAGCTAACCATTTATAAAACAAGATGATCAGTAATTTTATATGGAGCCAAAATATGGGCATTGACTATTAGGAGTATGGCGGAGGAACCCTTCTTAAAAGATCCGAGAAAAAGAAAACAGAATGAAGAATGTGAAAAATGCAACGAAATATACAACCTCTACGAGACCCAGAACTTGCGACAGAAAAGGAGACCCAGAACTTGCGGCAGAAAAGAAGCCCTGGAACCTGTGATAGAAAAGAAGACATGAAACCTATGACAGAAAAAGAGACCTGGAGCTTGTAACAGGAAAGTAAACCTAGAACTTGTAACAGAAAAGATAAAGAACTTGTGACAGAAAAGAAGACCTGGAACCTGTGACAGAAAAGAAGACCTGGAACCTGTGACAGAAAAGAAGACCTGGAACCTGTGACAGAAAAGAAGACCTGGAACCTGTGACAGAAAAGAAAACCTGGAACCTGTGATAGAAAAGAAGACATGAAACCTATGACAGAAAAAGAGACCTGGAGCTTGTAACAGGAAAGTAAACCTAGAACTTGTAACAGAAAAGATCAAGAACTTGTGACAGAAAAGGAGACCCAGGTAACGCATGCAGGTAGGAAGAAGCTAAAACAGTTAAGAGGATTGTGAGAACTAAGCCCAGAAAGAAGTGGAACTCTCTATAAAATAAGAGGTGATCGGATAGTGGCAGAAGACCTCAGAAGAATGACAGAGGAGAGTGGACGACGGTCGTTCAGGAGGCCCAGGTTCGTCATGAAGTACACCACCAGAAACAAGAGGAAGAGCAACATTTACTGTTTCAGTGTCCTCAAAAAAATCCAATTTTGAAGAGTTCGTTTGCTTACACAAACACAACTACATAATGTTACATCAAGGATGGCAGGAATAGCCACAAGAATGAGTCATGCACACTCAAAGAGTGACCTTTGTGACACAGTTAACTCTTCTGAATAGAACACAGACTCTTGTAGTCTTAATTATTCTATGTCTAGTTCATCTACTCCAAACGTCAGTTTTCGTTACCTGGACGCAGTCAAAGCTAGACAGATCCAGCTGTAGTCACTGTAAATCATAACTCCTTTCACTGAGTCGGTTATAATGATTCACTTTAGTGAATTAACTCTTTTAAGTAACTCACCGACTCTGTATCTCTCTACTGCACATTATCCTTTGGTGAGCAGAATCCTACAGTGAACGATAACGCCCACCTCGATGGAAATTGTCATGTGACTCGGATTGACGTCCGTCTATCTCCGTATATCAAGCAAAGGCAATCATCATCCGGGATAGCTTATAGGGGGGTGTGGGGGGGTAAAGAAGTCTGGATTTTATCTCCCCCCCCCCATGTAATGTGAGATGACGCCACCCGGATATTTTCGTCCGAGAATTTATGCCTCATATATTTTAATTGTAGCTTTCCAGGAGATACACGCAGAAAGAAACTGAACAATGTTCACATATGATCTCAAGATTGGCACCCCCAAGGAAAGAGAGGTAGACCCACGGGCAATTGAAGGAGACGAAATTAAAGAAAAGGTCAAACTATAGGGAGATATCAAGAGATTCGCGGAAAATAAGAAACTGTGATTTTCGTTGAAGGCCCTCCAAGTTCTTCTATGGATTAAAGGAAGA
The DNA here is from genome assembly GCA_006491805.2 of Dysdera silvatica. Taxonomy (NCBI): domain Eukaryota; kingdom Metazoa; phylum Arthropoda; class Arachnida; order Araneae; family Dysderidae; genus Dysdera; species Dysdera silvatica. The sequence goes on from QLNU02014176.1 coordinate 149,206,461, forward strand.
CATAGTGTTACCTCCTAACAAGAGACACCCGTGACACACGGACACTTTGTCCCTTAAACAGAGGTGTCCCTTACGGGAGGCAACACTTTAATTTTATTTTTCCAAGTTAACAAAAATTGCTGAAAAATGTTTTAAAAAATCCAGAGGTGATATGGTTGAGGAGTGGTCTTGGAAGACAAGTATCAGGCCACGCAAAAATGTGAAAAGCAAAAGCAACTTTGAATTTTACACCACCATTATCGATATCACTTATAACACAGAATAGATATCATAGAATTGAAAGGGTTTCTGCCTGCGTGTTTATTTTTTTTTTTATTAAACAGGGGCGTAGTATATACGGATAATGAAGGGGGTGATGGGGAGCAGCGTCGTCTTGAGGCGAGAAACGCTACGGCCCAGGACCTAGACAATTCGTCATCTTGTCACAAACAAGAATTTTCGACGCGTTGCTGCAATTTCCTACGAGCCGCGAGGTCTTTCCAATTTAGCAAAAGCATCTCTCCGACATTTTTTGAGATCAATTTCTTCGCGATCCGTACGCTTTGATGAAATAGACGCCATGTAAAACTTGGCTGTTGCTATCGCATGCAAGTGATCAGGGATTTATTTATCCGCAGCTATACTGGCGTCCATATAAAAAATAAAAAATGGTGATGAGAAAGAGACATTGGATTAATTTCTTTAGAGCGTTGGATTCTGAACGTTCGCGTACCCAGGAGCGATTGTAAGTCCAAACCAGGTTCCATGAAAAGTTAAGTAGTACTTTTGGTAAAGACACTGATTTCTCCAAAGGAATATAAAAAATCATTGAAAACTAAACGAAATTTTTGTAAAATTTTTATTTTTAAAAAGAGATCCCGGAAGAGACGTTGAAATTCCCGGAACATGATCACCCCTGCGTATCTATCCCCTTTAGAACGAAAGGGGGAAAAATCGGCTGCGCACATCGGTTGGCGGTTTCAAACAGCCGCATACCGCATTTGGCGAGATTTAAACAACCTCTCATACATTCCATACCGCCATAAACAACCGCATACACCCATTTGTTGAGGTATAACAGCGAACGGAAGAAACTCCATTATCCAGACCTCAGTCATCCGGACGCGTGGAGCTGGGTTTTTTTTTGGTTTTTTTTTAACAAGCGCCCCCCCGTGCGGAAGGAGTGGGAGGGGAACGGCTCCCATGGTAATGGAAGCCTCTTCCACATGGTATGTGCCAGCCGGTCGGAAGGTTCTTATGTAGTTTAAAATCTTTGAGGCGTCACAATTTTTTTACATACATATGTTTAATGTACATCAATAAAGTTGTCATACCATTTTTAATTTTATTTTTTTCAATTTCTCCTGGTTTTCCGATTTTTTATTTTTTAATTGTATTCGGTTATCCGGATGTCTCTGGTCACAATTAGACCGGACAATCGAATTTCTACTGTGCTCTCATTTGTGTGCAGCGCCATCAGCGGTCGCTTGGGATTCAGTTGAAAACTTCCGTCATTCCTCACTGATCAGCCCCGAAGTGAGTCCAGGGTGATGACACGTCAGTCTATCATGCAAAAACCCCAAGTTTGAATCACGCTGATGCCTAGCGCTGGCTTCTACTGGCCCGTAGTTCGAGGTCTGAATCCCTAAGCGAGGGGGGGGATAGGATTATTTGGAATGTCCTGACCTAACGTGTCTTTAACCATTATAGCAACATGTCGATCCTCACTGCCATTCAATCTTCGATAAAACGTTAACGCTTTATTATTAAAGTCATTTTATTCGACATAAACCGTGCTGGTTTTGGAGAGGGGGTGTAATCCCCTCTAACCCCCACCCCCCCGTCTCGTCGATGTCATTTAAGAAAATATAACCCAGGGAGAAGTATTCTTTTTCTGGGAAAATGTAGCTAGCGTCATTCTCGTTCTTTGAACCCATTCTCTAAAAATGAGTCGGTCTTTGGAACTCGTTCTCTTGAATTATTCGCTGAATGCCAATCAGTTACCGTTCCCTTGAGGATATGTGTCCAGAGACGGATTAAGCCTGTTGGAGGCCCTTAGACCCAAGCCCCCGCTTGGAAAAATACACCGCTTAAAGAAAAAGGCACGATTTAGTATGTACAACAAGAAAGGTATCTTCAACTCTAGTCCACACGCATACTACCGCCATCTCGTGGCTCGTTTTGCAACTAAGCTAAGCGAGAATTTATAAAGAATCCGATGCGATGGATCACTTTTCTAAACTTTCTTTAGCTCGTTGGGAAGGGGGAACTGGCGTACGCGGGGGTGTTGATGAGGGTCGTAACCCCACTTGCGATGAAATTTTTGTATATATACATATGAATATATGGAGTTGTAGCTCTATAACCCACCCCCATTGAGCCTAGAACCAATCCTTATGAAGTTTCTGCTCATGTCTATGGGGGAGCGTAGACGTAATCTGGAGGGGGCAAAGGGGCACTTGCCCTAGGTTTTTTTAGAAAAGAGGCAAAATCGTACTTTTTCCTAGACAATTTTTTTAAGTTTTTAACGGCCTTTATATATTTTCTCAGTGTATTTGGTCAATTGACCTTTTGTAACATATTTTCTATAACGATCATGAGGCTTCTAAATGGTGGTCAAAATAAATATACACGTTATTAGTCAAATGCATTAACATCAGTAGACATATGCACGTTATTGTGGTGGCCTTATAGCCACTACAGAGACCCCCTGGCTTCCGACAAAAAAAAAAAAATTGTCGCAATGCTCTGAGAAGCAAGCAAGAAATGCCAAATGATTGATACATCCCTAGCTAACTTTGTTTAGAAATGTCTATTTTTAATTTAACTTCATTATCTTTTCTTTATCTTTGGCGTTTGGACCAGTGAAGAACTTTATTTTGTAATGTTGAACTCTAGTCAGGTGGTGGTAGTTGTTTTTGTTTTTTTTTAAACATTTTTGAGGGCCGCTAATGCCGTAAGAACACACTCTTGAATCCGAACCTTAAAGTACCAATTCCCGGACTACAGCCAGCAGTTAATCTGTAAGCGGATTTTTCCATCGCCGGGAGTCGAACCCGCGATAACGGCGCGCTAAGAGAACGCGTTACCACCGCAGCGCCATCTACAAACTTTTGATTAAGCTCTTTAGGCGGGTATTTTCTCCCTCTCTACGTGCTCTAATCAAAGTAAACCCGCTACAGGCATAACCTTAAAAACGCTCAAATAGCAAGAACGTTTCACGGTCAGCCACTCCTTGTGAGTGAATGAATGAATGAACGGGACACCAAACAGTCACGTGACTGGCCATGCGATGATACACATGATTCGGATACGGGTGCACCAGGTTGTGACGTATCACTTAAGGTGTATCGGCGCGCCGAAAGACGTCTCTGAAAACGCAAGTGCGTTTCTTGGATATTATTAAGCAACAGGCATCAATTCGACTTTAAAAGTACGTGCACTTCATGTGGTTTGTGCATAGGTTTGCTATTAAATGGTATACATTAAAGCGGATGAGGATTTTTTTTTTTTTTTTTCGGGCTTAATGTTTTATGTATTTACGCAGTTTGTGCAGCTACGCGATGTGCACTTACGCGGGTTCGACCGCCTATTATAATCTTTCTTGCAATTAAATATTCTCGTCCCTATACCCAGAACCGGCGACAAGTGGGGGGCGATAACAAGGGCTGCAGCCCGAGGACCCGGATGAAGTTTAGGGGCTCGCAAGGACCAATGCTGTGGGGGAGGCCCAGGGAAGGGGTCATGGTTCCGGTCGAAATGAGCCTGCGGAGTGCACCTTGGCTCTCGGCGCCCCTACCTATACCCGAATGCAACGTCCCATAATGAAAAAAATACTATACCCAAAACAACACATAATAGCAGGGCCGTACCGGGGAATTTTCGGCAAAGGTATAAAATGAGCCCCCCACGCATAAAAAAATATTAATTTTAAATTAATTGCATGTATTTTTTATTTACCCGCTAAAGCACTATTTTCAAGCCAAATGGCTCAATTTGGCGTGACAAGAATTTCCGAAACATGACACCAACACAGTATTGAAAACTCGTCAATTTCATTGGTTGGTCGGTTGTAATTTTATGACGCAAGGACAACAATTGTCATTTTGCGCCAAGCAAGGTTTGACCAATTTCAGCTATTTCCGGGAAAAGAGCAGCCAGCTCGCAACGGAACAAAGATACATCGACTCATATCAAAATTGCGAGGACGTCGTTTTCCTTCGACTTCCATCATATTTACAACTTTCGCCGCGGTGGGGCAGCACCGTAGACAGTGTCACAAAGCATCGTCACCAATCCAAATACTATAGTTGTCATAGTAAACGTCCCACAGCAGGCCATGACACCTCGCATGACTTTTCGGATCACGTGATTTCCCCAGAGGGCGCCACCAGTTTAAGAAGGCGGCCGTGGCCGGTCATCCCGCTAAAAGCGTGCATAATGCTCTGCGGCGAGAACAACACGGCGAGAAGGGAGAAACGGAGTAAAAGGCCCCGTTGCCGTAAAACAAGAGCATCCATCTCTGTCGGCACACAAGACGGGGATCTATCCCGCGGGATTTAGTACTTTTCGCGATTATCTTTTCCGCAGTTGAAGCCGGAGAGGGGTGGGCAACTTGGCGACGGTCTAGGCGCCGAAAACGCGCCAAAGGTAGACACCAGGCGAAAAGATGATAGAACGTAGCGTTCCACAAACTTCGGTCGCTCATGGGTTTATTTCATAAGCATTCCTTTACTTGGAAGTAAAACGACTCACTGTGCTGAATATATCACAAAACTTGGTAAAATAACACAATGGGCACAGTTTCTGAACTATATGTTTTAATATAGCTTTAAAACTTTTTTTGAAGGCTTTTAGCCCTCTTCAAAGAAGGTTACATAATACTGGAACTATTAAGACTGAACTAATAATAAACAAAATTTTCAAACACTGTCACACTATCTAAAGTCACGTACAATTGACTAAAACCAAATGAGTTTAATAAAATTATTAAAAATACACTTAAAGAAAAAAGTAAACAACCAAACACAAACAATAATCTAAAATGGAGAAATCTAGTGTAACTTAATGTGTAGGAAATTAGTCCATGCCGGATGTAATTTTGTGGTAATATCCATGTCATTGACCAAATTATTGATTGATTGATTGTTTGGCTTTTTTATGGCGCAAGAGCATCTGGGCTATACTGCGCCAAACATGGTAAAATCAAAAACTGTAGTAAAAACCAGTACTTTTTAAAAATTTTAAAACGTGCGTATGGTCAGCATGGTCATTTAAAATGTCAGACAGTGATGAAGAGTTAAAAGTAAGAGTGCGGGCAAGTCTATAATAGGGGCATTGAGTTAAAATGTGTAAAACACTCATGGGTTCATTGCACACTTGGCAAATTGGTGCTGGTTTTCCTTCCAACAGATGTCTATGGGTGAGATGGGAATGCCCAATGCGAAGTCTAGCAAGGAGAACCTCCTCTTTCCGATTTTTACGGTATGAGGAGGGCCAGTTACCAATTGTATGTTTAATATTATGCAATTTGTTATTGGTTTGATGATCCCATTCTTCTTGCCACCTTTGATTCACACAGGTCTTGATAATTGGTTTCAGGTCAGAGAAAGGAAGAAGTTGGCTAGAAGCAAGTGGTGAGTTCGTTGCCCTTGCAGCTGCATCAGCAGCCTCATTCCCTTTGATACCAATGTGAGCAGGGATCCAGCAGAATTTAATATTGGAATGATTGTGCAGGTGCTGCAGTTGTGAATGGATTTTGGATAAAATAGGATGAGGTGAATATTTAAAAGATTCCAGGGCTCTTAAAGAGCTCTGAGAATCGGTACAAATTATACAAGGAATTAAGCTATGAGTTGAAATATACGCAAGTGCCATGGAAATGGCATAAAGTTCTGCTGTGAAAATGGAGTATGATGGGGGGATTTTTTCTGCAATGGCACTGTTATTAATGACAAATGCAGAACCTACATTTGTTTCTGTTTTGGACCCATCTGTAAAAATGAAATTGGAGTCTTGAAAATGATCCCGAAATTCAGAGAATAACTGCTGGTAAAAAGCATTAGGTGTAGTGCTTTTGCTGTGGTTAACCAGATCGCAATGGATGTCCACGGCAGGTATGACCCATGGCGGTGATAAATGAGTATGTGTAGGAGCAATGCTCCGACAATCTATACCTAATTCTCTGGTTAGTTTAACCATCCGAATACCAAATGAAGGGATGCATGAAGGGCGAGCATTAAAAAGTAAGGTGGAACGAGGTTCGAAAATGACATCCCTAAGAGGGTGAGTGGGCAGTGATTTAAGTTTCGTATAATAGTTGAGAGAGAGCTGCATACGCCTTAAAGCTGGTGAGGTACGGAATGCACCTGTACACAGTCTGAGACCCTGATGGTGAATAGGATCAAGAGCTTTCAAGATGGATTGTCGAGCGGAGGCGTCAATGACAGAGCCATAATCCAGTTTGGAGCGGATGAGAGCACGATACAGACGAAGCATTGAATAACGGTCTGCTCCCCAGGATGTATGGGAGAGTACTCTGAAGATATTAAGGGCTTTATGGATTTGTTTTTAAGAGACTGAATGTGTGGCCTGAAGGTAAGTTTATGGTCAAATAACACACCAAGAAATTTTGCCTTTTGAACAACTGGAATACGATGATTTCCCAAATAGAGTTCTGGTTCTGGATGTAAGCCTCTCCTCCGACAAAAATGGACACAAACTGTCTTCTCTATTGAGAAAGTAAAGCCATTTTCATTTGTCCAGTTAGTGATGTTATTGAGGGCAATTTGCAACTGCCTTTCCAAATTATCCTTGTTTTGGTGAATGATGAAAGTTTCGAAAAAATTTAAATCAGCCGGAGTAGGTTGGTTTAAAGATTATTTTTGCATGATCAAAATTGAATTTATGGCAATACACCCAACAATGATCAGCTACGGATGATTTTGTTTTTTATTCTTTGACGTACGCTTCATGTTCTTTAATCCTGAACTTAAGCGCACGACGGGTTTGACCAATATAAGATTTATAGCAGGAAAAAAGGATTTCATAAATATAATGTGCCTGCTCTAAATCTTATATTGGTCAAATACGTCCTGCGCTTAAGTTCAGGATTAAAGAACGTGAAGCGTATTTGTAATAATGTTATTAAACTCATTTGGTTTTAGACAATTGTACGTGACTTTAGATAGCGTGACAGTATTCGAAAATTTTGTTTATTATTATTTTAGTCTCAACAGGTTCAGTATTACGTAAGCTTATTCGAAGAGGGCTAAAAGCCTTCGAGAGAACGTTTTAAAGCAGTATTAAAACATATAGTTCAAAAACTGTGCCCATTGTGCTATTTTACCAAGTTTTGTGATATTCCTTTACTTATTAAGGAACCCCAGAAGGGGGTGGGTTCTGGAGAGGGGGTCCCGAGAGTAAACTGAAAAAATATAATGTCCAAAACTATGGTTTCAAGATATGGTTAATGACTTCAGTCCCTACAGGTCGGGGATGGGGGGGGGGGCCCAAGGGGTAGCAATGCAAAATTAATGGGTGCCCCCCCCAAGCAATTTAAAAATGGGACATCTTATAATCATTCCTTTATTTATTGATGACCTCGGAAGGAAAGGAGGGGTTCTGGGGTCCTTCCCCCCTCCCCCCCGGGAGAAAATTGGACAATATAATGTCCAAAACTAAGGTTACAAAGCTATGGTTAATAACTTCAGTCCCTACAAATCGGGGGTGGGGGTAGCAATTCAAAATTAATGGGGGTCCCCCCACTTCAAGTAGCTTTAAAAATGGTCACACACACGTGATTCAGCGTTAAGAGAGGACAATGTCTGCTATTAAATGGAGGGGGGCTTGAGCCCCCCATTCCTACGCCACTGCTACAGACCACTATCCATTACAAAATAAATAGTTCTGTGCGCGTCATTATTAAAACATTAAAAAAGCCATCAGAATCAAATTTTTACATTCCAATATAGATGACATAAATTCCAATATAAATATAGATTCCAATATAGATGATGTATGACATTCCAATATAGATGATGTATGACAGTCCAATATAATGACTTACGACATCCACGAGGGCGTCACTGTTGGCTGTGCAAGAAGCTACTGGGAGCGCTGACAACAATGTATTCCCAGAATAGGGTCGTACAGAGAACGCAGACATGTGAAGGAAGAACGAAGGTTTGAAGGAACCTTCAGAAATTTTATTGTCTGCATCGAATTGTTACTCGTCGTGGACAGGCGCCCGCCAAGCAGTGACTCGTAACACAGAGAGAGAGAGAAACAGAGAGAATGTCTTTCTCTCTCTCTCTCTCCTGTTTTTGAGCCTTTAGCGTCAAAACTAAGTTCTCACACACCTTCGAGATAAAAATTTCCCGACTTTTCCAGGTTTTTATCCTGACTTTTCGGACGAAATTCCCTGATAAATCTCAAAGGAAATTTTCAACTTTGATTTCGAGGGAAATAGATTGATGCTCGCGTGAAATTTAACTATTCAGAACAGGTAAGAAAGGTTTTTCTCGACTTTTCCAGGTTTGACCAAGCAATTCCGTTTTTTTCCTGACTTTTTTGGGACGACTTCAAATTCCCTGACAGTATCAGGTTCTCCAGGTCGCGTGTGAACTCCGTAAATAACAGAATGACACCACCACACAACCTTCAGTTAAAAAGAAAAACTTTATATGTGCTCTAGGCATTGGCGTACGCAGGGGGGTGTTGATGGGGTTGTAACCCCCCATTGCAATGAAATTTTGTATATTTAACATAGGAATATATGAGTTGTAGCTCTGTAACCCCCATTGAGCCTATAACCCCCTTACAAACTTTCTGCGTACGCCTGTGGCTACAAACTCCAATTTTTTTTGTGTTCTTTTCCCCCCATGAACAACATGTTGCGCCACGGTCTACAATTTTCAAAAGGTTCTAGACCTTTGTAGTCTATGGAACCAAACCCCAAAATACGGATCGTTAAAGAGAGGGTAGGGCAGGGGCCGCGAGGGGGCGGGGAGAGAGTCGAGCTCTATTTTTTTCACGGAAGGTAAACACGTACGCCAAAGGTCGCGCCAACCCATGGCATGCTGAGTAAAGGTAAAACAAAACTCATTGTAAAGAGAATCCCCTCCATGGCTAAGATTTTTTATTCTCTAAATTGATTAATTATTAATTTTTATTCCCTTAATTCACCAATCTATTAATTTCATTAACAGTTACATAATAAACTAAACTTTTACAATTTGGGTGAATGTGGGCCGACACATGGAATGAGATTGCAGTATTACTTCGGCCCAACTGCTGTGAAGAGTTGCCGACACGTGTTCCACGCCATAACCTAAGCAATTTCCATTACGGCCAGCCAACCTTTTCGGCGACAAATCGCCAAGAGTTGGTAGCCTCAAACCGCGTGGTGGTCGAAAGCGATATTAATGCTATTGTGAAGTAAGTCAATGTGTCCCTTCCTGCGTTCCCCTGTCGACATTGATAGATGCGTACCACCTCCCATCCCTACTCATCACTGATACCTCCTCCAACCCTTGCTATCCTCCCCCTTTAATTAAATAGTTAGATGCCTCTATCATACTAAATATTTCCCCCACCACTTCTCTGGAGACCGGTTCGCTTTGACGGGCGAGTGCGCGTTTGCTCACCCGTAGCGACCATTATACTACTTCTGTCGGACCTCTGGCCAGGGTTATACTACTGAAGAGCAAGGAAATGGGAGCTAAAGCGTGATTCCTTACGTTTCCCCATCACCATCATCCTCACCTTCAGCGTGATGATGAAAACGGGTATCACCATCATCATGCTGAAGATTTTCGTTTCCATTCTAAAAGAACAGTCATACCCCTCAGAAATATTGTGCGGGTTCCGTACCAAATCACCGCAATAAAAAGAGTCGTGTGAATCGGTTTCCCAGTGCCTCCATAAAAGTATTTTTTTTACACTATAAGGTGTGCCACATCGTTCATCGAACAAATCACTAAAACGTTCACTGAACAACTAATCATCGAATCGTTCATTGAACGAACCATTGAATTGTTCACTGAACGAATTTGCCCACCTATCATGAGCTGACCTCGTTCGGTGATTCGGTCATTGAACGACTTGACACACAGCTGGTTTACGCGATACTTCACAGGGCTGGGGATAGGTTTTAGGGGCCCCTGAGTAGTTTAGCAGCTCGGGCCCCACCCCCAACCAATTATATGTGATGGCAAATTATGTTTGTTATATTATTGAAGTTCCGAGCTGGGGCATTTGTCCCCTTTATCCCACCCAGTCCTCGGCCCTGATATCGTATTCCAGTGATTTTGACCCCTCATTCGAATGAATCCTTTTCTTAACATGTCTGATCAAGGGATGGGGAACCATATGCGTATGCAGAAAGTTCATAAGGCTTGCTTGCTTTTTGGTTTTACGGCTCAAAGACTACAGTGGTCATGCTGCGCCGGGACCTACTGTTTTCCGAGGAATCCGAACCTCTTAAGGCCTAGGGAACCAAACCCCGGACTACAGTGAGCAGTGCGATCTTTATGAGATCTCTGAGTAAGCGTTCTTTTTGCACTGCTGGGAGTCGAACCCGGATTAGCGGCGCACTAGGAGAACGCGTTACCACACTGCGCCACCGCAGGGCCAAGTTCATAAGGGGGGGGGCGCAGATTGAATGGAGGGGATTACAGAGCTACAACTCCATATATTCGTATATATGCAATAAAATCTCGCTATAACAATATTATACGGACCGAGAAAAATTATCTTTGTAGAGGGAGTTATTGTTATAGGGAGGGTTCATTATACAGTAAAACCTCTCCGCCACACTATTATACGGACCGAGAAAAATTATCGTTGTAGAGCAGTGTTTCTCAAACTTTAGTCGCTCACGGATCACTTCTTTTTTTTTCAATTTCTTTCTTTATTACGGATTACCGGGTGTATTTCTCCCCCTCCCCATCACTAAAAATATTGCCTAAAATTAAGGTTGCTAACTATGATTAATAATATTAAATCCTGCTTAGCCATCGTCGTACTGACCCCCCCCCGCCCCAATAATTTTGAAAACTCTACAGTGATGGCGGGAACACATATACGATAATAATAATCAACAGATCCAAACATGCAGATTCTAAAAAACTTAAGGAAGAGGCAAGGGGAAGAGGAGAAAAAAAATGATAACTCAATAAAAATAAATTTGCTTTTCGTGAAATCACATCAAAACAAAAATTCGGCACAATTTAATTTGAAGTGGACGGAGTCGTCAACGCGCAATATGATTGGCAAAAACTTGATCGCGAAATCTAATTGGATCAAAATAAAAGAATAAGGGGAAAAAAAAAAATTGTCTTGCAACATAACGAGGAATTGGAAATGGGCAAACAGAATTGACAAATCCAATGAGGCAACTGACAACAATAACGACGCAGAAATTAAGCGAATTTTCTTTGCTTTAATGCGATTTCATAAGAACAACTCCCGCGCTTTATTCAATTTGGCGCGCAACAAACAAATCGCGCCGACACCGTACAACGCAAACCGTCTCGGAAATCGACTGAAGGGCGGTTGTAAATTTCTCTTCCGTCGTTTTCTTGTTGATTTTGCAACAATAATAGAATCAAAAATTGCCTGCTCGCGAAGAACGTTTAATTTGCCAATTACATAAAACGGTAATGTTACATTAAAAACGACTTTCGATTGTTTGTTTTAACCGTGAGGCGAAGATTTAAGACGCGCGATTCGTGACGGAACTTCCTTTATTCACAAGCACCCCCGAGTTTATTTAAAAAATTCTAAACTTTAAAATTTTAGAAGAAAAATAATTCATTTTAAACATTTTAATGTCATATCGTAGTACATCGTTGCATTGTATGTACTATTAATTTTAACAGGCACGGGCTTACTTCTACAATTCCACTCAACTACGTTTTAAATCTGTAGTCACAAAGAATAAGCGATTAAGTCAAAAAATGGCGAAAATAAATGTACTGTGATTTCAGTGCGCAGGGTTTCGGCAAATTAGTTATTCTTCAAACCATTAAATTTAGAAAGTTATTGATGCCAACCAAATTTATTTTCTAAAAAAAAAAATGTATATACAGAAAAAGATTTAAGGTAAACCAGTGATGCCCTGCAAAATTGCGATTTTATACGAGGGCGAATCAGAAAGTCTTTGCCCTTATTATTTATCAGCCAAAATAAAGTACATACAGGTAATTACGAATATAAGTACTATTTTACGTACCTTACACTGTTTTTCCACATAGTCCCCACACCGGTTCGGACATTTGTTCCATCGCAGCGCTAAATTTGAGATACCCTTGTGGTAGAATTCGTCCGGCTGACTGTGGAACCACCGTCGGACTGCTGTCTTGGCTTCATCGTTGCACGTGAATCGCTGTCCTGCCAGGAACTTCTTCAGCGGACCGAAAACGTGGAAATCACTAGGGGGCGAGGTCCGGACTGTATGCAATCAGAACCGCCGACAAGCTCCGGTCATTTCACTGGGAGAGTCTGGACCACCCACCATACAGTCCGGACCTCGCCCCTAGTGATTTCCACGTTTTCGGTCCGCTGAAGAAGTTCCTGGCAGGACAGCGATTCACGTGCAACGATGAAGCCAAGACAGCAGTCCGACGGTGGTTCCACAGTCAGCCGGACGAATTCTACCACAGGGGCATCTCAAATTTAGTGCTGCGATGGGACAAATGTCTGAACCGGTGTGGGGACTATGTGGAAAAATAGTGTAAGGTACGTAGAATAGTACGTATATTTGTAATTACCTGTATGTACCTTATTTTGGCTAATAAAAAATAGGGGCAAAGACTTTCTGATTCGCCCTCCTACTTAATCAGTTATTCCCCGTAACCACAAAAATATTACGTTATTTACCATTTTTAATAATAAATTAAAAAATAAATACTTTCAATGTACAGTGTAAAAAATATAAATATATATATAAAAATACTTTAAATGGCAATTATAATACACAGTTAGCACCGCTTAAATGAACACTGACTATTCCGGTAAAGATTATTTGATTAACCACGATATTTAATTATCTGGGGGAAAACAAAAACACAGCTACATAGATGTACTTAAATTTCTCAGTACACTAGTGTCGACTACACACATAATTAATAATAGACATGAAATAGTATTGAAAAGAGTGCAATGTTATGTACGAAAAACAATGCTACATGTACCTATGTATTTTTTAATGAAAGAAGGATTGTACATCAGACTATACTCGTTGCATATACTGAAAGAAATCTGTCAAAACTTCCATTACGTTTGCCTCAGTTCAAAAACAAAATTCTACATCGTTTACAAAAACTAAAATTAAATGATTATACTATTACTAAAACTATACTATAAAACTATTATATTAAATGACAATTTAAAACTTTCCTTTATATTACACAAGATGGAGTTCGCATTGTCAATCAATTAAGATTTCCTATGCGAGGGCTAATCTTGGTTTGTCTCGTATTGGAGCAATGGGTCCAAGATTATAGAATCCTCTTCCTCTTGAGCTGAGATCTTATAACAATTCAAGAAACAACTAACAATTCAAGAAACAACTAACAATTCAAGAAACAACTTCGTACCCTATTAACTAACTCACAATTCTATTTTTTTTTTATGACTTCCCATCTTCTCGGATATTTTAATCTCTAACTTATTTGTATTCCGCTTAATCCTATGAATTGCATTTCACACAATTACGCAACGCCCACCCGGCCTTGACCATGGGCAACGTGGGCTTTGTCACACCTAACAATCTTTTCCCACTGCTGCCCTGGCAGATCGTCTGGCATTACAATATCTTTCTCCAATATCTAATTGTATTGCTATAATGTAATTACAACATATTTTATGATTACTTTTCATACCTTTTCCTAAATTATTTTTACTGTAATTAGTACTATGTTCAACTACCACATCTTCTCACTTCTCACAGAATCATTCAATTTGTAATATCGTCACACTTGTCTGAATAAAATGTATTATTATTATTAAGTTATAAAATTTATATTAAAAAATATTAGTAGAGGAAAAAGCAACCTTAGAACTTATAAAATATTAATTTATCAGAACTTGAAACTGGAACACCACCCGTTGTACCAGTTTTTACGATTCTTCAACGCTGATGGCTGAAGGCCATTGAAAAAGTTTAAAGCTTAATTAAAAAGCCATTGAAAAAGTTTAAAGCTTAATTAAAACTTTGCAACTGTGCTTATTGTGTTTATTAATGCATTAATTATTGAAGCACATTTAATAATGAGTGATTAAATGATCAGATTAGATGTGGACGTTCGTACGTCGGGTTATTACGCGCCCAGCGCAAGAGAACCGCCTGAACCGCCATGAAATACGCCTCTGAAGAACGGCCGAAACCGCAACTTCCATAAAGCGGACGACTTTCAGATGGTACGATAAATGATAATCCAACTATGGGAATGCGAATACAGTGGAAACTCGAAGGAAAGAGATTTCAATTCGAAATACAGTCGAGTCTCGAAAGATCAAGGTTTCCTTAAATTTCAGGCGATGAAATTTTTGGTTCGTTAGTTCGAGGTGATAAAATTTTTTGGAATTTCTTTTTCAAAACTCTTTCCCGGCATATTTTTAAAGAGGCAAATTCGAGGAATTTCAGTCTGACAGAGCATTAATAATTTCTTTACGTTATAAAACCTTATGTTCAATATTATTAAGGAAATAAAGGTATGGGGTTATTTTGCGAGATATTTTCAGGTTGATCTTTTTCGTTTGCTATTTTACAAGTGTTTAACTTTTGTATGTAAATTTCTTCCCTGGTACTTTGTATCTTATTTCTAGAGATATTTTTAAGTGCAGGGCCATTTGTGGCAGAGGCGTAAAACGTGCTAGCAAACTTGGGAGGCCACACTAAGGGACGGTCGTAGACCGTTTTTTATAACTATTTTTGATCCCCCTGGCGGATCCAGCGAGGGCCTCCCCCAAACGTCAGGCTTAAATAAGAAAAAAAATTAAAGACGATGAAGAATATTTTATATGTTGTTTGTTACAACTGTAATAAATAAAAGTCTTACACCAAAGTCTCCAAATCTTGGAGAAATGCGATCAAGACGTTTTTCCACGAATCTTCAAGCTACTCGTCTTTCAAACTACATTTTCAGTAAGTATTGCTTCAGCAAAACGTAGTTTTTTATCCTTGAAGCGCCGTCAAACTTGGCTTCGAACGCGGATGACAGAAGAGACTTTTAATACACACCCACAGAGACATTCATATTGATGTAAATAAAGTGATTGACAAATTTTCAAAGAAACCAAGATGGCTCGACTTTGCACTATAAACTTCAAGTTTTTTAAAAAGTTGCTTGTTATAAAAAAAGTAAAATAATTACGATGTTTTTGTAGTTTAAATTTAAACTTGTTCTATTAATTACATTGTAAATTATCGTTTTTGGTTATTGTATATGTCTCCTTTACTAGCTTATCCTTCTGTCATACTTGACTATAATCTACCCTAAACCATATTTTAAATATAGTTTATCACTAGAACTGCCACATCAGTCAAAATGACTGGTTTTGCAATTTTATTTTAAAATTCCTACTTCATGTTACATTTTTTTCTTGCAACAATGTCATGACTTTTGCAGCGATAACTCAAGAAATAGTATAATGAATATAATTTTTTTTTTATTCAACAAATACAAAATAATTTTGTATCATGACTACTTATACCAGCACCAGTCAAAATGACTGCTACCAGTTAAAGTGTAAAAGCATCTTGCAATTTGCTTACCGATCACGAATTAACAAGTTTACTCGTTTTGTATAACTACAAAGTGTTTCTTAGAACTTTTTAGAATTTTTAGAGTTTCTTAGAACTTTTATTGCGTATCATTCAGTATGATGGTGATAATTATCAAGAAAAATCAATATCGATCATAATGCTAATGCAAAATCTAATGCATTCATGCCCACATTCATTCAAAAATATATTTAGTCGTTCATTTAGATCTGGAGACGTAGAATGTGTTATGAATATTGCACTTATATTTTATAATAATATAATAAATAATAATAAAATAGTTATATAAATTATAATAAATGACATATTATTTCAATTAGTATAAGGTGAGAAAAATGATTACAAATATAATCTTTATGTAATCACTATTTCTGATTTTATTTTTATAAGCCCTGAAAATGGCAAAACGATTGAAAATCTCTGAAATTT